>OX637867.1:30488591-30918591 GCA_951802705.1 Netelia virgata | reverse complement strand
TAACGAGACGCGAATAAATTCTAGTTACCTCGTGCAGGACTTTGTTGATACGAGTATATATATATATATATATATATAGGCATATACGATAACTAATACCCGGGTATATTTTAATACTCGTAAAAATTAAGGATGCGCGATTATCTTGAATTATTTTCTCGTCGAGAAGAGAAGCGATTACAAGAAGAAAAAAAAATCATTGCGTAAAAACAAAGTTTGCGCATTCTGGCTGCATTATATTGCAATCTAGTCTTGCCCCGGCAATAAGAAACCAAAGAAGTCGGAGAGAGTGCAGATAAAAGATCGGCGAATCTCGTCCGGTATACACCGTTCGGCCCGCCGTTTACCTCTCTCTCTCTCTCTCTCGTTCCCTCTGTCACACATAAGCACACATACGTGCGCGCACACAGAAAGACGAGAGCGGCGTGTCGAGAATCGTGGAGCGTGTCGGCGGCAGTCGCGGCTGCAGGGGTCCCCCTACTTCCGGCGAACCATATCCGGCACTACGCCTACCTATATATCGCTCCTCTCGGACTTGATACCGCCACCGTCGGACCGTGCAAGCTCCCTCGAACTCCCCGCAACAACGCGATCCTCGTTCCCTCCTCTCGCTCGTTTACGAATTCAAGTGCTCGTCCCGATTAAAATTGCGTTCGTTACAAAAGAAAGCTATTTCACGAAGATTCACTAATATTTCTGGAGAATGGCACGATCGTTTGTTTTCTTTTTGTTTCGCAAAAGAAAAAAAAATCGATTTGAGATGCCGTACGGAGGATGAGAGGGCCGTATTCAGGTCTCAGCGATGTGAAAAACGTGGGCGGACTCATTTATGCGAGCTCACGAACTCTCACCGCGGCTTCGTACCGACGATCGTCCAACTACGATATACGCGTATGTGTGTATCTATACATTTAGGTATAGGTATACATATATGTACGTTACGTATTGTTAGGTACGCGTGGATAGCGACGGAGGTAAAACGGAGAGATCCGCCTGTCAAGGTTCGCCACGATTGGCACGTCCTTGACGAGGAGAGCAACGCGACGAGAGAAGCTACACCAGGATGTAACGGACCTTCGACTCTTCCTTCTCTCGTTCTTACTTTTTCATCTTCACTCTCATCCTCGCCCTTGCTTCAAACTCATTCGCGTAGGCTACTTTTCGATCGACGGATCGAACCCCGCGACCTCTCGCGCTCGTTAACAACGAAATAAGATAAATCATTCGAGTAAGGGCTTGGCGCAATTTTTTTATTTTAGTTGTTGTTATTGTTGTTTTGTTTTATTTCGGTGTAAATAATATTCGTCCCAATGGAATTTCGAATATTTCCTCGGAGAATGTACGAACGGTTTTTCTAGTTTTTTTAACGAGCCGAGGAGAAAAAAACCCGTTGGTTCATGTGGGTTACGTATGTTCCCGGACGATGGAACGAGAGAAAGAAAATTGCATCGCGAATACGCGTGGCTTAAAGTTACAGGATACAAAAAATTACGATGAACATACCGCGAGACGCTCGCGTGTGGCGCTAAGTCCGCCGCGAGATTGCGCACGCGCGTATAACACAGTCTCGGTCCATCACTCGTCGCGAATATAACCGGGGTCGATAACTAATCGATAAGCGCGATAACGAGTCCCGATTACGAACTTTATTACGATGCTAATGCGTCGATATCGCGACTTTTCGCGAAACGTGTTGCAAGAACAAATTCCGAGTTTCGACGTCGCGCAAACTTCGATTTGCGGCATTTTACACACATTCTCTCGCGCGAGAGTGAGAGGGGAGAGAGAGAGCGAGAGAGATTGAAAATTAATTAGAAAATCCATTATGGCACGCGAGTCAACGACGTGATCGATACGCAATTTCTAACGGAGTTTGTTAATATTATCTTTATTTATTTATTTTGATTTTTCTTTATAAAGCAACGGAGAAAGCTTCATAGAGGGACGATCGATCAGAGAGAGCGGGCGATGGGCGGGGGAGAGAGCGAAAGGAGCGAGGATAAATGTCAAGCTATAGATAGAGTCAATATATTATTTATATATATATGTATATATATATATATATATATATATATATATATATATGTACACATACGTAGATAGATAAATATATATATTCAACGGAACACAGTGAACAAGCCGCGACGACAGGTGCGACGATTGGAAAAGATCCTCTCGTCTCTTCATCTTCTTCGATTTATCTTCAAGCTTTCTATACGGGGTCTCTCTCTCTCTCTCTATATATATATATATATACGAATGTGTACATCGTGTGTACAATAAATATACCAACTCATCGCTTCTTCGACGTCGCGTAGCCTGCTTCGTAATAATGTATATACGTATAAACGCTCGATTACGCAACGCTTTTGTGTGCAACACAATTTAGTAGCAACGTATTAAATACCAAAGGCTCACATAGGAGGAGGATCATCAACGTTGCACTTTGGCTCCTCTTGGAGGTCCATTAAGAGACCCGTGACGAGAGGCGTAGAAACATGTATCACCAATATCGCGTCTCGTCCCATCACAGTTTTCTCTCATCGTTCCTTCATCGATTACAACGAACTGAGAATTGTTTGGAACAAAGAGCATGAATATATATTTTCTAAATATACCGTCGCTTCGAAAACGAGACGCATTAGAATAATTTCAATGTGCGATAAATGCGATAAGACTAAATAATGATCGATATATATATATATATATATATATATATATAGAGGTATGGAAGTGATATAGACCCGGGATGAAAATAGGGATGGACTCTTCCGAATATATATAAATAATATCGTACAGTCACACTGACGAGCATGACGAAATGGAGAAGCATCCCCTCCCTGCCTTTCTCTCTCGCTATCTCTTCCTCTTTCTCTCTTGTCGCGGTCACGACGGGAGCGAGTGTCGCGCGCCTCTCTCTCTCTCTCTCTCTCTCTCTTTCTCTCGTCGTTGTCAACGAGACGAAACCCATTCGTGTGACGTCTACGTAGAGAAAGAGACAGAGAGTGGAAAAGAGAGAGAGAGAGAGAGAAAGAGAGAGAAAAATGCAGACGGAGAGCAGAGAACTCGTGCACATCAGCAGCAGCGACGATCGTACAGAACTGTGGCTTTGTATATCTATATATATATCTATATATCTATATATATATTTATATGTGTGCGCAGTACAATACATAAATATATGTATATATATATATATACTGTCGTCTCACATATGAGCTAGCCGTGCACGAGGTCAACGTCCCGCTCCCTCACGATCGCTCCTGGTCACTCTCTCTCGCTCGCTCCATCTTTTTCCCTCTCTGACTCCGGTCGCATATGTGCAAGCACTTCTCGGCGTAGAGTCTCCTGTTACGCCCGACGGACTTGCCGGTACTGTATTCTATACTCTGTTAATATATAGGTATATTTATATATATATGAATGTATATATAAGCGTATGTATGTATGTATTATAAACGTGTGTGTTGGTTATAAAGGATTGACGTGCGTACGAGCCCTGGCGACATATCCAGCCGAGGCAGTAGCGCGATAACACACGCCGAGATCTCTCTGCTTTTGGTTAGCTTTTCCTAGGAATGGAAATGTACATTATACTATGGAATATATGGAAATCTCAAGCCGGTCGACCAAAAATTTTAATTGATTTAAAAAAAAAGAAAATTTTCTGACGCGAAGTATACCGTATATTTAAAAAAAAGTATGAAACTTGGAGAAAAACATAAAAATATGTTTCAATTGTATGTAAGCAATGTTTGAAAATTTCTTTGGTTTTATTTGTATATTTTTTTGCGCGAGTGATTTAGTTGACATAGGCGAACGTCTCGTGTGTAAACGTATAGAGACGTGCACGTGCGTACCGCGCGAACTTTAGAGAAACCATCGACCTTCCTCCTCACACGTCAGATCTCGAAGGAGCAGACGGGAATTTTGAGCTCGTAACTATACTTACAGGATTATGGTATTGTGTGTAATGCACTCATACGCGCGTTAACCACGTAGCGCGATATTGCAAGACACAACGCGGAGAGACGCGATTATTCGCACGCGCCATCCAACCAAGATAAAGACGCTTCCGTTAGAGCGCGTCAGACGCTCGCTTTATCATGTAGCGGAGCGTTGTACACCGTACAGTTAAATGTAATGGTCATGAAGCCACGTAGTTGCGCGAGGTGAGAGAAATTTGCACCTGTTGAAACGGTGCCTCGCGCATATATTCATTCTTCCCGACAATTTTCTCAACAACTTCACTCGCTCGTTTTACAATCTCGTATACTCGCGATTCGCTACACAAGAGCGCGTTGTGCTCGTGCGTGTGAATTCCATCGTGATTTTAACGACGAGGAATCGTCGACGCGAGACCTAAGATTTTTGTCTTTCGGTAAATTATATATAGCGGGGTGGTGTTAATATTTTGCGAGTCGAGGACGTCGATGTCGAACTCGAGATGGAGAATGGGCGTGAGTCGATCGAATCCAGGCCTGTGTACCTTTACGCGAATAGCGCGATAACACCTGCATCGTGAATCGGTACGATATCACGAGACTCTGCATGTGTGTCGCAACCGATTGTAACGTCAGCGAGTTTTAGCTCTCTATTTCTTGCACGGTCTTTTTCTTATAACACAAACAATCGTATCGTCAACGCAGCGCTATAGGATCGCGATATTATTGGAGTTAAAGAAAGGTGGCTTGCACGATCTGAAATATAAAAGAGGAGTGGTAAATTCCTGTATTATTGAAAAAGAAAAATGTTTAGCTCGATATTCTTTTTTATTCGTCAATCGTGATATAAAACTCGAAGTTGAAAATTTCGATATCAAGAGAATAATGATTTTATGTCATAATGATCTTCGACTTTGACATTTTCGATCTTGCAATAAAAAGGGTTAATAGATCTTACGCTGTAATAATTCTCCGTTTCTTCGGTGAAATGGCTGTTTAAATAGATTCGTGGGAGTCCATAAAATCGTTCTATAGGAACCAGAATAGCGGGGCCAGGATTCTTATTGCCCGAGGGAAACGTCTCTACGATGCAGAGAGGGGAGGACGGGGAGGGAGGGGGGAGAGAGAGAGAGAGAGAGAGAGAAGAGTACCTAGCATCGACGGTAAATCGGGAGAGGCGCGCGCGCGAGTCATAGAATATCGCTCACGGTGGTCGCGATGTTCGTCGTTCTTTCGTGAGACGAAGAGAGGAAGCGAAAACGAACGGCAAAAGATAGATAGTAAAAGAGAGAGGGAGCCAGAGAGAGAGAGAGAGAGAGAGAGAGAGAGAAAGCGGAGTGAGCTCGTTCAAAGCTCGTAAAATCGGGCTCGGGATGTTCTCTCGCGCTTCCAGATGCCAATTCGATCGGGACTTCTTTCGACGTTAAATCGACTTTGAACGACCGATGGAGAGAAGTTGAACGGCGATGAAAATAAGTCGAATAGAAACGGAGAGAGCAATAAAACAGAATCAGTGGCGGACACAAAGTGAGAGAAACAGAGAGAGAGAGAGAAAGAGGGAGGAGAAAGAGAGGGAGAGGGACCAAAAGAAAGCTCTTGACTATCGAAAATCACTTTTCCAAAGTAAAGTGCATCGCGTTGGAAACCTTGATATATAACAAGAATCGGTCGAAGATAATGTACTTTCATCGTGATTTTTTTCGACCACGGTAGCGATCTCCAGACGAGTTTCATGTACGCCGACTGTTATATTCGGAAGTTTATTATTTATCAGGTGTGGACAACGATTATTTTTAATTATCGGGTTGACGGTAATTACGGGAAGTTGTTAATAACGGGCGTGTGTATTATGCGAGAGAACGAAAAGAAAGAAAAAAAAGACAGAAAGGACAGCGTGAGAGAGGAGCGTGCGAGAGTGAAAAGGACGAAACGATCGCGAGAGAGAGAGAGAGAGAGAGAGAGCCCACTGATGGGCTATAGTGGGTGGGCGTGTACCGCGAGCCGGTATAACGAATGACCCGTGACCCGTGGCCCGTGAACGAATATCGTTGTCTCGCTCCATCTTCAACCTGAAGATACTACCTTATATATATATATATAAAATATTCTACAGGTAATACTGGACCCACGAAATCGTGACGAACGAGCCAGGTGGCAGAGCGAACCGCCCACAATGAGAACATTTTGTGTTGCGAGACGCGCGTCTCGCGCAGCCTTTCTCGCGATGGTCAATCGCGAATCTCTCGAGAGACTCTTAAAACAAATTGATAGACGCGTTCAGTCATCCTTGTACCTGGCTGGAATAATAATCGTTGGCAAGCATAGACGAAACGAGTGAATTCGTTGCATTCAATTTAGAATTTAGCTCGAGGCGATCCTCCCCCTGTCGTATTACGAATCGAAATTTCTACAAATGTAAATGGCGTAATATTGTTTTTTTATCTCTAATGAACACAAGAAAGAGAGAGAGAGAGAGAGAGAAAGAGAGTTGGTTAAAGGCGAAATTGGCAGACTCTCCCCGACTCTCCGGCACGTTCTTTATTCTTACATTACTTTGCTCTCGGTTGTCTCTCCCTTACCGATATATACGTCTATCCCTGCATATCTGTCCTCTTCTTGCGAATCTTTGGCTCCCTGGAGGCCGCGCGGGCGAGAGAGACTCGATAATTACAGCGGTATAATTACTCACCAAGGCTGGACAGCCGATTTGTCTCAAGACCGCCTTATGGGATACAAATGGTGTTATTAGCGTTGTAATTGCACGGGGCTCTCTTTCGTATATCGCGGACTATATATATTTAGTAACCGACGGTGTGGTACACGCGATGAACGCCGTGGTATCCATATACATATGTATATATAAGGCGTTTTGTGTCACGCGTTCACCGATTTTCGCTATATTGAACGCTTCGTCGAAACCATTATCTCAAGATCTGATAGAGAAAAAGCGATTAATAAGAATGTTATTACGAAAAAGAACCCACACACATACACACAGGATGAAATTAAAAAACAAAAATATTTCATAAATTCACAATTTTACTTTTGTAACGACGCGATAATCGCTGAAATAGCCATACGATGGAAGACTGAAAAGCAATTAATTATAAAACGGCAACGAAAAAAAAAAGAAAAGAAAAAAAAATAAGCGATGCCAGAAACAGAGAAACCGGCTTTGTTTCTGCTTCCGTCAATTAAATCTTTGAGCAGCGAGTAATGATTTCGTGATGCGGATATATATTTTCGTAGTCCCTCTTACCGATCTCTCTCTCTCTCTCCCTCTCTATCGGTCCTGATGGAATTTTGCTAACATGGTCTCGAGCGCGTTCTCCAGACGTTTGTTTTTCTTTTTCGTTTTTTTTTCACTTTTTATTTCTCCTTTCATTCTCCCTGTAGATCGAGGCACGAGAGAAGGCGCAACAATTTTTCGCGGGTTTTCCTTTTTATTTTTGCAGTTCCGCACGTCGGTCGACCGAATCGCGAACCAGTGGCTCGAACTACATCTCGTCCCCATTTGTCCGTTTTGGGCCGCGCGACACCACGAAATCCCCGCGGGAGATGCGTACGGAAGAAATCTTTCCAGTTTTGGTCGTATAACCGGTTCCACACACGCTGGTTTTCTCTCCCATGCCCACTCTCTCTCTCTCTCCCTCTCCCTCTCTCTCTCCTCCTATACCTTTTTCGCGACGCCAAAGCAAACGACAAAAGCTGCTCCTCTTTGTTTTTTTTTTCTGTTTGTGCCCGCCTGGTCGGAGTACACGAGATGCTCGCCGAGATCAATTAATTCGCGTCATTTTGAAACATCAATTTCTTTAATTTCGGACAGTAATATAATCATCGCCCTCGAATTTCACGTTATGCACGTCTCTCGTCGACGTATCCGATCGAAGACCGCGGAAGCTCCGCCGATCTAGTTTCGCGAAAGGTGAGCACGGTTTTACATTCTTTAACAATTATTATTATTATCGTCGTGTTTTGTTTCTGATAAACGTACAATTAAAACGCAGTATAAACATTCCTCTAATGAATAATATATATATATATATTTTTTTTCAATAGTTCGATATAACTTTCTCGACTCGATCTAATTGTCTTCGTCGCAACGAATCACGTTAACTAACCCGGCCATAAAAATAGTTCGAACAACCATAAAATCGTACTTAAACCGCTCGCGGGTGCAATTCACCGTCGTGACTGACTAAAGAAGAGACCTCGAAGCTAGAGTACGTACGAAACGAAAGAAGAAGAAGAAGAAGAAGAAAAAAACCGATCATTATTGCCGTAATAATGGGACGCCGGTAGCACGGAAAAATGGGTTTCGTAAAGAGAATGAAAAGAACAAGAGAAAAAGGAAACGAGACGAGACGAAAAAATGGCAAATCTTGACCGAGAGTAAAAAACCATCGCATGGTTACCGACGTGTGCGCGACGTTTGCCTTTTCCTTCCCGTTACGACGATTTGTCGTTTCTTTTTCTTTTTTTTTTTTAAGTAAAACTACCTCGCGACTCCCCCGCGTTCGGTTATTGTTTCTCCATTAGATAGACACTTTGCACGGCGCATAACTAATGGTTCCGCGAGTAACGGTAAATCTCGCGATATATACACACACACACACACACGCACGCACACACACGTATCACACAGAGCCGCGCGCCTCCACTTTTCTCTTCTCGGACGCAATAATAACAGCTGTTTGCACGGGTAGAACGGCATGCACCGCTGATGTACCCATCGGGCGGCTGCCGAGCAAGCGAGTAAACCGAAAGAAACACGCTACGGAAGAGTTTGCTGGCAGCACTGTCGGAATATTTAAAAAAACAACAACAACAAGAAAAAAGAAAAAGGAAAATTTTTAAAAGAAAAAAAAGCAACGAAAAAAATGCATATATCGGTAATGGTTCTGCTCGTGCAGGGAGAGTACGCATGGGAAAGATACACGACGACGAGAAAAGAGGCGAGAGCGTTACAAATCTATTAACTGCAGACCTCAGGCTGGATAATTAGGTGGTCGGGGTAAATCCGCCCCCTCCCTCTCGCTCTCTCCAACACACTGACTTTACGCAGCGGCTATTACGTGCGAGAAATATTATATCGAAGAAAAAAGAAAAAGGCTACCGATCGTGCGGGTCGGTTCCACGCACACACGCACACGCGCGCGCCCGCGAATATCCCAAGCCGACGAAACACGGGAAGCCGTCGGTCGAATTTATCGATGCCTCGACGAGCATTAACGTCACGCTCATTTGAGGGATCGAACGATTTCGGGGAAAGTCAAAAGAGAAGATGAGCATCGAGTGAAGCTTCGAGAAAAAGAGAGGGAGCGAGAGAGAGAGAGAGAGAGAGAGAGAGATCTTGAAGTAAAAGGGAGGCGAACGCGCGATTACGTCTCTCGAGCTTCGTTCATCCGCGAAATCGATACGAGGGAACTTCCTGCTTCGCGAGTAAAACAGCCATATTAGCCGCAAACTTTCCAGGCGGAGAGAAAAAAAGGAATAAAAAAGGGGGAAAAAAAACAACAAACACGAAGAAGAAGATGAAGAAGAAGAAGAAGAAGAAGAAGACGGAAGAACGATATTATTTTTGAAATTGATTTTAAGTGCGCACACCCACGGTGTTTATCGTACGATGCGGTCAAGATTATCATACGGTATCGAGTAAATATATATTCGAGGGATATAACGAGAAGCAACCGAAGTAAGTCCTTAAGGACCTTGTCGAACATCGGTGATGCGCTCGGGCGTGAATTTTATCGCGAATATTTCGCACGTGCGTGCGTGCCTCGAACGAGCGTTACAATGTGAAGAATAGAATATAAAAGATGGGGAGACAAGAAAGAAATGCGAGAACGAGAAAGAAAGAAAGAAAGAGAGAGAGAGAGAGAGAACAGTTTTTTTATGAGGTGGGGTTGAAACAGAAAGGGATAAGGGGGTATTACTCGCGGAATATACACCAGGGTGACGCGCGGGGCTGCTTGCTCGAGGTTTTACGAGTAAGTGGGCCGCGCTGACACGATATTTATTGCCGATATTCGTTGGTAATATAGGCACTTATCCAGCCCTGGAACGTCAACCGGTACACACAACCCGCGTACCACACAGTATTATAGACTATGTATGTATGTATGTATGTATATATATTTCGTTTCGTGTCTGTGTCGCACCCCAGGGCCTCTCTCTCTCTGGGCTCTCTGCGTCACAAAACGCGAGTCGACTCTCCGCGGCAACAGAGAAATTCGTAAGAGAGAGAGAGAGAGAGACAGCGATCGTGTAGAACCGAGAGAGAGAGTGAGAGAGAGAGAGAGAGAGAGAGAGAGAGAGAGAGAGAGAAAGACAGAGAGAGAGATATCGTGTAGAACCGAGAGAGCTCTCTCCCGGTATGATGGGGCGTCGTAAAATCGCAGCGAGACCCCCGAGAGCAAATCCTCTTTCTCTCTCTCTCTCTCTCTCATTCTCTCTCGTTGAGACTCGGTCGCGGAGGGAATCCGAATGGCGCGACAACTACGAACGCCAACCTCTCTTACATGCATACCCCTTTTATATGCATGAATATATATGTATATATATATATATATATATGTATATATATATATTTATACATATGTACACGCACGGTTATAAAGATCGCAATTATTCCTCATTGAATTGGCGTCGAGAGTGTCGAGGAGAGAGCGCGAGTGGCTCCGACTATATAACGCCCAAGCGCGCGTCGATAACGCCGGCAAATAATCTTTATATATTTATTTATTATTACTGTTTTTTGTTGTTGTTGTTGTTTTTAAACGCTTATACGCACAAGTGCGCGATCTTTTTACGTTGCAGAGATCTCGGTTCGGGCACTTCGCGTATCGCGGCACTTTTGTTTTATAGTTTATCAACTATAAAATACGGGAGAGGAAGATACGCGTCAACCGTCGTCTCGTGTGAGTTTTTTACACGTTCGAAACGAAGTTTTCGTCGTTCCTTATTTGTAATTTGTGAAAACTTGTTCGCGACTTCTTTTTCTAGGGTCGAAGCAAAAGAAAAAAAAAAAACGAAAAAACATTGAGTCGACTCGAGTGGTTCGTCTTGCCCCGTCTTGGAATAAATTCGATACCGAATATAAAGTATTTTATGAATTCGAAACACATTCGGGATATACATTCGAGACAACGTTTGCAACAAGATTTCAAGAGGTATAAAAACATAAAAAGCATGCATTATACATGCGTTCGGTAGCCCACTTTTATTTTTCGTTCAAAATCGTTAAGAAAAAAAAGAAAAAAGTAATGTCGCGGTTTCCAATATTCTTGTATATTTCACATAGGTGTGAGGTTTACGTAGGTGTATACCTACTCTCGTATACGAGCAAAGTCGAAATATAGGGTCGTTCGGGTTGTATTGTTAGGGCGTTCCGTTCGATCGTTCGTGAGGTGATTTAAAAATTTGGCACCTCTTTAACGCCAACGAAATTTATGTTCGACTCTAAACTTGGGTATGCGATCTGTTCGGGTCCCATCGCCGAAAGAACGAAAGAACGAACCAGCGGAAGAGAGTGAGAGAAAGAGAGAGGGAGGGAAAGGTTGCTCTTTTAACGCAACGTATGGACCGAGCGTTGAGGATTCTCCCGGTCGGCGCGCGACGTTAACGATTCGTAAATTAAAAGGCACGCCATTTTGTTCCGGCATCAAGCACATGTGTGGGCAGAAGAAGTTGTCCGCGATTGCCCTCTCTCTCTCTCTCTCTCTCTCTCTCTCTCTCTCTCTCTTTTTCTCTTTCTCTGTCTCTCTCACTCACAAAAGAGACGACTCTTCTCGTCGCTCTCCTCTCGTGCATACATTTTACACAACAACGGGCCCAATTCTCTGTGTCGTCGGACCGTTCGTTGTCGTTCGCAGGATGACTACGAGGACAAAATCGTCGAGACGAAGCAATGAAAAAATTTGCACGAAAACAAATAATAAAAGCAAAAAAAAGAAAGAAAAAAAAACGCGTCGTCTCCCGCATCGAGGCAACTTTGCGGTTATTATACAAGATCGATTGGACGATCTCTCGTACGTGTCCCGTTCGATAGCGCGCGCGCGCGCGCGAGCTCACGCGGTTATTACCCGTCTCGTCGTAAATCAGAATGGATGGCTCGCGCACACCACGCCCATGTATACCAAACGCACCGTGATCGAAACGTCGCGAGAGGACTTCCCGACGCAGGGGGGTCCCGATAAAAAGAACTAAAAGAAAGTAAAAAACAAAACAAAAAAGAAACATGAGAAGAAAAAAAATCTGTAAAAAAGACGAGGATAAAAGTTCAATGATGATGCACGAGAGACGACGCAATTGCCAGCACGAGCCAACGTTCGCGAACATATTCGCGGATGCGAGAGATCTTAAAGATACATCGGTGTGCACGAGGATTTTTATTTCACTGGTGCCTCTCGGAATATCTTCTCTCTCTTTCTCTTGTATCTTCATCGGACGAGTCTCTCGATGAGCGGCTACGGCGACGCGGTGGACACACGGCATAGACGGACCACTCGCGTTTCTCAGCCGCGATTCTTCGGTGGACCGAAAAGCCGAGCCGGTGGCACATTTTAATAAATCGGGATGCGAATGTGAGGATTTTTTTTATTTTTCTAAAAGAAGCTTTATAAAAGGTTGATACGAGTGGTAGGGGAGGAGGTTGAGCGGTCCAGGAATTCGCCTATGAATATTTCGATTGAAATTAGCGACGGCGTGGGCGTTAGGGGCGAGCAGCAGCAGCAGCAACGGCAGCAGAGTGAAGAGAAACGCGAGCTTCTCCAGAGAACTCTGGGGGGTGGGAAATGAATTTTTAATTGAATGCGCGCGGCTCACCCGTGGCCCACGGGGAATATTTCAGGGTAACCATACTGCCGCTGCTTCTCTCTTTCTCTCTTTCACCGATACGTATACGTACACAAGTATATATATATATATACAGCTAAAATGCATATACGCGTGTATATATAGAAAAGCTATACGTTCGGAGGCAAATTAATGTCGTACGTGCATACGAGGGCGCGAGCGATGGGGCATTAAATCCACGCGGCTGCTAAATATGCTGATTCGCTTCGCTGCAGGTGGTATACGTGAAACGTTTGCGGGGGCGAGGAGAGGCGCTTGACCGATTTCAACCGGTGGGACGCTCGCGTTTCTCTACCGCCGCGTTATATACCTTTACCGAAAGTTTCTTCCACCTTCGCCTCGTATCATTCGCGTTCCTATACGGGCCCGACAATGACGAGGTGGAAGGGAACGAGAACGTGAGCTACGTACATCGAAGATTCGTTTTTCAATAATAAATCCATATTTTCTCGCCGGATTAGGAACGTCGTGATATTTATACGAGAAAATAACATCGACGAGGAGCGGTAAATAATGTTGTCCTTTGAAAATAAAACGATACCTTTTTCCTCTTGCAAACCGCTTAATCTCTTTTAATTCGTAAATTCGAAGACAATTTTTATCTCGAGAATCGATCGAGGGTGGAAGAAAATTTTCGCGACCGAGCGAATATGCAAATCGATCGCGATGGACGTGTTTTTTTTTTAAATTTTGTCCTCGCTTGCGATAATACCCGGGATATCGATAACGCGAGACGGGCGTGTCGCGGTACGATGATTAAAATGCGAAGAGGTTTTGTACGTCATTCGCGGTAACGGGGAGAAAGAGAGAGAGAGCGAGAGAGAGAGAGAGAGGAAGAGAAAGAGAAGAAAGAGTGCAGTGGACGCTCGATATTCGTCAAGGTTAAGACACGGTCGGGCTGACGTTTGACCGGGAATTTTGCACCACGAAGAGGTCTCTACACGTTATTCCCGTCGTACATTTGATATGCGCATATAACAGTATATCTATAGGTATATCGATATAGCCGGTAGATACGCGAATTCTTTATAGCACGTGTGCTCGAGGTAACGCTCGCGGCCACACCCCGCGTGCCTATCCTCTCGAGATCCCAAACGATTATTAATGTTCCGAGTCACGATGACTCTTGACCCGTGGCGATCGAGACGAGAATGTACATAAAGGGCCGAGGGAAAATCTCACGCAGCGAGAGGACGCATACGTAGCGCGGCCGGACGCTCGATAATTCTTATCTCTACAAGAATGTTCAGCAATTTCATTTTCAATGGATAAATATATATATATATATATATACACGTATTTATATATCAAACATCAATTATTGAAATTCCACTAGAACTCGACTCGAACGACACGAACGAATCATACGAAATAACTGACCCGTCGCGTTCCTCCGTAAATTTTGTCAATTAGCCAAGGCGCGGTGTATTGCCCGCGGACAAATCGAGTTACTAACGTTTCGGGATTCGAGTTACACCGAGACACAAACACTAATTTGCGTTACGCGCTGTCACATAAAGTCTCGGTCGGATACGTGAGACAGATAGAGAAAAGAGACATGCGCGAGGGCAGAAGCCGCACCTCGCTCCTGCTTTTCTCTCACGCGAGAGTGAGAGAGAGAGAGAGAGAGAGAAAACGATACGGAGATATCCCACTCGACGAAAGATATCCCGCTATAGAGAGAGACAGAGAGAGAGAGAGAGAGAGAGAAAGAGAAAGAGGAAGAAAGAGTTAGAACATCGTGTATTTGTGAATCAAGACTCGTGTGGGGATGAGAAAAAGCGACGAACCATCCGGTAGTCCGAGAGAGTGTACGTTATATACGAGCCTGGACCACGAGAAGACTTTACGGCCAATTTATACTCGACCGTATTTTGTTACAACTCCCGACTTCCCCGCTACCTATATACATATATATATGTATATTGACGTATATATGTAGATACACCCGCGCACCTCTTAGCATTTGAGACACTCAATGTGCAAACCCATACGGAAGAACTCGCGACTATTTTATACCTTTTGCTTGTGATTGTAACGGTCTATATATATATACATATATAAGACTTATGGAAATATATATATATATTTCCATAAGTCTTTAGAACCGTAAGTTTTCCATGCGTACAATAATATTCAATATTGTATGTAGTACACGATTTCAAGAGTGGCGTGTGTACGCGCCTACCACCACGATATACGAATCGAGTTATACGGCCTCGTAGAGTACGAGAATAAGAAAAGAAAAAAAAAATAACATGCATTTTGCTATGCCGCATCGAGAGAGATATTCCATTTTATCGCGTGGCCGTGTGCGCGCGTCTGCTGACGGTGAATATATAATCCACCGGCAAATAAAGATAATACCCGCTTGGCAATATCGAGAGACCAACTGTTCTGTCTCGTGGCACGCCCCTATCAGAGACATACAGGTGCATTTAAGATTCGAACTTCGCGTTCTCGATTGGCAACGTTCCAGAAACTGACGCACGTCGAGAGAAAAATCATGATAATTTTTCTTAAGCATTGTAAAAAAGAAATCGAATTAAATTACGGAACATGAAAAATGAAATTAGACGCGGAAATTAATTCGGGAACGGGTTTAAAAACTCACCATGAAAACCATGAACCTTGATTGCAGGTTGGCGCTCCCGTTGTAAGTCAGCGTTTCCAGCCACCGGCCCGCCGCGCGTTGGATAATCCTCCTCTCGTTTATTCTTCAAGTTTTTCTCCCCGTCGTGGTTCGGCTTCCTCGGATCACAAACACTCACTCGCGCGACACATACGAACGAACTTTTTGTTGTTGTTGTTTTTTTTTTGTTTAATATCCCCGGCTGGTCAACGATCGAGAGATTTTTCGAGTTCGAACGATTTTACGTTTAGTTCGCGAGATAAATGAAAAAGACGATTTATTTATTTGTTACGTATTACGATATAGTTAAATTTACGTTATGTACGAACGATAATCGCTATCGATACGACTCGATAGATATATGTCATTACGTTATTATCGCGTAATTGTTTTTTGTTTTCTTTTGTTTAATTTATGTACTTTACTGGCTGTCTACTGGCATCTGATTGGCATACTGGCATAAATACTGGCCCGTTCGGCGGTTGACACCTGCAACATGTGAAAAAGAAAAAAAACTCATAAATCACGTGCACCGAGCCGCGACTAAATATCTCGTTAAAGCTAAAATTCTCATGCACTTATGTTAATCGACGCTTATTACGTATCTCCCACGTGCGAAGTTGGGGCCATTGAAAAATGTTTATCTCTCCCTATACGCGTGACACATATGTTTACATTATTGTGACAAATACAACATGGTAACGTGGACATAGCTTCTTCCGTTATTAATTTGTTACAAGAGTTTTCGTTATCTTCATTGCTAAGTATTACTGTCAATATAAAGTTTTAGGAGAAATTTACGATGAAAATATACCCTTTTAAAATCATTTAAAATCAATTTCTTTAGGGACTTATAAAATCGTCAATTTCTCGCTAAATTACGAATATCGCGGGCGTTTTCCTCTCGCGTATGAATTGACAGGTAAAAGGTCGAAAAAACGTGAAATATCATGGTTTTCTCAGGTTTTCACCTGTCAATTTGAAAATGCCGACGAAATTACTATAATTTACTGGCTGTACCGGAAAATTCACCTGAAAATAAACCCGTTAAATATGTTTTTTAAGAAAATAAAATTTAAGACCCTTTTGACATAAAAATCGCGATTATCGAGCATTTCGCCAAGGCCCCAAAAATTGAGATATCTGGATGATCCTCGCGTCATTTCTAGGTCTTTGTCTACCGTTTCAAAAGTTTATTGGCGCATCAAACAACCAAGAACGTAAATATTTCCATTAGAAACATCGATCGTTCGAATTTTACTGAAACCCATCAAAATCGCGATATTCCTTTCGATACAACAAGAAAAGTTAATTTTAAGTACATATATCAATAAATTGGCTTCTCGGTATAATGAAAACGTGTGCTGCAGGTATATTATATTAGACTCGGAACGTCGTTCGGTCTGGCGCACAGCTGGACGGTGCGAGCAAAATAATATCTTTTCGCTAGCGCGATGAAGACCGATAAATATATATATATATTTATCCTCCATCTTTTGCCACGATATATATATAGCAAAAGATAGAGACGATCTTACAGCCCAGAAGAGATACGACGTTACTGCAAGCTGTTATCTCTCGTAAGACACCGTGGCCAAGCCTACCCCTCAACATCTGGAGTCTCTGAATTGTAGCTACCGTTTTCCCAAGATAGATATACGTCAGATATATATATATATAGTTATAATACGTATCTTATGTATACCGTAGCGATGCTAAAGAATGGTTAACGATAGGACGCCGCGAGGCGAAAGAATCTGAGGGACGGAACGAGATAACGTTGGACGATCATCAACGTAAAGTCACCATACGTTTGGTCCATTTCGCGATCTACACCGCGCTACTCTCGAGGTCAACCACTGCGCCATATTTTCTTGCATAAAATACCGCATACTTCAAAACTCTGTGTGCACGACCGATTTGTCAGAATCAATAGCTGAAACGCGTGACCGGTATAAAATATTCTATCAAACGTGAATATCGATATTTTTTTTTTTCGTAATTAATAATTTTAAACTTGATGGAACGTTTTTTTTTCGCGACGATGCAAATATCGACTTTTCATTAGCGACGTGATAAAAGTGAACTATCGTGTTTCGAGTGATGAATGAATTTTATAAAAATTCTCGAACTTCCTCTACAGCGAAACGAGGCCGAGATTAAAAAAAAAGAAAAGAACTGTCGAATCCGAGACTCTTAGGCAGCGTGTGCACGATTGATTCCATTAAACCCATGACGAAATGCGACAGGACACATTTTTTTCTCCCTCCCTCGTTCGATCCGACTCGGGGAAGAAAAGCGGAGTCTCGATCACGGATTTGCCAATTTTGGTCAATCGGATCATGTATAGCGGACTCGGAACGAACCACGAGCGTCAAGCGGCGACGTCTGTAGGACAGAGTCGATATTTGCGGCCGCAACCAGCGCCGATATTCCGATCTAGTTTTAATTAGACACATGCAAAGAATGCAGCTGTCTTCGATCTACTGGTCCACCGGCTAACGGCAGCGAACGAAAACGAGAAAAGAAGGAACGAAGAGAAAAAGATAGAGAAAAACAGAAGAAAAAAGAAAAAAAAAAAAAGAAAAAAGAAAAAAACAAGAAACGAAAAAGATCGAACGTTCGTGTCAGTCGGGAATTGGCCGAGCATATCGATAGAGAGAGTAACAGTGTACAGAAAAGTTTGATACGCGAGACGCGAAGCGTTCGGCGGTATGCACCGGTTGTTCGAGTTCGTTACTCATACACGCAGCTAGATCTACGGAGGAGAGCGCAGGCGCGCGCGCGCGTCACAGGTGTCGTTCACTGAAACGACTTCACTCGTTCACCGGCCAACCGTTCACCAACACTTTCATCCCGTGCTCTTATAGATTACACACGTAGCTCGTAAGAGCGTGTACGCCACACTTTTATTTAACTTCTAAACGCACAAAAATGGTCGCGACTAACGAGTTTACGGGTTCTAATGACTCTCGACGGCAAATTACTCGAACTCTCCGTCTCCCCTGCCCGTCCCGCCATCCTGCATGTTGCGGGCACGATTCAACCAACGATTCACGCGCGTTTCTCGCGACGAGGTTCCGGAAAGCGTGAGACAAAACGTTTGTAAACGAGCTCGAGCCACGAGAAATTATATTGAAAAAATTGATATGTGCCACATTACGTTTCGTTTGTCGCAATAACAATTAGTAAAGTCGTTAGAGAACGATGATCAATCAGTCGTCGCGGTCTTGATTTTTTGTTTCCCCCTCGTAATAATACTCGATACTTTATAAGCTCGATATTTTATATAACTCTAGAAATATTAACATGGAAAATAATGTGTAAATGTAGTTTGATTAAACTTTCAACATGAACGAGTATATCGATACAATGTAACGAAATTTAAACATAATCACTGAGTATTATGAAAAATAATTATTTTAATTGTTGTCCGATCGATTCCAACAGAAATAAAATGAAAACAAAACACGGTAACCAAAATATATAATTAATATATCACGAAATTATTTAAAAAATTATATTTATAGTATAAAACAATGGTTAAATAAGAAAAAAAAATGCAATAAAAAAAACACTAAAAACAAACATCCGTAAAGAAAGAAAATACAAAATATATAAATAAATGCGCGCACGTTAGATCGAGCGGAATTTTTTCCTCCCCACCCCGAGTTCTTTTCGCGCTAATCTGTCGACGCATTTGGCTCATCCGCGTCTCAATCGCGATAAAACGTGCGATCGAATGATAAAGAGGGAAAGAGGGCAAACTCGGTTGGTATCGATCGCAGGTAAAAGTGAGCGATACCGGACGAGAGGCCTGGATCGTTCGCGCGAGTGTATGCACTTCTATCGGTCGCGTATATATATACGGCGACAAACGTGCGGCTTTTATGAATGGAAGTAGCGGTCGCGCCGCACGCGTGCAACCGTGGCAAAACGGAGACGTCGACGAGAACGACGAACGACGACAACGTTGAACGGTGTCCGTGGCGTCAGCGAAGCGAAAGTGACCTGTGAGCTAGCTACCACGTACGCACACGTGCCTCCCTCTCTTCATCCCTTCCTATCTCACTCGCTCTCTATCTATCTATCTGTCTCTCTCTCTCTCTCTCTCTCTTTACCTTTGCTTCTCGCCCAACTACCAGCAAAACGGGGCACGCCCGCGAGCACTTATAAATCGCACTGGCACACGCACACGCGATTATAAATTGATACGCGCGTGCGCCTGTACACATAGCCGTAAACTTTTCTCTCGATATAATTGGATGGCGATATAGAGACGAAAAATTGAAAAACAAAACAACGAAAATATAAACGTAAGCGGGGATTGTTTGAATACGATCGAGCGAAAAGAGCGAAAACGCGGAAGAGTTTGGCGCGATCTCGTAATACGCGAGTGGGAGAGACGGGAGAGAAAGAATCTATTATAAAATCGAATAGAATTATTAAAATTGCCGTAATAGCCATCGCCTGATATATAGACAACGCGCGACAACAATGCCATTGTTGTGTCGAGCGTAATAAAATTCGTTCGCGCGTACCTGTGTACGCGTTTTGTTTTCTTTTCTATCTCTCTTTTCTCCTTATCGCGCTTAAAGACCTCGTCATTTGACTCGTTAATTCTCATCGACGGATGATTTTCGTTTGCTTCGTCGGGATGTTACTTTTTTTATTTTCAAACTCTCGATGTTGTATTCCTTCGTATTTGCTGTGTGACAAACATATGTGACAATCCTATATATACATGTATATATATATATATATATATAAAAGTCTGTGTATTCGGACGCATTATACAACCAAGCGCAAATAATCGTATTGTAAGAGGAGGGC
Source organism: Netelia virgata (assembly GCA_951802705.1). Taxonomy (NCBI): domain Eukaryota; kingdom Metazoa; phylum Arthropoda; class Insecta; order Hymenoptera; family Ichneumonidae; genus Netelia; species Netelia virgata. The sequence goes on along the minus strand of OX637867.1, from coordinate 30,898,326 downwards.
ACTTTAGATAGCGATCGTGTGTGCGGTAGTGCGGCTACCGCTGTAGCATGCACAGTGTGGCCCGTTGCAGCGACTCTCGGCGCTACCACTAGATCGACCATATCCGCGTGAGAACTCGAGCGTATTTACCATTGCCAGAGCGCATTACCTTATCTGGCCTACCCTTTCCCCAATGTCCACCACCTAACACTTTTCGCCTTGAAAGTTGATATTGGTCCGATCGCAATTCGTGCACCCGACTTTAATTTCGACGAAAACGTCCTCCGAATTTCCAATCGCACATTACTATCGATATATCGATAATAAAATCACGACTCTTTGCCTTCTAGGGTTCTCGCTGCTGTTTTCTATTTTTAAAAAGTCTGCTATCTGATTATTACAAACGTCGTAGGATCAACGCGATCGATAAAAATTCAACAATTCTTCTCATTATAGATGTATGAAGTCGTAATACGAAAAACGATAACGGATTTACGGTGTATATAGATATAATGATTTATCGGAGTAACGTAACAAGCGGGGTTAACGAACTGTCCGATTCACGTTTTCATTCTCGCGGGTAAATAAATAGCGATATGGGAGTAAATGCGAGGTAACACGTCCCCGGCCGTAACATCGACGTACGGACACACGATGTTACCGCTCTGTGCTATACATATATATATATATATAACGAGGTATACGGCCTTTACTCGCTAGCAAGCATGCGTGCGCCGAGACATTAATAAACTCTTTTCTTCGCGAGAGAGGAGATCGGTCCGCGGACTCTCGCTGCTCGGCTCGTTCTCCCTCTTTCAACTCAGTGTGCTTTGACATTAATTTGAGACCTGTCCAATTGAGATCTTATCGATTATTTCGAAATGCTACGGAGCGCCCGTATGTCCGAGAGCGAGATCGGCACGACCGGGTTCGTTTCCAGCGTGCCAAGCTCACCGGCTTCCACTACCCGCGAGTCTCGTGGCGAGCAAACGACTGTGCTATACGTGTAATATACGTGCGGCGGCCACGTTTAGGAGAGCCCAGAAGTCGCTGTGCTCGATCTACGTTTACCTATGTACATATATATATTATGTGTGTGTGTGTAGAGTAAAGAACGCCATCGGTATAATAATTGCTATCGCAATCTTCACACTTTTGAGACACCAAATTTGAGCAATTCGTAGAGAGTAAGCGGGTCTCACTCGAATCTAGTAACTAAAATTTTCTCCGTAAAAGTCACCATATACCAGGTGGAAAAAATGTTTGGCAAGCCAACGGTGTATGACACGCGAAGAATTCTCGCCGCGATTGAGCCTAATCGGGCAAAATAACGTACGCGCTCTCGTAAGTTTTATCGTTGCGAAATTCTATGTAGTAACGTGTGTATATACGTTTATCGTGGCGAGTCCGTTCGCGGGAAAAGTGTCCCCGGCGTACGACACAACCTCGCGACGACAGCGGCGACACGAGCACGTGATCCACGAGAAAGAATTTTTATCGCGGTGATAAATTTGAAAAGCGAGAAGAAGAAAAAAAAGATATGATTTAAGTTTCCGTCGCGCGCGTACTGATTAGTCGAGGACGCACGGACGAAAGGTGATAGCGAAGCTTCTCTCGCGACGCACACCGCGACAAAGCTCGTTTTTACGCGTAATACGCATCATCATAGATCGATCGTAATTGATACTCGATGTGGTCGGAGAGAGCGTCGAGGAGAGAGAAGACTCGAGCGCGAGCACCGTATCGCGATCTTTCGTCCTCGAACTTTCGTAACGAACGGTCAGGGCCGACCACCCGTAGAGAGAACTATTGCGTTCTCTGTCGACACGCGCGTACGATAAAGTGCGTTTGATTTTTCACTCGACGATGTCGGTCGCACCACCAGGGATGGGCACCTCGATCGAAAATCAATTTAGTATCGTTTCGTTACATAACCGTGAACGGAGAAATAACGTTCGGAAATATTCAAAAATTGTGTACGTTCGATAATAATCGATAAATTATCATTTCATTTCGAATATCGATGTTTCTTTCGAATCGTTAACAAATATTTTTCATTGAAAAAATCATTATCAGCTTCCAATTAATAATTATCTGATTATTAATCGTTAATTAGTTTTTCGAAAAATTTGATTATACTACCCCAATATCTAAAATAAGTATTTCTCCGTTCCATTATCGACAAATCGTAAATCGTATATTTTGACGACGATGCCCCCACGCACGTTAAATCCGTCTCACCGAACAACGGATAAATACGGATGACTCTAAAATCCTACAATACGAAACATAATCGAATTATCGTATAATAAAAAACCTAATCGAATTATCGGACGGTTCTTCGATATTCGATAGATTAATACCACAAAAGGCAGGAATCTTGAGCACGTGGAGGAAAGGAGAGGAAGTATGATTTCTCAACTCGATGTGAGTTAATACGAGGTGGTAAAAGTCTTGGGTGATTTTCGAGCGAATTATTTACGGAATGTATCGCGAGGTCCCACTAACATCTTAACCTAGAATCGTACCAGCCCCATACACGAATTACCGATTGATCCAATGAACATTAAACGTTGTCTCGATTCCTTTCAGGCCGTTCCTTCACCGCCCTTTTTTTCTCCATATTACATATTTATCGTTTATACCACACGGTTTTCCTTCTGTTATTCACGAATGCACCTATGACACGTATCCTGGGGTTCGTCTACGTATCGGAGTTGTTGCGGAACGCGAAGAGACGCGAAGAGTTTCTCCCTCGGCCACGTTGGAAAGGCTCTCAGCCGGCAGTGAGATGAACCAGCATGCGTCATTAAATTTATGCTCTTTAAGTGGCGGTTACTGGATTTCTTAAGAGGTGGGGAGGCCGGAACACGCGGGCGCCGATAAGCCGTCGGAGGATGAGAAGGACGCTAACGCTGCGTAAGTACCTATGGAGCACGTAGAGACCCCTTCTCGCTCCACTGTAATTGAAGCTAGAGACCGAACTCGGCGAGAGCAACGTCTAGTCGGACTCCCGGAGAGTGATAAAGCTGCTCACCAACGTCGAGACTAAATATCACACACGCAACAGTCGCATATTCAAATAATAACGCGCCACGTCCCTATCGTCGTATTTTCTTTGGCTCTCTCTCGCTCTCTCTCTCTCTCTCTCTCTATCTATCTATCTATCTATCTACCTTTTCTCTCGTAGCTATTATCAAAGATCTCGTAAACTCGGTAATCGCGCAAGCGTTTAAAAAAAAGGAAAGAAAAGAGACGTGAAACGAAAGAGGGGCTCGCACAATGAGTATAATTTCAGTCGTGTTCTTCGAGACGGAAGGATCGATTATTTCATGATTGACACTGTATAACGCTCGCTGTATGGAAAACGAGCGTTTCGTACGGAAGGCTCGTTCTAACGCGACCCGAGAAAGCTATGTGGCAACGAGACAGAGACACGAGAGATGTATAGGTCGCGTTATACTCTGTAAGACTTTGCGGTGGTTATAAAAAAAAAAAAAAAAAAAAAAAAAAAAAGTGAGAGGAGCGTACGCGAGAGAAGCTGCGGGAAGAACGCGTTAAGCCACACCCAATGATTTTTCTCAGGTGGCTTTTAAACGTTTAAAATTTTCCCAAGCTACGAGGTTTAAATCCGAGCTAGAACACGCGACGAGATTATCGAAGCTGGAGAATATTCGTATTTTTAATTCGTTGTTTTCATTAATCAAAGTGAAATCGTCTTGGCAACATTGAAAATTACGATTTATTCAAATTTATTGTCGAAACGTCGCTTTTCAGAATAATCGCGCGGCCGCTATTTTTTTTTTTTTTTTTCTTTCAAGACGAATAAATAATTTATGTTTCGTATTAATTTGATCTTTAGCTACGTCGATGAACTCGAAATGTGATGAATTTGATCTTTCTTGTTTCGCTATATTTCGCAACAATTTATTTATTCAACGGTGTCAATTAAATTTATAGAAACGTACCGTGGCAGCGCCGTCGAATAGTCGAGGGACTCGTGTAATATCGGCGCTACGTACGCGTATATGACACGCTGGACCGGAGATTGCACTTGGTTTGATTGTGGTTTAGGAAGCGCAATCATGGCGCTATACGTAATACAATAAGCGGGTTGGGTCGCTTCGTCGACGTCGTCGTCGTTGTCGTCGTGGTCGTCGATTGTACGTGACTCGAGTCGGGCCTTTAAGGGGACTTTGCCCTGGCAACGAGAAGCCACGAGCGTCCCCGATAACGATATACGAAACGATTTCCCTCTTTCGCTGTCTCTAGAATTTTTCTACTCGTACATTCTAACTTTTTCGTGTTACTCGCTCGCATTATTTTTTAAATTTTCCACTCCTAGAGACGTATCGATCAATTATTCAATCCTATTATCTTCGATCATTTGCATATTCGTTTATAGACCGAACGTCGTTGAATTTTTTTCGCCACGTCCAATTCCCTCGACAATTTGTCGACACTTACATACGCATGCGCATACGTGTATAAAGTGTTACAACGACTATTGTATACATATATATATATATAGTCGCTTATTGGGCGATGCAACGAGTCCACGCGAAGACGACTTGCGCAACGAATTTACTACAACGTGTTCGTTCTGCATTCTTGTACAACCCCCGAGCTTCGTTTCATCAAAAAAACTCCCGAAAATATGCGAATTTTCTTTTATCAAAGAAAACAAAAGAATTCAACACCTTCTACGCTCGTCGACGATTCTCGATCAATTTTTCTCCTCTGTGACAAACCATAAAATCCATGGTATTTCGCGTCAATATTCACACATATTTGATCGATATACCACGTTGTGCGGTGGACAAAGGAGACGCGAAACGCGGTACGATCAAAACTCTCCTAGAGTAGCACGCGGTAGCCGCCCCGTCAGCGCGCGATCCCATTAGCCCGCATTGTATGCTAATGAGAACGCGCGCGTTTGTCGCGTGTGTGATCCGCGCTTATACCCCCCCCCCCCTTCTCTCGCTACCATTCTCCACTCTCTCGCAATGCAGTGATCCTCAACTCTACGTCCGAATGTCAATGTGCATCGCTATCTATAGACATATCTATCACAATTTAAATCGTTACCGCTTTTAAATAATCGAATCTTCGAGCAAATATATCGCTTAACGAAAAAAAAAAAAAAAAATTAACAAAATGAAAAAATCCACTAAAAATCGACTCTTCTGTTTTATAAACCGTGTATCGCGGGACAGGTATAACAGTTGGCGCGTTGGCCGCGAAATCGATTCCGGCGTTTAAACCGCGAGTGCGAGCGAGAAGGCTGATTAATAGCTTAATCGTTTGGCGCGCTTCTTTCCTACTTTTAACGAGAGAGCACACGCCATACAGCATCGGGAAACAGAAGCGATATAGCGTTATAGTACACACGCGGGAGTCACCGTCATCCCATCGGGCGGTTATGTGTACTCGGTGCGAGAGCTCGCGCGAGCGATCGCTCTCTCGCACCTCCCACGGGCGATCTCGGGCATCGATAACTCTCTCGCGCGTCGATCTCGTCACGGTAGCTATATCACCGTCCTCTGCCGCGTAACCCTGCACTGCTGCTGTTTCCTATCGATCGTACGTCACCGTGAGGCCTGATCAACGACGACGATACCAGCCTCTATACTCTACATATATATATATATATATATATATATATATTAGGCAATGTATACCTGCTCTGGAAGTCCGCGAGGCGGAATATCTCATTGATAAGTTCGAGTAGATATGAGAAGGACGGTGTCGAGATAGACACGGTGGTCTGTATATGTTTATTTATTTATATATATATATATATACGGTAATATATTATTGCGATGTAAACCGCAACACGTCGACATCGTTAAGGAGAGAATGATCTATTAACGATCATCGATCGCCCATTATCGATCGCTTATTTTTAACCATGCGAGACATTTACATATTTATAAATATATATAGATAGACGGTTGGCTCGTTACGAACATATATTTATCAATTAGGTATAAGCGAAGAAGAAAAAAAAAGAAAGAAAGAAAGAAAGAAAGAAAACACAACGAGCCTCTAAAAAGGTTTCTATCTCTTACGTATGTAAATACGCGAGAGTATATACAAATCGGTACGTATTCATTATTCCATCATGCCGAAGTGAAATATAAGTTGAAATTATCGGTCGGCCGCCGAGTCGATGGGAAATTTATAATAATAATCCGTTAGACGAATATCCCGAGAGCAAAAAAAAGAATCCATTCAGAGCGGCCCCTTCCCATCTACCTTTTTCTTCTCCGTTTTTTCATTTCGTTTTTTTGGTTCTTGTTGTTGTAGGTACCTTAGCCACGGATGACCCGGATTGTGAAATTCCGCGGATGACGCCACGAGGTGGAATCCGTTTCCTTCATACTTGAGCTACGTGCGTGTACGCGCACGTGTGTGTGTGTGTGTATAAGATGGTAGAAAATCTATTCTCGCAGTGTTTCACCTCGTCTCTCACTCTCTATCTCATTCTGCTCACCTAATAAAGCATCCTCTGCCTCCTGGGCATAATTATACACATCTATGAGAGCGCCGGTGAGCTCGGCTCGCGAGAGGAACGAGACGAAGATAAAGAAAGACACGTCGTATATAACGCGCATAGACACAAACACACATATATATATGATAAACCCAAGGCGTGTATAAAATAGCGGTATATACCAATCGTCACCTTCTCTTCCTTGAAAATAATTCCCTCGCGTAGCATAGCAGTTCAGATATTTAGACGAGAAAAAAAAGCAAAAAAAAAAAAAAAAAAAAAAAATTCGATAGAATTCCGGTGATCTTTTATACGACACATTTTCATAATACTTACGTCGCGCGAACGCTCCTCCGAGAAGATAAAAGCGAATCGCTTACAGCTCGAATATATTACCCATATATATATATATATATACGTGTATATAAGATGTCATTTAAATGTGTGTATACGTATCCGTTATTGGGCAAACATCGGCGCCACTTGATATTCAGATATTTCGAAGCGTCGTATAGATATAAGACAAAAGGAATCTCGGGAGTTCTACCGCGGGTATGGGACTATATGTATGTATATGTCTATATATATGTGTGTGTATATATATAGTCGAGCTGATATATGCTTCGACCGAATGTACTGTATATAAATATATATGTGGGAGTCGTATATATCCGGCAGCGCCTATGTATATATCGAAGCTCGTTGCTGTCGTGGGTGCGGTCATCGCGAGACACGGTCATCGTCATATCTCTCGGCTCGTGTATAAGGAAGATTGTCTTCTCCCGGTCTCTCGCGATTACACGACATTTCTCTACGTTCACGCGCCGCACGAGAAATCACCGTGACTCTCGTCCGAGAAATTTAACGCAATTATTACAACCGCAAAGATTTTAATTGAATATCATTTCATTTTTCTCCCATAAATTCCATTATCGTCGACCAAAGTTTGCTAGTTCGTAGACTTAATTAAGAATAATTAAAATCGAGCTTTATTAATGGGTACGATTAATTTTAGGACCGGATATCGTTTACTTTTCTTGCCAAATCCGAAAAAGTTTGAAAAATATTCGTCAACGATGCGAAGAAAGTGTCTGAAATGGTTGAGAATGTTTCGTATATATCTATATACTTACACGTATCTATGTATATATATATATGTATATATATATATAGTTGAGAAAAGTCTATAAGCTATCTGTGTAGTGGGATGACGGTGGACGGATTTTATTCCCGTCAAAAACCGGATTCGTGGCCGGCATGACTGTTGCCATTGCCGATGTTGTGCGCTTGTTTATTTACATGTGTGTGTACGCGTATCTTTATGTTTGTGTATGTATACGTGTGTATCTGTGTATGCGTGTGTGCATTGCTCTGAGCTGGCCGCATGGTCGACCGCATTTGCGCGAGTCGATTGCGAGAGAGGCGCGCGCGACATTATTGTGATCGATACACGGGGGAACGCCCATGGGGCCGTGTACCTTCGTTCCAAGTGAAAGATATACGTGTCTGTACAGACCAAAGTATGCTTAATGAAACGCACGTTCCGTAAAAAACACACAAAACAACAAAACAAAAAACGAAATATTTTCACCGAAATCCAATCATCCTTTTTCCTTCATAAATTTTCCGTCCGATTAAGAATCCAAAAAAATCATTCCTCGCTATTAAACGCGCAATTATTTTTGACCTCGTGATTAAAAATAATAAAATGAAATATTTCTAGCGAGAAAAGTTGAGAGAGGGTAACAAAAAATATATATCGTGAAGACAGTCTCGCGCGTCTATTAGCGTTGATACGACTACTAATCGCGTGTTATACGAGTCGTAGAGTCTTAATGTCAACGATGATTTTGGGGTGTCGGAAGTTTCCGATGGAGCGTGGCGAAATCCGAGGCCCACGGCTACTGGATATGGATATATATATACAAGGTTCGCGGGATTGACGCGGTTCTCGCGCATCAGCTGATATCTGTCGCGAGAATCCGGCGAGACTCGACGCTGTTAAGCGACCGCAACTCACCGAGACTCGATTCTACACGTCGACATAATTATGCCGCGAGAGCCGTCAGACTAGATTGTGTTGAACGATACGACGCTATATATACATACTAAAATGTATGAACGGAGGAGGCAGCGAAACGATCGAGTCCGTTCGGTAGCATAATCCCATTAAACGTGTCACCGGTACTGTCAACAATCCGGCAGGTAACAAGATTGAAAGGCTCAGTCTCGTCGCCGAATTCGCCGTTCTCGGGTCTCTTCGATACCCCCCAGCCCCAAAAAAAAGAAACAAAAACAAACGCCCATTAATATGCAAGCCGATGAAAAAAAGAAAGAAAGAAAAAAAAAAAAAACCCCTCGGAAGGCAAATTTCACCATTTGAATTCACACGAGTGTCGAGCAAAAGGGGGAGTTAGTCATCGAGAGTGGTTTCTCGCGAGAAAAAATAAAATAGAAAAAAACGTCCTATATCAAAAGAAATAGAAAAAAAAGCGAGGGGAACAAAAACGAAAAAAAAATACAAGACCTCGAAAAACCGGGCAATTCGTTATCCGAAGAGATATTCATCGCGAACGAGCGGAGAACGATGTGGGGTGTGGGGCGAGGGGAAGAAAAAAAAATAAATAAATATATATAAGGAAGAAATTCTTTCTAATTATATATACGCTCGTTCCAAAAAACTAATCCGACCGAGAAACGAGAGACAAAGAAATAATTTGTGTGTGCGTTTGTATATGTGTGAGAAAGATAGAGAGAGGGAGAGAGAGAGAGCCAAGAGCACAGGAGAGAGGCACATGGCCGGGGAGAGAGACCGAGTGCCTTGGTGACCGGGCAAGTTTTAAGTTCCTTTAACGTTGCGGCCAAATGCAGCGGCAGCAGCGAGCGACAGCCGAGAGAAATGCACCAACGGAACTCTCCTCTCGATGCCGTACCAGAGATAGGCAGAGCGTTATTCGAGAGTGATTTGTGGTCGCATCCCGCTACGCCCCACCCTTGTCCGGCTTATATATATATATATAAGAGTATGTATATATATATAAGAGTGTGTATATATATACACACACGATGTTCTTTACGCGTGATCGCAACGCGTTTGTCCACTTCCCTCGCAGTATGTACGAGCATTCAAGCGCAGTCGACGAAATCGAGTTTGATAATACAAACGCGAAGACTAAATACAAAAGAAAGAGATATCGGATTGTGCCAAGAAAAAACCCACGAGAACAGCGCCATCTCCAAAACAATCATCATTTTTCTTTACGTTTACGTATTTTCACGTAACGATTCGACGCGCTTATACGAAGAAATTTACGCGGGGTGTAGAGGGTATTTTTAATTGCCCGATGCACATGGACTCGAGGACGAGCGGAAAATTTAGTTTATTTGTGATTATTGACCCATATGAAACGAGAAAATACGCCAGTGTTGGTAAACAAAAACAAACAAAAAATTCTTTTTAATTACGCGACGTCGAAACTCTGCCAGCCCCCCCCCCCCCCTGCCTCTTTCTCGATGAACAATTTTTTTCTTCTCGTTTCGGCCAAACTGTCGAAATATTCACCGGATTATCGGAAAAATGTGGATCGCTATACCGACCTACTTCGAGAAAATACGAGTTCGTTCAATGGTAACGAATATTCGTTCGACTGGATTTATGACGAATGAAACGTTTAATCATCGTTTCGAAATAAAGCAAAAGGAAATTTCGTGTTAAAGTGACGAATCGTATTTGGGTCGTGTGAAATTTCATAAGTCAATAAATAATAAAAACGAATACAAATTATTGACCGAATTGGGAAACAATAATAATATGTAAGAAAAGTTACAAATATTGGTCGAGAAGAAATTGTTTTCAAAATTTGTATTTATAAAGACATAAGTATACACCTATATATATATATATATATATACTGTAATATATATATATTAATATATGAGAGGACAGGACACATATCCGGATCGCGACGTCTCACTGTCGCGACGTCCGCCGTCGTGAAACTCGTAAAGAAAGCTATCCCCCTTTTCTCAAGGTTTATGCGCAAATTTTAAAGAGCCCTTGGACTTCAACGAACTCACACTCGCGTCATTGATTCTTCCCTACACACACTCCTATCGTGAATGGAGGGCGTATTAAACTCCGTAGAGACAATGCGGATACGTTCTCCGGTGAACCAAATATTATTTGCCGAGTTGTGATTTCTCCCACTGCGCGATCCTCTCTACCATAGTTTTATTGTATACGCGAGCCGAATAAGGTAGTTGCGCAACCGCAAATTAAGACGCGCATGGGGGTCATTCGTTTCGCATTTCGATACTAGTTACTACAAGGGACTATAGGCACACTGTATATATATATATATATATATATACAGTTCATATATATGTATATACAAAACGATGTTGCATGTACGTAGCGTACCGGTATAGAGTTTGGAGGCCCAAGATTATAATTTACGAGCGCCCATATCCGCGCAACGGATTTTACGTCCCTCCATCCGGAGTATGTACGATACATATCCTCGCTGTATATAAATGCTACGTGTGCCATATAATACACAGCTGTATTACTAGTATTGATCATTCGCGTTCACCGCTGGTAAAATTGGCGAAGAATGTTTTTACCCCGAGATATACCGAACTATTACGCGAAACCGAGTTCCGGAACGCCTATATACGTATATAGGCGTCTACGTACGTATATAGGTATAGACCAATGTCTATGTCTGTATTTTAACGTAATTCCTAGAATTTATCAATATCGTACGTATCTGCTGTTTTCTTTTTCTCTTTTTTTTTCTTTTTTTTTTCAATGAAGCCTCTCTCTCCCTCGATCGTTGGATTAACTCGTTACGAAGATAAGCAACGTGGCGTCGATCGTGTCTCGGAGTCATGACTAATGGGAAGAAATTTATCAAAGAAAAAGCCCTCGTTTGCAAGGGCAGTGTGAGTGAGTGAGAGTGAGAGTGAGAGTGAGAGAGGGGAGGGGGCGAAGTTCGGGAGGTCGAATAATTTCTACGAGCAATCGTCGCGCGCGCGCTCGATCGTCGATCGATCATAAGAAAAAGTACGTTTGACCACATAATCGATACGTCATCGTGATCAAAATCATCGCTCGTGCATCTTCATTGTATTTACGTTTCGAGGCACTCGAACGAATAAACACCTGAGCTATCATCGCCGCGAACGAGCCGTATCGAAAAGCTTATTTCCTCGTGTATTTATCTTTCTCGCTCGTTCGTTATCACAACAAACCTTCGCACGATTTAACTCGCCGCCTCTGTCAAATTGAGATCTGTTTTTATAAGATACATTTCTTTTTTAAACACAAAACGAAACCATCTACCTGCACTTATAAATTGCCCTAATTAGCATTTCTAGATTTCAACGAATTTTCCCTCTTCGCGTCGACACGAAAACAAAAAAAAAAACAAAAAAAAAAAACAATCTTCCCCGATCTCGATGTTAACTTCTTTTAGATACCGAAATCATCAATATTAATACAATTCTCCGTATACAATTTCGCGGATATGAGCCAAGCGAGTATAATTAACGATTATCTGATTAAGAACCGGGCTTGATCGAATAACCGCCACGGCGACTGTTTTGCTGGCTAACGCGCGTGTGGCCCCCGGACGTTCACCTCTCGTATAATATCAGAGATATGGTCCGTATGAAGAAAACAAATTTCTCTCCCGAATTGTTCTTCTCGTCGGTGGTTAAAACACCGAGAAGATATTCGTCGCAAAATGAAAGGCAAAACAAAAATACGAATCGTTTAAATTTTCCACTTTTGTCACAAAAGCATCGCGATTTTCTGGAAAACTTCGAGCGTGCGTCGTTCGCGTGTAAATCGACGTACTACTAATGAAAATAAAAACGAGAGATACGAATATAAATATATATATATATAATAAAGCAGCGTCGTGCACCGAGCTGCACAAACCTTTTATTTATTATCGATCGCGCTTACTGGTGCGCAACGACACAGACACTATACATATTTATATATATGTGTGTGTATGTGTGTATCAATATCACCGTATACGAGTAGTACGTACGAGAGATGGTACATAAGGCACGTGTTTATAATACTATACATTAACGACGGTTACGTGGCCGTCTCGTGCGAGCAAAAGTGCCGTTTCGCGGTTCGCCAGTAAGAAACGACGAAAGAAAATAAGAACGGGGCGTCAACGACGACGCTGTCCCCACGTGCAAACCCAACCCCCCTTTGCCCTTCGTTTTTTCCCGCTCAACATTTGAAGCAACGAATAGAAAAAAAAAATGGAGAAAAACACACACACGCAAGAAGAAAAAAACAAGTATTAATATTCATAAATCGTAACGGACTGCCGAGCATTGACGCTCGTGCGGCCGAGAAATCAATTACGCGTAGGAGATCCTTCTATATAACTATATATTAATATTCCACCGGTCGATACGCGTGTATACATATACATATACATATATCGATACGAAATTCTGTGCTCGTACGGTGGACGCGAACAAAGCTCGCCATTCATGGTAAATCGGAAAAGAACCGTAACGCAACGATAATTTGAGAAATCGAGCGAATCCATCTTATTTATTATATGTACATACACTTACGCCGTTAAGTACACGTGGCGTTACAAGCGGTGTAGACTTTTGCGAGGCTTGTAATCTTCGCATTACGTGAAACGTTGTTTTTTTTCTGTTTAAACATTTTTTTTTATTTCTTCTCGCTTCGTTCCGCGTCATTGCACGAGATCGCATTTTCATTCTTTAATCAGCTACGACTGGCAACCGAAGCAACGATTTTTCAGCCGAATGAAAAAAAAAAAAGAAAAAAAAGAAACCAGCCACAAGTTTTATAACCCGATATTTTTCTTTTTGTTTTCTTTCGAGGCTCGACGTTTCCTGCTTTTCTTCCTTAATGCCTTCATACCGGACTACGGACTCGCGCGTTCCCGCGGGATAACTATACATTCTCGCTATATTAGTGCACACATTAGTGGCGACTTATTTTTAATATAGCGCCCAAGAATTCTTCACGCCTTTTGTCGTCAAAACTTTTCTCTCCTTTGTCTCTCTCTCTCTCTCTCTCTCTCTCTTTCTCTCTCTCTCGCTCTCTCTTTGATATATATATATATACACAAATATATACATGTCCTTCTCGTTATTCCGAGAAACGAATAATTGTCCCCTCGTTACAACATTTGTTATTACGAGAGTCGGTTGTGTCGTACTGTTGGTCGTTGTTCGTTCGTCTCTCGTCACGTGTGCGAAAACTTGTACGCAAGGCATAAACGTGCGCGCTCTCGGTCTATATAAATCTACACCGGACCTCACCGTATGCCTTCTGGGTATAGTCAGTTTTCTATAATCTACGTATATAGACTCCAGTCAGAAAGCTATATATCTATATATTTATATACAAATGTCCTTCCATGTCGTTCGCTAATACGTGTGTGTAGTATTATTATGCGGTGTCCAACAATCTTATGGTGTGCACAGCAGTGCAACATAACGTGTGTATATATATATATATATATATACATATATATATATAAAGAAGAGTGGAATGCGTTACAAGTATAACGAGCCCGGGGTAAAAAAATCCTCAAGTATAGGGTTTCACGTATACATCAACATTTTTTATATATATATATAGATATATATACATGAATGGCCCATTGTAAAAAAAGGCAATTCGGTAATGATACCGGTGTCGCGGTACGTACGCGCGTTAATTGGTTGTAACGAGTATTCTACCGTGTGCGCACCTCGACTAAGACCGAAAGATTCGAAACGATTGTAACGAGAGGGACAAAGACATAGCGAGAGAGTGAGAGAAGATCGAGAGTCACAGCGTGCAATTGCGAATTCGCTGGCGGCGAAGACCGGGAAAAAAATACAGAAAATTGTGTCCGAGATCGGACGCTCAACGTTGGAATATTAAGAGTCGAAAACATGCGTGTATTAAAAAATGTGTATATTTTAATATTCGATTTTAAGGACGAAACGTAGAATAATGATAATTAATGAAACAAAATAATTTGTTTTTGTTTCAAGTTTTTAAAATAATCGATGTGAAAATGATAATTCAAGTAAAAATATGTAAAGTAATCCGACTCACCAGAGCTGGACTTCTGCTTTGCGTAGAGGTTACGCGTAGGTTATTCCTCGTTGGTTATTTCCCTCACAGCCGGCCTGGCGTGTCCTGCTCCGACGCGTCTCGTTAATCCAAACGGCGAAATTTCGTTCTTCCTCTTCTTTCTATCCTTCGTCTATCGCCCCGTTCTTCCCCTTTGACGCGCGCTCTCGCTATCCCTCTCTCGCTCTCCCTCTCTCCTTCCTCTATCACAGTAATTTCGTCGCGCTTCTCTCAACGTTCATCGGACGCACGTTCATAAAACGAACATCGAGTCTCGTCGACGACACGTTTTTGTTAGGTTTTTTGTCTTCTAATAACGTGTCCGAACGACGCGGCTTTAAAAATCCTCGTCCACTGAACACCGGCCACCGTAAGCTGCATAACGACGTTATCGAATAATCATAATGATCATACCGAGCGAAAAAGAAAGAGAAGAAAGCTCGTGTGCAGTCCTTCTTCGAACGCGAGGGAAATAAACAACAACGACGAAAAACAACAAAGGAGATTTTCGACGACACCGTAAGTTGTCCGTCGGATCGAGTTCGCGTTCGTTTTTCACCGCGAGTTCACTTTATTCACACGAGTCTCGCACGTATTGTTCACGCTTTGACGTTTTATACACGGATTAAATAAACTTTGAGACTTTTGTCACCGTTCCTCGCGTTTCCCGACGATCGTCATTGTTCCGAGCGCGAAGTACGCGAACGCGATGCGAGGTTAAACGCGCGAAACGAAACGTTGCGCACGCACCGGCGCGACCGGCGCGGTTCTTCTTCCGGTTGGCGCGTCCTTCGACTTCCGGCCACGAGCGTTCACCCCGAGTGTCGCCAACTTCGCGTAATCGACGCGCGCGTCATCTCGCGAGAAAACAATTATCTTTCTCAATATCGTTGTTTTAATAATTTTGAAATTCGGCGAAACGTTATTTTACGAATCGTTGCCGTAATTAATTATTATTTTTTCTTACTTGTTGGAATTATTGCTCGAGTTGTTTTTTTGTTTTTTTTTTTTATTAAATAATTGTATTCACGCACGTTCGAGAGTTCACGGATTTTTCACCAACGCTCTAGGTTATGTCCGTTAACGAGAAATCCCCGAGAGAGAAACGTCCCTCGCTCACACGTTTCGTTATCGATTATATTATAGCCCGTGAGAACGTCGCAATCTTTCGTTCACGTTGATGCACATCGCGTTTCGACACTAGACCATTACCCCAAGTCCAAACAACTGCCCAATTGTATCGAACGCGCCCTTGAAATATTTCGACAACATACCGACCAAGTCTCGCACGTTTCCTTGCCGCTATTTCTCGTTGAACACCGTCCTTATCGCGAATACAAATTTTCTACGAGTCTCAGAATTGTAAACAATCTTTGTTTCGTTGACTCGCATCGTCGCACATTTTTGCTAGTTCGTTTTTTTCTCGCGAATGTCGTCTCGATCGAGGGTCGAATCTTCAACACGAGAAAAACAAAAACTACACGCATCAAGTTGAAAATTCTGTCTCACTCTCGTCTCTAGATCAATATCAGAGTCAACGTATTTTTCTCGTTCCTTTTATTTCTGTTTATATTTCACTAGGTCGTGTGCACTCGGCTTTGTTCTTAAGTTGGCGCGTATACTTATCGATAAGGAATAATAGAGAGCCCGGAGGATAGAACGACGCGCCGTCCTGTCAGCAAACGACTGGCGACGATGCCGTGGCAAACGCGACTGGCCGGAGTTTCTCGCGAGGTTCGTCGCTCGAGAACGATCAGCTGATCGCCACGCGCGCTGCTATGGCAACAAGACGGTCAGCGCCGCGCGGTTCGGCTTTACTACACCGCTGGGCGGTGCACAAACCCGCGTTTTTCTTTTTCTTTCTCTTCAATTGCACGTAATGCAGTCGCGTGACGCGTCGAAACAGCCCGATTCTCACTCGTGGGCGGTTTCCTTTTTTTTTTTTGTTTTTTTCCTCTATCACCAGTCCCGACGTCTGTCTCTATATAATGCTGCTCTCCTCTTTTCTCTTCACGTCCCGCGCTCTATGTACTATCTCTACGTACGTACACAACACTATTTCTCTACCGCACGATAACTCAGTCAGCCTGTGTCTTTCTTTCTGCTTCGGCTCTCGCTCTGCGTCACACCGCTATCGTCAAATGTGGCGAGGACTCACTCAACCACGTCCGCTGTCAAACACCGGAACCGAAACACGCACCCACGTGCGCGCACCAACACGTACAGAGAAAGGAACAGACACGCGCAGACACACAGCCCCACACTTCGTTGCCTCGTACGTGTATTATTGTAAGCTCGCTTGTGCCTCCGATATATTCTGTTATCTGTGTACGCACCCGTACTCGGTGGATTTTGACATTACGAACCGCGGATAACAATCGACGATAATATTACCAGAAATTGGCCGGTATTTGTTTCAGAAATGTATCGGATCAACGATCTTTTTGACTTTGTTCACGGAAGAGGCAGAAAAGACAAGTCCTTGCTATTTTTTGTTTTATCATATATTACGTTGCATCAATGTTCTTTTTTTTGTAAGAAATAACAATTGTCCCACGTTACGATCGTCTTTGCGTCAGTGTTTTTTGTTTTAGTTTTTTTCTTTCCCTTTACGAAATGTGGCGCTGTGTGCTCCCCCGCGCCACGCTTAACTCTTTCGTCACTCGGACGACACCCGCGTTGTCAAAGGTTTGCGATAAAACGATAGACAGAAATTGCAATCACTAAGGTTAGGTGTCGAGAGCGACATACGCCATCCGCTCGTGTCGGCAGCCGGGCGTGCACTGGCTTCGGTCTCACCGTGTCCACTGCCTCTGCGGTGCCCCGTTCCGCTGCTGCTGCTGCTGCTGCTGCTGCTGCCGTCTACTACTACAACTACGCGCGCTCTCTCTCTCTATACACACCGCGCGATCCTTCGCCGCCATCTTGCTCTACCTCTCTCGCTCCCGTGTCTATATGTAAGCGCGATGATTTCCTATATAACTCCAACCTAGCTAATATATATATATATATATAAACGTTTTACTCACTCACCAAATCCTTCGATGGGCTTTTACTGTACTGTCCGGGGCCGTAGATACGATGAGGTTCTTTCACGGCATGCGAAACGCCAACAGCCCCACACCAACGAGTACGCTTATCCCGCACATTTAGTCAAAGCGCGCGCTCCTACCCCGGTGCCAAAGCGACGGACTCTTCCTTCGACGGTGTCCTTCTTTGTAACGTAAGATCGTGTTCCGTCGAATGTCTACCGCTACTTCTTTCTCCTCTATACATGCTGCACTGTAACATCTATCTGCTGCACCTTTTTTTGCTAATACTTTTCGATCTTGTCGCTTTGAAATGTCTGCTGAAGAAGAACACACTCACAATGCGCGCGCGGCAAAAAACATGGTCGCAATGGCTGGTGGTAGGGCGCTCGTGTAGACGTAGCGTTGGGGGAAGGGGCCGTTCAAACGTTTGGATAGAATAACAAATGATAAAAATTCGCATGCGGAGCAAACAAATACCACTATTTTATTATTTCGTATCAATCGAACTTTGTTCACCTCTTACCGAAGTGCCGAAAAAGTACGGATCGCGTTTTCGAATCGCTCGTCGCCTGTAACACTGAATTTTAACTTGTGCTGGTGTTGAGAGCGGGGCGCCACTTGTTTCGAAACGTCGATATATCGAAGTTGTATATCGAATTGAATTGAGACTCGATGATATATCGAACGTGAAAATATCGATATTCGAAAAATCGATTCTAATCGGATTGTCGTAAATACGAATTTTTTGTCTGTAATCTTATTTACGATAATAACGATGTACAAATTGAAAAAATCTATAACATCGATATCTGTGGTTATGTTTTATCAATATGAAAAGATAATGAACCTGTGAGTCAAATTTGTACACGCTATTATATAACTGAGTTACAGATGTTTTTCCAGATGACACATTTTTTAAATTCTATATCTACAAGAAATAATATACAGCGATATTCTCTTTAAAAAATATTGGTAAAATTTAAAGTTACCAACATATGGAAATATTGTTACCTCTTCATCGTTTCGGTCTTTTCGCTCTCGTACCGATTTTGAATATACCAAGATGCCTGTGACACAACGTTACGTAAGATAAACAATGTTACGGAAAAACAAAGCGTATTTTTCACGATCCCTGTTCGTGACTCTCATAAGCATATATGTCGAACGTTTCTCGTACGAAATGTAAAATAAATTTGAGCGGTAAAATGTTGCCGAGCTCGATTCTTTTTCACAGTAGTTTTTGTGTACATATAAATGTATCTACCAATTATTACTATACTTTTCTATCGTAATGTTTTTATGACCTAATCACATCGATTATATTTTACTTAAATTTTCATTGTTTCTGGGCTCGTGACATTTTCTACTCTGGTAAAAAATGTAAGAGGTACGTGAAATCGACCATACTATTTAATTTTCTTTTTATAATTCTTTTGGTGTCGTCGACGCGCAAACCTATTATCACTCAGATAACAAGAACGAGATGGTCCGACGATCTTTTTCGCGAGTGTTTCCGTCTCCTGATCCATGGGCCATTTATTGTTACTCAAACCTAGGTACGCTTTCTATTCCTCTATCAATGCGTGTACAACTGCTATGCTAGATTTCGCAATCTATTTGAAAGTAAACTATTTTTAATGTTTATTGAAAATACAGAAGTCCTTGCACACGGAGCATTCCAGGATTATAAGAAGAGATATAGGCAAGGTTGCAAGATTTCCAGTGTGTATTAATCTAGATGAAAATTATAAAGAGCAAACCCTGAGCAATAAACAATGAGAACCATGGTGTTGCATAAATTTAACTACGTATATGTTCGCACGTATGTTTACTTATATGCTTACGTATATCTTTTCACATATCTCCATTTATAAAACTCTTCTGAAGATTCGATATACGTCCCGCCATCTAGCGGCCGAGACACGAATCAACAGAGCCGCAAGCGTACACCGGGTTGCATCTTGCCAGGGGCAGAATAATGTGAACAGCTTATTCCTAAAGAACATATTCTCTATTAAATGTAACGATTGTCACGTTATGAATTACAATTAAACAATAAAGTAACAATTAGTAAAAAGATTACATATATATATATATCCGTGAACTTTACGAGCGAAGTTAAGCGTAAAAGTATCGAAGTTTTACCCCAGACGTGATGAAAATTCATGTATAGAGCACAATTTACAAGAATAATTATATTACAAAATCGCGTGTGAGGGCGCGTGAACGCGAATTTACTATGGTTTATTTCCGTGAACATTAATAAAATGCTGCCAATTGTCGAATCGACGATCACCAGAACGCAGAGAAGATATATCGGACGACGTTATATGCCAGCCAGATCAGCAAGAACGACATGAGTGTCATCAGAGTGTAATGAGCTACCTTGAGTCTAGTGGGCGGAGATAAAGCAAACAAAAAAATACATAATTAGCAAACATTAAGAAACGAAAGAAAAATATGAACATTAGTGTTCCTAAAGTGAACAATAATTGAAAAGAAGTGAGAGTAGAAGAGACGAGAGATTCGTTTTCGCTCTTTAAATTCAACTTACTTCTCGTGTCTGGCCCGACCCTGCGGTAATGTCTCCATCGGATCCTTGATTATGAATAATCGTAGACCTCGGATATGATAAAAGAAATAGTCTCTCCAGACGAGACTCGCGACATTGAACTCGAAGAGCTGACGATCAGCCGGATTAAGTTTATCCCAGAGCCTCATTACCGTTTCATTGCGGAATGTCCATTGTTGCGTCGAAAAATACGATATAACGCCGCTGAATTTGTGAATCTTTTTGTATGCGCTCATGAGCCTTGAAACGAATTAACAAATATATGGTAAAGAATATGATTTACAAAATTTGCAGTTGTAAAGAAAAAATTGCAATGACCACGTTTTAAATTATGATTTATAAATTACGAATGTTAAGTTTCTTTCTCACATAGGTTTACGACCAGTTATCCACGCGAGAGAGTCGACGATGGCAGCCGGAAAAAGATGAAGCATCATCACGAAGAGATTGTGCAGCCACAGATGTTTGTTAAGAGAGAACGAGTAATACCACAAGACCAACGTGCTCGGAACCGCCATACCGTATATCTCGTTCCATTTCATGAATTCGCCCCATGTCACGGGATTTTGACACGACGAAACGCTGTTGTAAATCGGAGGATCGTTGCCGTCTGGTAGTTTCGGTGAAAAGGTCACGCTCTTATCCACAACCAGTTTCCTGCAATAATGATAATGTTAATATATATATATATAATCATGGCTTACGTACCGTTTGGATAAAGATTGATTATTAAAGCGTTTTCCGAAAAAGCCTCTTTATTGTTAATATTACTGTGTCATTGCAGTGTCCCACGCAGCCGCAATAATATTGTTGATGACGAAGTCAGCCGGTATTATGTCGGCTACGTTCCTCTTGTCGCAATGAAGACTTCTCAACAAACCAATACCAGCACCGACCACGACACCCGTAGGCCCATAGAGATTGTTGATCCATCCAACTATCGGCTCTTTCTGAGTCGCTATCATTATAGACGGTCGTACGATGCAAGTTGGAAGTTGCGTGCTGTATCGTCGGACAATATCCTCGGCAACCGCCTTCGTGAAGGCGTAAGTATTCGGCCAATTTCCGACCATCCTGGAGATATCGTCGATAAAAATGTAATTATTAAAGTAAATGAATTCGTTGATTATCTCGAGAATGATGCAACGGTATCGAAATAAGAACGTAATAAGTAAATGAAGATAAACTAACGACGGGGTGATGATCTTTAATTGTTCATCGTCGAGTATGTCGAGAAGATGCAGAAGCTTATCGCCGTCGATCGGTGGTGTGTAGAAAATCTCGTCGATGACTTTGCTGACGCATTGAGAGAAAGCCGTTCCTATGTGGACGAAAGCCTGTTAATAATAAAGTACGATTGATCAGTGATGAAGAAATTTACGAAAATCAAATCATTCGTTTAATAGACAATCGGGGAGACCTTGAGATTCGGCATTTGTCTGGATAAAATGAGAATCTCGCGTGTGCCACGAACGTTGACGTTGACGGCGAACCGCAGAGTCTCGTCGAAACGAACGGTAGCAGCACCGTGAAATACGACGTGCGAGTTTAGAAGAATTTCACGATTTTCAGGAGACAAACCGAGACCATTTTCCTCCATCTGTCCCTCGATCATTACGACTTGTTTACTAAAATCTGGCCTCTCCCGTTTTAGTCTGTCGTATACCTATGGATTTACAATAATTTAAAATTAATAACTTACATCCACATGTTCATATCGATCGGAGTAAAAAAAAATCCACTCACGGGATCCTCGAAATGCTCCTTGTATCGTTCCTCCGGACTCTTGCCTTTTTTTGCTCTCATGAGAAGATACAGCTTTTGCAATTTCCAACATGTTCTGAAAGAAAAGCAAGTCACGTTTGTTTAACGCGTTGAAATCTCGTCGTATCGATAAATATCCCTTCGATTTTTTCGTGAATTGGTTAATTCTCAATGTCTTTAATCACTCCAATAATTTCAAGGTTCGCCTGCTCTTAGTTGTTAAGGCATTGAAAATAACAAAAACACGTATTGCAGTTTATGCTAATGGGCTTGACCATTGTTTCGTCGACGGGGTGATTTCCGGGAACATTGTAGTCGAAGTTTTTCAGACACGCTCGAAATCCATAGGCATGACCCCATCGACGAGGATTATACATATTCACAAATAGTGCGGTAAGCACTCGAATGTTTAGATGGGACTATATCTGGATGATTAAAAAATCAAATGAATAAGGAAGGACGTTATATCGAGTCGCATCACCGATTACCATTATCAGTGCATTCGTTGAATATTGCATTATAAACTTCGCTGTGTATACGAAACGGTTTTTTTTTCTCTAAATATCGACTAGTCTTTTATTCGCAGCTAAATTCGATCGTCTTCTTGTTTTCATTGAAAATTCAATCTCATTGAGATGTTGCTCACTGGCGGCTAAACAAATTCTCATCAGGCATGAAACAATCTTTATTTTTTTAAAAAGCATATGCGAACTTTGTTTAGCTTACCGTAACAGTTTTTCCACTAGAAGTTTACCCATGAAACCGGAACCACCGGTGATGAGAACGTTGCAGCCATCGAAGAAATCGACAATTTCGCTTTGTTCGCCCAACGTTTTGTCGTCGATCGTTTCCGGTTTCCACTCCAGCATATCCTTGAGATAAGTCTCTCCGTTAGGCGCGTCCATCCTGGTAGTCTTGTTCTTTTTATGTAAAAGAAAAGAAAAGAAAAGCTACAGGTAGAAACAAATCAACGAAAAGATTTGAACTAAATGAAGAATGGAAGCTGGAGTTTTCAAAAAATTGCCAATAACAGTTTACGAGATAAAAGTTAAATTTTGTAATCAATTTACCTGCTGACACTACAAAGTGGCGTGTTGAAACTATCGTTGAAAACTAACTGATGGCTCACAGTAAGAAATGAAAAAGCAAACAAACTGTTTGCCAGCACTCTATGACAACCGAGGCGATGTCGACGACGGATTAAACGATACTGTCGTCGAGCTAATGACTCCATCGTGAACGCCAAAGAACAGGAAGTGAAGACCCGAACCGAGGCTCGGGCGTCCCGGACGTTAGATATCTTCGTGGCTCTGATTCTTCGAGTCACGATAATTTCTTACCTTGCATGAAATCTCTTTCTCACCTTGATCCCGATGCTCTCACAAATTACACACTAAATCTTATCTAGGTCGCATTTGTGTTTTTACCATCTCGCGCGTCAATGAACATTCGAATTACAAATTTTTCCACTAAAATCACATATTATCGATGGGACTTTTGTTCTCATTATTATCGCATATCATTGGTTTCATTCAAATTTTCCCACATTCACGGAATATTGTTGCCATGTCGTTTATAACGGGTCGTCAGAGCGAGCGATATGAAACTTGCCGCATAAATTATTGTTTTCCTCACTGAATATCCGTTGATCACGTTCACCTCATTGACGCAATCGAGGGGACATTGATTCATCGATAAAGCCGAGACGCGGAAATGCTCTTGGCTATACGTGTTAATAAACTGTTAGCATACGTGTCAATGACCGATGTATTCGCTTCTTAAACGAAATTGTATTTCAACGTCACACAGCTTGGCGAGGTTGCTCCAACAAACAGTTGCATACATTATATAGGTTGAAGTGTGCATGTGTACGAACATTCGAAACGAGTTGTAACCCGAGGGTCAATGTGGTTTTTCAGCCTTTGTACTTCGGTATTAAACCAATCGTCATTGTGACGACACAATGTGCGTTAGGAAGAAGAACAATATCGTTAAATGCCTCGTGTAAAGAAGAATTGAAGGACAAAAACACACATTCGTTAGTTTTCAACGTTTCACATCCGATCTAAAGTACAATCGAGCCAAAGCTTGTCGAACAATAATACGTTGACGTCGATAATGGAAAACATTTGAAAGAAAATATGCGCATCGTGGACGAATAAGTGCGACGAAATTCGAAACAACTAAATCGCCATGAACTGTTTTATTCGTAATAATTCAAACCCTGTTTGTTTATTTCTGATTGCAAACAATGACTTTATTCATTCGTCATCGAGAATCTAGTAATTTTCCTCACTGGCGTCAATAATCGTTTTTTTATATATATAAATGTCATTTTATTTAATTCTGCTGGAAACCGTTGTAACTTTTAGGGGATTAGAACGAAACAATTTGTCGCCTTCCCGCAATTCGTATCGGAAAAAGATTAACGATATACTTATAAACTAGTCTCATATCTTCAATAATATCTTAATATCTTCAACTCGAATACAGCCCTTGATATACAATTTTTTTTCAAGCTATCTTTCATTCTCGCTTGTCTTCGATGAAGAAAATAAAATATAGAAAATAAAAATAAAACTATATGTAAATATATAATCGCCAACGGCTCAGTACATTTTATATTATCTCTTCGAGCACTTTGCCAATGACTATTTGTAAGATACAGTACGGCAAATGTGTGGCAACTGTAAAAAAAAAAATAATAATTTAAATACAAAAATATATATTGTTCATGTTTATGCATATTTTTACAAGTATGTCGTTTAGATTCGTTGCTCGTACGACGACGAATTATATCAATCGTCTTGTAGCATACTCAATGGGTCCTCGACGATTTTTTCAGCAGTTTTCTTCAAATCTCTCGTTACGTTTTTCTTCGCACTTGAGCGATTTTCAATCGGCTCGGTTTTTCTACTTTTCATCGTTTCTTTTTTTCCAAATATATCATTCACGTCATCGTCACTGATATCGCCGGAGAATATCGAACCACCGGCACCAACGACTTTCCCCGTGCCAATAGTTTTGCCAGTACCAAATATATCCTCCTCGCCGCTCGACTGATCGCCAAAAATGTTTCGAATCTTTACGTCTTTGGCGATTTTACTCGTTGTTGGAAAGAGTCGTTTTTCCGAATCCTCGGCCATACTATTCTCCGGTTCTGGTGAAAACTTTTTGTCCCGTGTAGCGGCGAACAGATCATCGTCGACGTCGTCAGCGAATAGGGAACTGTGACTTGGTGAGGCTCGACCCGAAGTCTCGGTGCTTTTGTTCGCGATACTATCGTCGATCGTCTCGACCTTTTCTTTGACTTTAGCTCGAGCACCAGAACCGAAGAGATCGTTCGCGCTATCCTCGTCGGTATCCATGTCATCGAACAGACTGTTTCTCGTGTTTTTTGTGGATTTTTTCGATGATTTCGCAAGTTGACCAGAAAATAAATCACCGCCTGCGTCATCCGCGAATAAATCCATAACGGATTTTTTCGAGGCTGCTTTTGCCGCCTCTTCGGCAGATTTCTTCGCTACGTGAGTAAACAAACTTGCATCTTCCTTGAACAGAACGTTTTGTCCCTTCTCCGGAGATGGTGTCTTCGTGACGAAAGCAAACAGTTGACTTGGATCTTTGAGAGGATCGTGACTATTGTCGCGCAGAGGATCCGTAGGTTTCTCGCCAACTGACGCACTCTCAGAATTTTTCTCTACATTGATTTTATCCTTTTCTGCACTTCTCTCATGAGTATTTTTCTCTTTGGCAACTTCCCTCGTAGATTCGTTAGTTTCGTGAGATTCTGAGTCGCGAGCCGTTTTGACTGCTACATCGGCGCGAATTCGGCTTTCTCGGGATTTATCCTCGGATCGTGAGTTCTTAGAACCGAGCATACGATCGATCGGCGAGAGTATAGGCGCTCGGCCAAACAGTGTATCCTCTTTAGGTGGATCTTCCGGTAAATCCGGTGGCACGTCAAAAAGATCCTCCTCGTCGGTCGACGGTGACAAGAGTGTATTTTTGTTCAAGCTGAGGGAACTTCCTTTGCTGTAACTCATCTCGGATCTATCCTCCGGTGCCAACGTACCGCTTGTCTCGGTGGTCTTATCGGTCAAAACTCTTGTAACGTCGACGTCCGTTCCAGCGAGACGATCGTTACCCGTTTTTGGAACGTCAATGGGATCGGTCACGACCGTTGGTATCTTGTCCGAGATACCGAAGAACGCATTGTCGCTTGGATCGGATTCAACCGCCTCGGTTCCTGAATTGTCTACGGTATCGAAGTCGATGCCGCTCTTACGCAGTGCCGATTGACGCGCGTGCCTGCTCTGAGGTCGTCTCTTTGCTTGTATTCTCGCTCGACTCTGTAAAAAAAAAAAAAATTAACGGCCGACAATTCAGAGATGGTTCGATTCGAACGTTGCTAAGTTAGACATTCTCAGTTATTCACAATCGATACAGAATTCATAATTTTTTTCTATTTTAGTAAATACCGTGTGAACGCCTCTTCTCTTATCACGAAAATCATATCTTTTACTACCAATAATAAATGCACAACAATTTATGAAGAAATTGTCTAATTTCAATTGAAACGCATGATGGTACTTCTTCCTTTGAGAAGAAGAATAAAAGCGAAACTACGAAATGGGATCGATGGATTACCTTGGACGCTGTGACGGCCAGTACTTCGACTTGAGCGGGAACGTCGAAGCTTACCGCACTCTCCGAATTGCCAGAATCATCGAGAGGCGAACTGGGCAACGGTGGTTCCTTCGATGCATCCGCAAATATATTGATATCCTCAGTCTTGTTAGAGATTATCGAGGGTGATTTGGTACTCGGTGCGCTCATGGAACTTCCGTCCTCGCTGTCTCTGCTCTCAGCTTTCTCCTCATCGCCGTCCGACTTGTCCTCGGGCTTGCGCCACAGCGGCGGTGCATCGGTCGGCGAAAGGATTTTCAAGTCGCCCATTTTTCCCATTAGATTCTTTATCTTGCCGGAAACTGCTCGACGCGGGGCTTGAACAGAATCGTCCGTAGCCGACGGTATCGGCAATCGAATACTCAAAGTTTTCGGTGGATGTCTTTTGGTGATTGTCTCACTTCCGACTTCCGAGGAATCGCGAGGTTTCGAAATTTTTCCTCCGTCAGTGACGGTAACATCTTTTTTCTCATTCCTCGACCGTTTCTCAGACTCGCTCGAAGAATCTTCTTTCGTCGTTGTTGTTTCGACAGATTTTTCGTTCATCGACGTGTCCGTGGCGAAACGCGACTCGTTCTCTCTCCCAACGATTTTTTCTCCACTTGGCTCTCGAACAGTTTGATCTTTTAATAGTCCCTCGATCTTTGCGCAATTCGTTTTAAACTCGTTCTCTTCGATCCTCGGTTCATCGAGCTTTTCATTCTCACTGGCAAGTTTCTTTGCCACTTTCTTGTTCGCTGCATTATCCCTGAGTGGGTCAGTCTTCTTGTTATTAAAGAGACTGTCATTCTCGTCCACGTCGTCGTTGTCGTCGTCGTCGAGATTATCGAACAAACCACCGGTGGTATAACTTGGCAACGAGCTTTCGATGACCGGCTGGTCGCTGTCCCATTTTTCTTCGTGTCTCGTTAAACTCTCGTTGGCTCGGTCCGCGCGTTCCACCACACCCCTAGAATCTTTTTTCGTCTCTTCGAGCGCGCGTTCGCCGGTGCTCTTCGATGAATTCGCGAAAAGCTTATCATCCTCGACTTCGAGCATTACTCTAGGCTTGCGTGCGTTCTTTAAAAAATTCGGGCCGAAGAGATCGTCGTCGTCGTCCTCGCTATCGTCGAATATACTGTTGGGCTTGTGAACTGATTTCTTTAAGCCGGTACGAGACAGAATCGATTCCTCGACGTCCGTGACTCTTTCGTTGAAAAGATCAACTTTGCTGGTCGCCGCCGAAGTTACACTCGTTTCTTTCGGAAAATTGAGACTCGAGCCGCTGGCTTCTTTCGGCGCTAGACCGGATTTGAATCCTTCGCCGAATATATCGACATCCGGTGCTTCTTTCGTCTCGAATATATCAACGTCCGGGGCGTCTCGGCTCCCAAATATATCAATGTCCTCGTCAAACAATCCACCACTCCGTCCTGTCGTGGATTTCGTCTCGTACTGCGACTCGTTCGCCGCCAGTAGGTCGAAGCTCTTTTGCGAACGTGATCCGGAACTGCTGGTCGAAAATAGATCGTCGGCCGTGGTAATGTCGTGCTTGGACTTGGAATCGGACTGTTTGGCGATTAGAGGCGGTGGTCCAAAGACATCGTCGCTGTCAAAATCTTCCTCGCGATGGCTGTGCAATATTTCCCTTATACGCCCTTCCAGACGTCTCGTGTTCGACGAATTTGTATTTTCCGGCTGACGAGATCTCCCATCGAAAAGGCTGTCGCTCGCTGTTCTTTCGCGATAGATATCTTCCGATTTCAAACGTGTTGATTCCGACTGCGGCTGAAACTCCGCGCTGCAATCATTTCAAAATTCAATTGTTATCGAGGCTAATCAATATTTAAAATAATCTTACCGGCGAACATATTCATTTCGAAAAGTTGCCCGCTTAATTGTATCGAAATCTTTAAATGATCAATTCTGTCAATATTGAACAATCATAAATCTACCTAATCAACCACTGTCAACGATCAATCATTTTCCATATCATAATTATATAATTTGTCATCTATTACATTGCTTGACGTAATTATAAGATCTCAACAAAGAATCACAGCAGATAAAAACGACGCGTCGTACTGTTGAGCTTAAAATATTTTCCACTTGATTTACATTTATTGGTCCTGTGCACGCGTTCGAACAATCATTGAGATGAGCGCAAGGCAGGTATCTTGTATTCGTTATCGGACATTATCGAACTTCTTCATTGCTGGGAGTAAAAAAAATCAGGCTCACTCAGCGAGAAAGAGTCCCATGATAACGATAGCGAAGAAATCTCCCCCTACAAGTACGCCGAATTTAATGAGCCGGAACGTCACCGACTAATAATTATAAATGTGTATGTCTTGGATCCCAAACACCTTTTTTCGTGCGGACCATTAATTCTTTCTTTCCTCACGTTACGCGAAGTTTGTACTGTATTAATGCGCATATGTACGTCTTAATTGTGCGTCACAAACTGTCGCGAAGCAATTTGCGTAACGTATAGCAGGAATATGCTTTTTGAAGACTTCATTAGCAATATCGGGTTCTCTTTATTTTGACGTCACGAAAAAAAGTCCGAGTTTTGATAGCAATTTTTAAAAACGGTTGTCAGACGCCAGCACTCGTTTCGACGAGTAAAAAGAATGATTTGAAACACCGAAGATATTTTATATTTCACGTTGAAAACTATTTTTGTTGGAATAAAAATATTTCATTCTTTCGCGCGTTTCAAGGGGCGAAAGAGTGAAAAGTTAATAAAAATAGCGGTCAGCCAACGGACGATTTAATCTGCCCCAAGATGATTGTAGAATAATTGTTTGTCTTGTGTTTAAAAGTGATACCGCGTGCCCCATTTTTCTATGAATTTCGACACACTCGATCCCTAAATGACCTCTGCTCTAAATACAGACTCGACTAGAGATTTCTGCTAATTAGTTGTGCAGATGATCGTGTTGCTATAATCATAATATACGGAGGAATATCATGGCGTGTTCGTGATCAAACGGAAGTTAATTCTTTCGTTTCATCCGTTTTTAAGTAAATTGGTCATGGTCATATGTCAAAAGTTTTAACACTGTTAATCAGCAAAGATAACGATTTAAAAACTCTTAAAATTAAAAATACGTATGTTTATAAGCGAATTATTCAAGCCTTCTCAAACAATTGACAGAGATGTCCTCTCCAGACCATCGATTTTGTGTGCATATTTATGCAAAATCCAGTGCGATTGAGGGTGTATTTAAACGAGGTTGTTAAGTCAGCGTATTGACGAGTTACGGATCTCGACTCAAC
Organism: Netelia virgata; assembly: GCA_951802705.1. NCBI lineage: Eukaryota > Metazoa > Arthropoda > Insecta > Hymenoptera > Ichneumonidae > Netelia > Netelia virgata. The sequence continues at coordinate 30,868,396 of OX637867.1, read as the reverse complement.
GGCGATGTTAATCTCATCAATCCTATTACATCACCAGTATTTATAAAATGCGTTCAGTAACAGATGAGAAAAAAATCATCTTTACCAACGTAGCCTTAGGTGGACAAAAAATTATTTTGTACAATTCTGCATGAATGAGCTTTAAGAATTAAAATCGAGATCCTCGATCCATCAATCGAAAGGAATTTCCAATCAGAAAAAGCACTCGTTCTGTACGAGGGACATTCGTCGCTGGTTAGCTGAATAAAAAATCGCTAGAAGCGACTTCTACGTTCGGCGTGATTTGACACGACAATTTGCCTCTGAAGCGTTAACCCCTTATCGTTTAATTAATCTCGTTTTAACAACTGCCAACCAGGTAGGCCGTCTATTCAACGATTCGATCCGGGACGAAATGAAAATTACGCTTCTTTATGATACGCGACAAGAGAGTCTCTCTGTGGCTCTCAGAGTTACAAAATTATATCGCATGAAATGGTACAGGTAGGATATATAAGATCCGAAACATCCTCGCGGAGCTTATCAGTTTGTTTGCGCACGAACGAACCATTTTCTTTTTCTTTAATTAATCAATAAATTAATAATTTTTCAATTTAAAGAAAATTGACGAATCCAACATTTTCATTATGAAATCTGTAATCCTCGTTTGCGTTCTCGCCATGCTGGTGTCTCTGTGTAACCAAGCTCAAGGTACCTTTATCATAACGTATAAAGTTAATCGTAAAAAAAAAATTACTAAGTTTAATGCCGTTTTAACATTGTCTGCCTCGATCATAGCAAATTGCTTGATATACGGCGAGGATCTATCGGTTGGAACTCATTTTCACAACTGTTCAAAGATTGAGTGTCTCAACGATGGAGAATTCCGTGGTGTCGGGTGAGTTATAAAACACACATATTTGTTCCACGTGTATTCGCGACTCGTGACGCAAACGAAACTGCTCGTCTTTTTGCAATAAAGCTTTTTTTCTAACGAAGGTTTTCGTTTGGAATGCTAGACACTACGCGATAAGCGCCGAACGAAAAAATATATATTATCTCTCGAAGTCTCAATTAACGATGGTGGAAACCCAAATTCATTTTTCATCCGTACGTTAATGTTTTTGTTTTGTTATTCGCTCGTTCTTCAGATGCCCTGCGGCAAAATGTGCAACGGGAACGCCGAGCGGAGTTCAGGATCCCGATTTGTCCAAACCTTATCCCGATTGCTGCGGTCAGCCCGTGTGCAGTCCATAATTATTCTTACAAATATTGAACTACAGACTCTTTCGACAAATATTTAAATGCTAACATATTATTATTATTATAAAAATACTAAAATATATATATACAATTTAACTAAATAAGAAGACAGCGTGTACAAGTCTACACGTGATATCCGGCTAATTAGTTATCGATATAAGCGGCCCAACTCACTAGCTTTAACAGCTTACTCGGGCAAAAAGATATACATTTTATATGTGATTATTTTTATCTAGGAAAACGAAAATTCTTCTCATATTTCAATTAGCTTGGATCTATTTAAGCTTTCAAACGGCTTATCGTGTCATTAAATACATCATTAAAGTTTTTAATAGTTTCTGTTTTTTGGGTCAAGACATGTGGCAGTTGATCTTTTGCAAGGTTGCGAAAATAATTTTGCTGAAAGTGGGGAAGGCCCGATTAGGTATAAAGCAAAGAGCCTGTTAGAAGGGTGATTAGTTTTCGATTAAAAATCGCATATTCTCTACATCGCCAAAATTTGCGAAAAATGAAATCCGTTATCTTGGTGATTTGCGCGGTCTTGCTGGCCTGTTTCTCTCTTGAAACAAATGGTATGTATAAATCAGCCGTGTCTAATTTTGGCCTCGAACAAATCTTTCGAATTAATAGAATCTATTGGTTTTAACCTGGGGATATTTCTATATCCAACGTAGCTATCTGCCAAATCGATGGACAGGATCTACCTGCGGGAACTCACAATCGTATTTGCAAACAGATCGAATGTTTCGTGAATGGGTCTTCCGTTGTAACAGAGTGAGTAACGTTTATTCCCGAAATGATACGAGAAATATTTATACTCGTCGCACAATTTTTCTCGGATCTCGCGTCTCATAAAAAATTGATATTTCAATCACAATGAGAAATGAAACGCTATCGCTCAGTATCAAGGGGTCTTGATTAAAGATTTTACGATTGAATTTATTTTTCGTTAATTTTAGTCAACTTTTTGTTGGCAAACGTCAATTTTTAGATGCCCCCATTTGAAATGCATTGAAAAAACAAATGGACAGAAAAATGGCGACAAAACCAAAGTATATCCTGAATGCTGCGATGAACCAATATGCAGCGATACGGTCAATGATGCAAGGCCCAAGCCACTTTCTGAAATGGATGATATAGAATACTTATAGATGAACGTAATTAAACTATTTATGAGCCGTGCAGTGTTGAAGCTTGTTATCGAGACGTAATGTATTAAATAAAGTATTATTCGGCCTGTGTATCCTAATATTACTTTTGATTATGACCTTATAATTTCAAAACGGAATTTCATTAGATCGATATATTTTACAAAATGTGGAATGTATTGGATTACTGAATTATTCATTAGCTTCATCGTTATTCTCCCATATTATTTTGAATGACGCAAATAGTCTTCTATCATTGTAATAATATTTGCTAACGAACTTATTATCATTAACACGTAGACAATTAGTATCCTGTCTCGTTAGATATATTGGCTCAAGTGTTATTAAAAGCAGAAACAGTCTTGACACGCTGTGGATTGCTACATTATGTTTTGGCGTATCGCACACGAGGTCGATCTTAACTCGGCGGTCGTAAAACGAGGAGAAAACATAATACGGGAGGGGAGCCAGAGGATATAAGCGAAGCTCGATCAAAAAAATCATCCAATCGAGTGAATTATTCTCAACAGTTTACAATGAAATTCGCGACCGTCGTATGTGCGCTCGTCTTGGTGGCATGCATGTGCTTCCAAGCAGATGGTACGTATCATTTTCCGTATATAATTTCACAGCCTCGCAATATTCGAACGACATCGATCGATTTGGTTTTATCTTTTGCTTTTTCGTGCATAGCAACTTGCCGCATACAAGGCGTGGATAAACCAGTTGGATTTCACCAATACAAATGTAACATCTACCAGTGTCACGCGGATGGATCGATTTCTTCGAAAGGGTATGAATTTCTTTTCAATGGAACTTTTGTCGTCGTTTTCTCAGCCTTTTGTAAATTAATTTTTTCGGTAAAAGATATGAAAAATATTAATTTTATTTAATCGAGAAACACTTGTATTTAGCAACAAAATTTATAACATATTTGCACACGTGTGAAGACTCGATAAAAAAATATTATCAAAAACGTTTGGTCGCTCCGAGAGAATTTTCGAATTAATTGAAAAGGAAATGTCGTTTCGTCGATAATTCATCGGATCAATGACGATATTTCTATTACGAGATTCTTAGATTTTCACTTTGTGACGGATACGAGAACCGAGAAATTAAGTCGCGTTTATAAATAACGTTACGACAGAGCACGAATGTAATACAGTGATCTCCAGTTCCGTACGCAAATAGACGACGTATTTTCGCTTCCTTGCTTTGCAGGAAAACGCAAAAGAATTGCATCTCTCAACGTACGAAATTTTGTCCATCGACTTTAAGCATAACATTATTTTCCTATGCAAATAAATATTTTATGTATATATTTCAGGTGTGGTATGTGGGCATGCCCGGAGGGAAAAACGGTTGGTTGGAAAGACACCGAAGAGAACAAGCCGTTCCCCGAATGCTGTGCCCATCCGATATGCGCCAACTAAATCACGATAGAAATAAAAATATATGAAGAGCCTTAAAGAAAAATGGTATATGAAATAAAGTATAATTTAAAACCTGTACCAAAGTTTACGTTTCATCCGTTTATGACCCCTTCGTTGAATAACACGAGTTCTAACTCGAAGAATAATGCACTCTGTGCCACCGAGGCCAATTCGCATTCGTACCTCGATTCCCAGGTTACTCAAAATGATTTTAATTGGCGATAGTTCGGCAGCGGGGTCTGCGATTAAACTACGACTAGAAAAAAAAAAAAAAAAAAAAAATGAAGAACTTTTCATACGGATGATACGTCGATTACGATTAAAGAGATAATCGTAATTAAAGAATTTGTAATTGTTGATATTTATCGTCTAGCTAGTCGACGCACTCGGAACACTTGGCTCTTTGACCGTAGTAATGCGTGTAATAATCTCTTATACGGCAGTGTACATCCCGTATACAATTTTACGCACTGCGGATCTTTGGCAACAATTACGTCTGTTCAATTTCGATCTGATACTACTTCAGCTTATGTACACAACTACTTGTAATCTTAACGACGTACAGAGGTATGTTGTTACGGTAGTCGTTTCTAGTGGTAGAAACGACTACCGTACCTGTGAGAGAATCGACTATTTCGAGAATGCTTGTATAGCTTAAGCAAGGTGAGCCACATGAGTATACATAGGATTACCTCACTCGAAGAATTGAGAAGGACTTCTTTTTCTAATCGCTCGATGGGTTTTCCGAATGGTCAAGCGAATCAACCGTTACCATTGGAATTTATGTAGGTACTAAGAAACATTCTTCTAGTCTCGAGCACGAGCACGACGCGAATAAATTTAATTGTGAAAATAAACGTTGTGTATTCTAACTTTTTTTTGTATATTCCTTATTAGAAATTATCTATGGATTCTTCCGTTGTATGCAAAAGAGACCTGTCTTGGTAGAGTAGAATGAAATATATTCTTAGTATTATCAATGTTTCACGTACCGATATAACGAAGGTCTATCCTGAATGTAGCCTCCTTTTATAATGCAACAGCCGAATTAGGAAGACACGTTTACACGAGTTATGAGCGAATGACAAAAGACAAATCTTTCAATCAAATCGACATAGATCATGAATAAACGTTTATCAGTTATATATTTTTCTCTTTCACCGCATGACCGCTGAGGCCAAGATATAACGAATTATCTATCCACAACTCTAGCGCATATTGCGTATCACGGATGACACCTCACGTTCTCATTTTTCCCTGCCGAGAGTTTACGCTCAACTGAAGACAATCTCGGACTTCGTCCGAGGCAAATACTGCATGTACGTAATCTTCCAAGTCCGTATGACTAATACACCCGTCCCGTGACTTGTCTACGAAGCTTTATTCGGTATGCAGCGTAATGGGCGATGCGTTTTCGTGAGGTGAGACATAAATGAGATATGTTTGAAAAACATGAGGCACCCATCGTCTAATGGATCGAATCTTATGCATCTCACGAAGCGATCAATGCAACGAGATTATCACGTGCTTTTGACCAAAGTACAGCGACATTCATAACGGTGACCATTTTGACAAGATGCTCGTAAGACGGTTTGTCATTCAAGCACAAAACGAGTTGAGCTTGATTGGAAGCTATAGTACAATTCTAACGCTTCAAATTTTTTAGATATATGCTCGAAGGTAATATGAGGTAGTATAATTCGTTAACATTGAGCTTGTGAGAATCCTCACCAAATCTCAGCCTGATTTATCAAGTCAGTAAATTTTTTAAACATTCAAGCTAGGACGGAAAGTTCATGAATGTTAAAAAAATGAGAAAAGTTTCTGCAGCAAAGATCTATGATTCTGCACGTGACTCTAAGCATGCCATTACTCACGTTGCAAAATAAAATGTAATTCACTATAATACTCTCAATATAAAAGGCAAGGGATTTGTATAGTTTGGGAATATCTGTTCTTTCTTAAATTTGTCTATGTTCAATAATATTATAAAACAGCTGACCTTAAAACGAGGGTACTATGAAAGCTGTTGGGAGCAATAGAAATTCCGCTGCTGTCGCTTTCACGTACGATAGCGTCATTGGCCCGAGCATCATCGCCGTGAATCGAGGATTCGGTATCCGATGAATCTGAGGAATCCTGTCTTCTCACACTTTGGAACAGTCGACTGCCAAGATTTGAGGACAATATGTCTGCTTGTGTGATCGATATTGCTGGTGGATTCTACGAATGAGTAATAAACGTATGAGTTCCGATCAATCTACGAGAAAGACCCAGGATTAATCGAGCCTCGATCTTCAACGCTTCAAGAAAATCAACAAGTTATCTAACCATTGTTCTCGTAGCTCGAGCCAATTCGGGAGATCTGTCAGTGATTTTTCTGCGCGATTTCACCGAGTCACCAAATAGATCATCGTTGTTCTCTTCGCCGTTCTCGTCACCAAATAAACCCACCGTGTCGTTGGTCTCTGGTGTACTCGTTGCCATATTAGCATTACTTTCACTTCGAGCAATTTTTAATAATTTATTTTCCCTGGAATCACTACTTTCACGCTGATCGTCGGTCTGCAATGTTGAATTTCGAGGAAGAGTTTTTTGCGTGCTCTTCGGCGCGAATATATCGTCCGAACTCTCGGAATCAGCATCGCCGTACAAATCGTCGAAGGCAGAATTTTGTTTTTTCGCTGCAAAAATGAAAATCCAAGAATGTAAATACAAAGATATACTTTTACGTTAATTATTTGTAGACGCACCTTCGGTGTGCATAGGCGGCGGAACGTCGATACTCGGTGGTATAGTATTCGTTTTTGGTGGCCTGTATGGTTTATCCTTCCAAAGGTTGGTCGAGCCATCGTCCTCGAACAAATTATCAGTGCCACTGAAAATATTTTCGGACTTAGAGCCGAAAACATCGTGATTATCGGGAGCGAAGAGATCGTCTATAAAATATCATTGAAAAATCGTTATGGTTACAACAAGTGAAAGATAAATGAAAGAAACACGATGGCAAAGTGATCGTACAATTTGCACGTACCTTCAAAGCGATTGATGGACGATTGATCGACATCTTGAGTCTCCTGGATAGGTCTATTGCTTGGCAAAACATTTCCCAACCTTTTGGCCAATTCTTCGGCAAAACTTGGAGCTCCTTTGCCCAAATTGTCCGGTCGCGATTGTACTACGGTAGGCGTGGCAATTTCCGAACCAGAATTAAGTGTATCTTGACTGCGAGCTTCAAGCTTTTCGGTTCTCGAGCTAAGGTTGCTATAGTGGTTTGCGTTGTTACGTCGATCCTTACGATCGCTGGATTCACTGGACGACGATGAAGATCTTCTCAACGATTCGTTGCGATGGCTAGGCATCATGATACTTTGATCAATCTTCTTATCATCCTCGCTCCCTGAATCTTCATCACCATCGGGTGGCTCGGAATCGCTGCTGCTTGATTCCAATCCAACTTTGCTCGAGGCTTTCCATTTTTCTGAACCGATTACATACGGTAAAGGCCGATTTTGGTAAGGATCCTTGGGCTTTAGTACGACGCTGCATTGAGACAATGATTTATTATTAGACACGGTACTTAAAGACTATAATATGCCAAAACATGGCGAGAATCAATGTACCTTGGGGTTGGAACGTCACCCTCGTCCTCGCTGTCGCTAGGGAGTACTTCCAATCTTTGAAACTTCTCGTCCATTATACTCAAACCCTGCTTGATATTCTCACTAACACAGGCAATCAAATCTTCTTCATTGAGTTGTTCATTCTTCGTCTCCTTACCACTTATCTCCTGCGGTTGTTTGATTTCAATATCGTCTTCGTAAACACGACTCTCGATAAATTGAGTATTGGCCAGAGCAAGAGACGCGTTGGTAACATTATCTATTACAACGGATGCTTCGTTCAGTTCACCGGTCAAAGAATTCAATTGTTCTTGACTTTTCTGAATACGCTCTGCCAGATTCTGTAAAAGTTAACAGTGAAAAAGTAATAAATGAAGACTATGCGAAAAGATACGGGAAAAAAGTTACATATTGTTTCTTTAGTATTTTCTTACTTATTAGCATTGATATCGTTCTCAGTGATTAAGGGTCTATTGATTAAAGTAAATTGTAGTGCAAATCTGCATCACTTATCATTTAGGGTGACCCAAGGTTATTATATAAAAAAATGTATACGTACGTCAGAGAACTGTTGAAGGTGTTTCAGCAGTCCAGCATCTGCGGCAAGACTCCAATCATTTCTATGCTGTCTCATTTCATCGGTAGTCCATGGATGGTCCCACGACTTATCCGTTCCATTAGAATTTTCTGAGAGGTCCTGAATACATTTCGAATATCATAACAGGCCTTGTTGACCATTGTTTTTACAAATCGCGAGAGCTTGTCATAATGATCAGTGAGTCACGTGATGGTTGTTTGTTTTTTTATGTACTAATTATACGTGAAAAGATGGAGAAGCTCACCATAATAACAGCCAATATCGTCGGTAGCCCTTCGAATTTAGTAATCTTGTTCGAATTAACATGAATGAAGGACTACCCTTCCGGAGAAAATGTTAACAGCGGGGAACCCGGTGTGTTTTTTGTCGATTGTGTCGAACACTTATTGAACGTTTATATCTACGATGGGAAATGATTGTATCAATCGTATGTCACTACCTCAGGTACTGTTATGGCGGTATCCGCACGTAACTTGATTGGTATCAGAAATAATTAGGTTGTCGTCAGAACGCGTCATAACTGAAAACTATGAATACTGGGTGATACAAGTGACAAGGTGAACTGGCGAACCGTGCAAAATTTCCAAATCCTAACAGTGGTTGGGGGAATCTTTTTTTTTCATCTCATTATTTTGATGATTTTACGGTGGACTGTGTAGGTACCGATAAACGCTTCACGCTTTAATTAGAAGATGGCATTATACGCGTTTTCTATAAATATTTTTACAGCAGTTCAATTATTGCTAATTGATTCTAATTAATAGGTTGTTGCTTAAAAGTAAAAAAGGACGGGATTTGTATGTTTTCCCTCATTTGACAGATAATTCGAACATCTATACTCGGAGCTCACTTTGTGTCGATGTCACAAAAATGAGACTAGTTGCGCCATCTGGCTGCCCAAAAGTCGATGCGCTCGCAAGAAGTCTTTGGAGCCAAGTTCATACATCACATAAGAGTATCCTACCATCTCCCATATTATGATCTTAATGGTTGATGCGTTCCTCGTGTTACCAGAGGCGGGATTCTATACTTGGCGCAATGGCATAGCGTCCGACGCAAAACTGAAATCGCTATAGTTTGCGTCACGTAAACTATATCTATTACTGTTGCAGTACGGAATCGTCTTTCCGGACATGCCAGATTATATATATATAGATGTTCTTTTCGCCATATATATGACTTGGATAGCTGAGCCACTTCAGGTCGTGGGTACAAAAGTACCCACAGTTCACCATTTAGCCGCTCAGATGTCGCCCCGCCGGACCAACTCTCGAGGTTTCAATCTTTGTCGAGTGTTGCTGATCTCCCCTCTAATCGCTGGTATTACAGCGTTGTCAAACCGCACGATGTGCCCTCACTGCAATCTCGTACTTCTTCCAAAGACAAAAACAGCGCATTCAGGAAGATTGTTTGTCAATAATCACTCTTCACAGAGACTCATTGCTTAATTGTGCTGCTCGTATCGGACACACGACTTTTGTCGCAATTTTGGGATTATCCGGTCGACGCATGAGACATCAATTCGATTTAACATCGAAAAATTTGTCATCACATACCGAGAATATTGGAGACGGAGCGTATGTGTAGTATCGGAGCTCGGTAACTGTATGTCGAGAGAGCGCCGATATTACATGGCTGTCAATGGGTGCGTGACGTGATACGTAAATGATGCTGCGTTCTTTAGCGATCGCAAATACTAATTCGTTTGAAATAACGAAACCGTGACATTTCCGAGAAAATGATCGTGATTACCTTGGTTACTTCAGTGCTATGGTAATTGTTGGAGTTACCAAAAATATGTTAAATACTGCGTACGAATGTTACAAAAATAACCGATGTTCGAAGCTTTAATCGCATCACCGAGCTGATAAGACTCAATACATACGTCGTATTGGAAAAAACCGTAAGTTATGATATGGCTGTTTTTCAACGGGATTGCAATTAATGTGAAACCTATACGTATTGCGTACACAGCGGTCCTGAACTATCAATTATATACATAGTCTTCTTCTAATTATTTGCAAACCTTTCTGTGATTATGCAATCTAAGATTTGTTTACAGACCAGATAATACGAGAGAAATATTTGCAACAATGTACGGCAAAGGAACACCGTGGCACAACGACAGTGGTGGGGATCATCCTGCCGATCAACTTGGAAGAAAATTATGCATCGTATGGAGTTGATGCTTATGAGAACCTACTTGAACATTTTCTCTTATATTAGAGAATATAGTTATAATAATAGGGCTCTCTTGCGGGAGCATTGATTATTATTACAAAATCGTGAGTCTTGATAAAAAGAAATACTTCATGAGGCTACGAGGATGCACGAGAAGGCAACCTCTCTTGTGAGAAGCTTCAGCGCCGTATGACTTACTCAGATGAACAATGAACCATTCGGGTAGCGGTAAACGTCAGGCGAAGGTTTTGGAAGACAATTATTGGGACTGCAGTGTCTGTACGTATAGAAATACAGCGGAAGCATTCAAGTGCCTCATGTGTGACGTTCGGAAAGGAACTTCTACGCGTAAACCGCGAATAAATCCACAGCTAGTGGCACAACAGGTTTGTAATCGACGTTTTTTTTAATAATTTGCACCCAATGTGATAGAATTAAAAAAGAAGCGCTATTACAAAATTACAGTAACTTATCCTTGAAATAAATAAAGCAAACAAAAATAAATATCGTACAAAGTAAAACGGTACTTGATTAATGGCAAATTTCTGAAATCTATGATCGTTTTATTCAATTTGTCGTACACAGGTTGCGCAGCAACACTACGTGCCGCTGCTTAAACCTGGAAAAAAAGAAGGGGGAAGCGCAGGCAGTACGACAAGTACTGGTAAAGAAAAAGAGCGCAAGCTGGATAAGCCGAGGCGAAAAAATCGTCATCCCCCAAGGCTGAAGAACATCGATCGTAGCACCGCCCAAACAAATGAAGTCACAGTGAATAATGTGACTGTAGTTATAACGGAATACAAGCCGAAAGTGAAAAAAAGCTCCGACCAGTCTGGTTTATCCAGCAGTGCGTCTTCAGAAAATGGAAGCCAGCACGACTCGAATCAGGATTCCAGGAGTCTTGATATAGGAACTGATGCTTAGCTCTGAGCTAACTTAGATACGTGTACGAATTGTTCTTAATTTATATATTAAAATATTGTACGTCGTTCATGATCTTAGTACCGTACAACAAGATAATATATTTTGTTTCATCCATATGTGTTACAGACAAATGACAAGAGACAGATATTTCGTGCTAACGGGAAATTCGATCAAATTTTCTTGCTCAACGATTAAGACGAGAATGTGCCGAGAGACAAAATAATTGTTGCATCACGATTTAATCAAATGGTCCAAGTGCCTTTGAACTTTTTTCCTATAATTACAACGAGCAAACCGAGCTGCTTACTCATTTCTTTCCTTTTCTCGTAGAACTCTTCGAAGTGCCAGCCTCCAATGCTATTTCCTCCATGTCGTTGGTGATATTCATCATGTCGTTTTGATCAGAATTTGGTGAGCTGCTAGGTTCAACTTTTACAAGTTGTTTGTGCTTGACTCACTTGGCACACTGAAAGTAATGCCTAAGTAGAATGAACGATCGATTAAACCAATTAGTAGAATTATTGTCATTACTTTTGGACAATTTGAAAATATCCCAACTTCTAAATTATGGGTTTTATTACTACCGCGAATATGAACGGGCTGTCATGATTCGATATGGAAGACCGAAGATCTAGATACGGTGTATCCTCCAAAATAGAATCTGGTGTCCGAGGTTTTAGCGGGACCCATACTTTTATGACACGATCGATTACGATTTGACCGATCGAGCAAGATACGACGTTCTTATCGATAAACCCGGGAATTCTATCTCATGACCGAAAACTTGCCACAATATTTTGTCCTGCCGAACGGCGATACATTCAACGTTACCATTACTGGTGCTAATCCAAATAAAAAGAAAAACATTGTTGAATGTCGTTGAACCTTTTAAAATGATGTTATTCCGTTTACATCATTTTGAATCGAATATTTGGGAAACTGCTCGTTATCATTCCCAAACAAATTTCACGCTCAAAACATGATCAACAATCAACACGAAAAACATTGATCCGCAAGGTTATAATTGGAATTAAAATGATTCCATAAGACTCGCTCATCTCTCCATGTTATCATAAAGCCTTGCAGGAACATGTTATACATAATAGTTGCCACACCTTCATTATCGCAATTCTAAAAATCATTGTCATAAATGGTCATTCCATTTGTATTGGACTTGATTTCATTTTTCATCGTACTGAACTTGATATTTTCTGTAACGGAAGAATCATCTTCACTTTCAGAATGGCTACTGATATCTTCGCGATACGAGAGTACCAATCAGTGAATCTCTACAAATTAATATGTATCAAAGAAAGTTAAAAATATTTATGTATTTATTGTATTCCGGAGCCTGTTAGTTGGAAAATCCATCCCCATCCTTTAGGTTTCAATTTAACCTCTAATTGAATTTATCAAGGTGAGAAATTCCGTCGGTAAAAAAATCTATGATCTAACTTTCCAGATAATTCAGTTTTCGAACAAAAATAGAATTTCATACCCTGGAGAATTGATTGGCGGTCACAATAAGGCTTTGTTTTTGCTCCAGATATCGAGCAACTGTCAGAAAATAGCTTAACACTGGATTTAATTTTGGACAATATTGTCTGTGAACAAAACCCAACATCTGTTATCCGTTGTTTGATCTCGTTCACGCGATAAACATCCATCGCATATTCTTCATGAATTATTTTGAAACTAAATTGTTATACTACTTAGTTTTCGAGCAAGCAACACAGTCGGGAATATAAATTTGTTTCGCTGATTACAAAGTCAGAGATCAGTATCGAGATCTTGAACCCTCGGTGTTTCGGTAATATCACGATTTCGGAGTGTGTAATTTCGTCGAGCGCCGATTCGAAATTTGACGAGCAGTCGCACGGTGAGAAAGATGCATCGACGCTATACCGGTCGGTATAACTGGTGTATCGACCGAGAGCACAAAGCTTCCCTCTATGAGTAAGTACGTTTCCCGGGTTCGTGTCGACGTAGAGGGACCTCTTAAAATAAGGATGAATTCGTTGTATAATAGTTTACATACTAGTGTTTCTTGTAAACTATTGATAAATTGAGGATGCATTGCGAGATCGTTTTCAATTAAAAGTTGATTTGGTGGAGATTTGGCTCATTGATAGCTGATATGAAGAGAATTGTCGGTCTGTTTACGAGGAGGGGCGTTACAGTTGTGGTTAGCTCACGAAAAGATCGGGCTGGTGAGTGACGCTCTACAAAGTTGTTAAAGCAATTGCATGTAATCAAAGACAAAGCATACTGAGCGAATTGAAGTGTATCGGAGAAATATTCAAGGGTTAATAGAATGCTCGCAGTTTTTAACATGAATAAAGCATTGTCACGGGTGATTGTTAACGAGATGGACAAAGTTTCCTGGTTAAAAATTTGACTTTAGATTTCTGAATAAAAACATTCATAACGTCCCAAGTTTACAATCGATACAAGACGGCATACTTCACGACTGTCATACTACAGTTCCATATCACTTGTGAAATCCCAACTCAATTCAATTCCGAAATTTGTGCTTATGTTGTGTATGTTGTACGTTGTAAATATGCTCCGCATATTCATGTGTATCCGAAAGGAAAAGAAGAGACTAAAAAGAAGTAGAGGCTCGAGAGGAGAAAACAATATTTTACGCAACCCTCGAGTATTTTCTCGAGCGATCGCGCATGGTTTATTCAGTGTGTAATATCAAACGTAGTTCCCCATAAGCCCCAATATAATACGTTATAACATATATAGACATACATTTTTAGTCTAGAAAGGGGGCGTAAGAACGTTGGCGACAAGTGTGAGGAACAGAGAGAGAGAGAGAGAGAGAGAGAGAGAGAGAGAGAGAGCGAGAGAGGGAGACAGAGGGAATTGAGGAAGAGGCGAGTAAGGAGAGAAGAGAAAAGCCCATAGTTTTTTTCTGTCATCAATTGTGTCTCCACCCTCACCGTCTTCAGCGACGCAGGTGTTTCGACGCCGGAGGTTCGTCTCTCGCACCCTGGTACCCATGCGATCGAGGTCTCCTTCTTTCACGCGGACTATTCCATCGAACCCTCGCACTTTCTCAGCTTTACCCAGCAACGTACGCACAACTCCCAACGATAAGGAGACTACGATACGGCCTTATATTTATATCATTTCACGCCTTATCGTACAAATCCACACTTAGACGTAATTTTTCACGAAAGTATCTTCACATTCTTATTATATTTTCACATACCACTCTCCCGGTCCATAACGTTAAGTACCTCATAATTTCGACTTGGTACGAAGCGAGCTGGAATCGAGACATCGATATCTCCAGCTGGCCCGCACGATATTCGCGCTTCTCGAAAGAAGCTTGCGAGGCGGGCTGGCGTAACCGAAAGTCGAATTTTTTAACGAGAGGAAAACACGTTTTTGTTCCAGGCTCGAGTTATTCTCGTGTAGATAAAGGGATTTATGGGCTCTTCTCTGCGAAGAAGAATGAGGGGCTTGAAGAAATAGAGAAAGCGCGAGGGAGACAGATAGATAGGAAAGGCAAAGTGACAAGCCGGATAGATCACGCCGGAATCCCTTATCTTCTTGAAAGTTTCTCGGTCTCGGATCGGCGAGTGCAACTTCATGCCCAATGAAACAGAGATTCCGCTCTAGCTCTTGTTGGCGAAAAGGACGACGGCAGGGGCAAGGAGGTGGGGGGGGGGGGGGGCGAGCAGAATGAATACATTTCTATACGCTTCGTCGTCGTCTCTTCATTCTGGCACGCGATCTCGAATACTGTCTTTTTCTTCTTCAACGTTCTTTCCTTTTTCCTCTTGCGACAGCTTTTATACCACGGAACCTTTATTCTCTTTTTTCTTCTCCCGAAATTGAAGAAATTCAAAGTTTCCGCGGTAATTTTACGGGTAATTTGCCCCACGATTCTCTGCCATATTTGCGTTCCCCCAGGGATGACCCTGGGATTAGGTAGGCATGGACCGGGCGACGGGGGTTTCCACGGATACTGGATAAGATCATTTTACTTTACCCTCTCAGGCTAATTTTTTTCTTTTTTTTTTAGTCGTTTTTTTTACTCACCGGCTCGATATTTTCCTTTTTCTTTCCTCATTTTTCGCACGGTAGAAAACTTTTTTATGCTCGAATTAATATGTTTTCATAGGCTTTTAATTAATATTTTTTTAATGACCTCGTAACGTATAACGCAACGTTTGAATTCCGTTACTTTCGCGGAAACCATTCGTAACTCCATTCTCGAAAACATTAAGAGGAAGAAGAGGTATCGGGCATTTTTCTAAAAGTTTTTTAAATTACGGTGAATTTTATCGATTTGGAACGAGTGGACATTTTATCCCTTTTTTTTTATCATCGTGCACTTTCCTCTATCTTACTCCGTATTATTCCGAATAAATAGAGACTCATTTTTTTTACCTTTTCTCCATATTCTGAATGAAACTTCCGCCTAGAAACTTACATACATATTAATCATCGTGAAATAGGAAGTGGTTCGTTGTAGGTTCGAATCGACTCGCAAAACTCATCCGCCGAGTAAGAATACCTGTTTCTCTCGTTCTTCGTCGCATCAATTTTTTCTTCTCGATCCTCGACCCAGGATATTATCAAATTTCCATCATAAATCTCTTCTTCTCATTGTTTCTCTTATCGCGTGACGACCGTCGATTAAATACCGTCGCGGTTGCACCGCGAGAAATACACACAAACAGAGAGAGAGAGAGAGACAGATAGATACGTAAGAAAAAAAAGAAAGAAAAAACTTGCCAAAGTAATTCATTGTCGATGCGCCCTTTACCGCGCCCAACAGTAGCAGCAGGAGCCATCAGTCTTGAATCCATTAACACTATAGTCTGATATATGTGTAGGCCATGGAACACGACGCGGTTCTCGCTCTCGACACTCTATCAGGATAAGATTAACGTGAAAATCAAGTTCTTGAGGGTAGCGGCCGGGGGTTAGGAGAGGGCGAAAGGTTCGGTATAAAGGTGCTCGCACTCCGCGACATGGCCTTTGTGCCGATTCTATAAATCATTGGATTTCCAGAGGTTTCTTCGAACTACGTCCCGCCCCTTTACACCCTCTTCCCTCGCTCGTTCTCATTGTCAGAATCCACGACCGCTTGCCTGTCCTGCGAGCCTTCCTTCCTCTTCTCCCACGGGAGGAAAATGGAAAAGAGGAATGGAGGCAGAAAAAAATGGTTCGAGTCAATCCGCTTTCGAGCGGAGGAGATGCCCTTCGAATTGGAAAGACTCTCGTTCTCGTTCGTCCTTTTCGGGCAATCCCAAAAGACGACGCACCTGATACTTTCTGGTGCACACACGGAGAGACGCGCGCGCCCCTACACATACAGGGGGTGATACGATATGCGAACGGACGTGCCTGTCGTGCAAACTGTTCTTCCAATATAACGTTTGCATTATTAATAATTCTTGCTGTGGAAAAGGGGCAGGGGGATAGGAGCTTCTTCTTCTTTTCTTCTTTTTTATGTTGAACAAAGTCTTCACCAGCCATCAAGAAGATAATCTCCCTCTCGCTCTCGCGTTCATCGGTATTTTCGAGTTTTTCTCGGCTCCTTTAAAAACACGATTCGACGTGACTCGTGCCAGTGATGATATACAGTACGTTTTGTGAGAGCGAAAGATCAAATTCTTGTAAATACGTAATACGCGAGACAGCGAAGGCTCGTGAGACGTATCCCTCGGAGGATTGTTGGCAAGTCGAGAACTCGGGCGTATTTCAAGTCGTCGAGATGGGTTCTTTCAACAAGGTGGAAAATTACATAAAACGACGTCGATCGGGATGTTTTCCCAAGTTCAAAAGATGCAAAACTTTTGTGCACGAACGATGATTAAAATTGTATTGTTTTTTTGTCACATATTTATTTTGAATATACGATGGATTGGAAAAATGTATATCGTTCATGATTAAATCAAAATATTATTATTATGAAAATAATCCTGCAACGCTTCACTCCGTCGAGCCATCAGGGAACGTGCGAACTTTCGAAATGTTTGGAAATCCCCGTAACGAGGGTAGACGAAAGGATCGATCCCTTTTTTCCAGCGAAGGGTGTGCGGAACGCAGTTCGCATCGAGAGAGCTTTCGCGAGAGAGATATCGAGTTCTCGAGAGGTGTATGGGTGTGTGTGTGTGTATGCGCGCAGTCGAGAGTTAGCCAGAGAGGTTTTTGGACAGAGGCGAGAAAGCGAAATCGTGAGAGCCCGGCAACTTCTAATCTCGCGTTATCAGTGCCTCGCAGGGACACGGTCTCTCTGTTTGGCCTTTAGTTTTATACCGTAACACCATGCCGCAACCGAACTCCGATGGTTAGGGATGAACCCTTTGCCTTTTAATCTCTGACCTGTCTATATAAAGCCCTCGTCGTGGTGTGTATCTTCTCTCTTCGATGTGTCTTCTTTCCCCCTCGACTTCTTCTACTGCCTCTTCGGCGTTCTTCTCCTTGAACGGTCTCCTCCCTTTCGCCTCGTTTGTATTCAATGGCAACTTCTTCGAATCCCCGTAGTGGCGTGACCAGAAATTGAAATTAGAACGATTCGAGGACGTGACTCTCGGACACGATGGGTCAAGGAAGGGCTATCGTTGGTGTGAAATCAGTCGATTTATTCCAGTGCAAATGGCGAAAAAGGTTGAAAAACGACGCGACCCGAAGAAAGATATCGGTGTGAAAATTCGTTAGAATTCATGATTTTTAAGTCTGTATAGTACGATTTCACTGATAGTTAAGTTCAACGTAAAATTGTACGATTCAAAATCATTTTTATAGATAAGAAACATTCTTTGCAAGTTTATTAAATGTTAACATCAAAATTATGCTCGTATATATATATAAAAAAAAGATTTACAAGGCGATTAGAATCTCAGCACTTAAAAATATCAAAGGAAAATAAATGATACGCCACGTCGATCCCAGCGTCGAAAACACCTCCATGGTTATTTTTTTCTTTTCCTCGCACATATATATGCTCTCGATGATAAGGGTTGTAATGGTCCAGGAGAAACGTTTTCTCCAGCGTATATCAGACAGCAAGGGGGTCTTGGGTTTGGTCGAACGAAATTCAACTTCGATTCCCGAGAGAAAGTGGGGAAAGCGAGATATAGACGTGCCATTCCTCCTCCGCCGATAGCTCTTCTCTGCATTCCACCATTTTCCTTTAGCTCTCCCCCTCATCGAGACATTGATGTATCGCAGGTGAGATACCAATCCCCGGAACCGAGAAACTTCCGTATATATATAGTATAGGTGACTCTGGCGCGGTAAAACGTACGCAATCTCCCTCCCCCCCCCCCTCTCTTGTATTCTCTTATTCTCTTCATCTCGGTTAGCCCTCGCGATGTACACCCACCAAAGACGCTAAGCATCGGGTGAACCATAGGATCGAGTGACTCCAGCGACCATTAACGCAAATTGAGAATAAGAAACGTTGAGTATATTCGCTTGAGCACAGAGACCAAGATCTCCTATACTTATATACAGACATAGAGATGTGGCACCAGGGGTTGTGGTAGGGTGCACGTGGGTGAATTGATGATCCCATTCGGATTCGCATAATGGAGAAAGTTGGTTCTGAAACCAGGGGGGGTTTGGAAGAGACGCGCCCGCGAACAAGAGCCACGGAATCAGGAAATAGTCCAGACGAAGTCGTCGCGCGAGCGAGCGAGCGAGAACGAGCGAGCTTTTCACCACCCGAAGGTTCTCGTCAGGACCAATCGAGAATCATCGGGACGCCGAAAACCTTTCCCTTTCGCGGATGTTGAAAAACGTGACGAGATTTCCAATTCAAATATACACGTCGATGTCACGTGAATTAATCGTAAAAAGGGAAAGTTGGATAAATTCGTCGGTAGAAAGTAAATCTTCGATGGTATACCTACCCGTAACAGAAGAATGTCGTTTATAACAGGGCGTAATCATGATTATACGTCTCGTCGGAGGCATTTAGCTTCTAGATGTCGTCGAAGGGGATGTCCTCTCGTGCAAACCTTGGGCTTAGCCGCGGTGGAAGGTTTGTATGTCTATATACGCGTATTACCGGTCCCCGACGAAGAGGGAGTTCTGATGGCGAGAGGAAGAGCTTTTTGTCGTATCCATGGTCGCATGCACGTCGAGTGTATTTGACTACGTGCCGAGGCAAACCGCTGGTGTATAATGCGTGTTGCGCAGGGAACGTTCTCTCGCACCATCATGATATATATGCATACATGTATATATGTTTATATGTATATATATATATATATATGTGTATATGTATATACGTATATAATACAACACGGGCAGAGGGGGATGATTCTCTGGACGGTTGGTTAAGGCTCGGGCATCAGGGACGAGTCCACAGGTCGCACGATCCTTGACACGAGGGACAGAGAGAGGGAGATAAAAAGAGATATATACGTATACGAGCAAAAGGGGTTGAAAGGGAGGATGAGAGTCTGGCTTGGAGGGCGTTGGAGCTTACGAGAGAGACAGAGGAAAAGGGAAAGCTCGGAAGTGACAAGGATAGAGTAAGGATGAATACGAAGAGAGAGAGAGAGAGAGAGAGAGAGAGTGAGAGATAGCGAGGAAGAGGGTTGAGAGAGAAAGGGTGGTGGTAGGGGTATAAAGCCAGGCGGGCGAGAGCTAGAGCCAGCAGCAAGCCGCAATCAATAGTCAAATACGGCAGTTGAGATGTCACTAGGATGGGTACCTGTGATAGAGGGCGTGTCGACTCTAATTATGCAGTCATCCCTCAATGCCCGGTTCCAGCACGACGATCCATTCGAGCAGTTTGCTCGTTCAGCCCCCTCTCGTACATCTCGTACGTATACAAGAGGATGGATGAAAGTGGTGGTTGTACAAGTGTTGGTGGGTGATAGTCGTCGTAGTCGTAGTAGAAGCGTGGTACGCGTGGGCCAGGACCACTGGAGCCGATGCTTTCGAACATTGGTCTTCACCTACCACTTTCGAAATCGATGTTGCCAGAGGACGTGCGAGAGAAAGAGAGAAAGAGTGAGAGGGGGAGAGAAGGAGAGAGAGAGAGAGAGAGAGAGAGAGAGAGAGAGAGAGAGAGAGGGATGCGTGATATCGAGCGTCGCGGTCTCGATATGATGATACCGCAACGGATATACGGTGGTCGAACTATGTGATCGATATCGGAGCGTATGATTACGTCACACACCCAATCCACCCCTCTCCCTCTCTTTCTCTCTCTCTCTCTCTCTCTCTCTCTGTGCACACTCGAGTTAGACCCAATTACAATAGGGGTGGATTCGAGAATATGGACAAAAGTACGAGAGTCCAGAGTAAAAATGTGATTGCCAGCTTTCTACCCCTTTATTTGCAATTCGATTTCTCCAAAGATAGGGAAAAAAAACTCAAAGTTTCATAGGTAGAGTGAAAATTAATCGACGGATGAATCGAGCTAATGTGAGAACCGGATCGTTGAAAAAAACTTTCCTTTTTAGTCTTGTTCCAATTTCATAATAATTGTACGGAGAGGGAGAGTGAGAGAGCGTTGTAGTAAAGGGGATGAAACGCTTATCGTAGATCATTAACTCGCACAGTAACAACAGAATAGAATCGTTTCTCGGTCGAACAGTTTCTCTCTTTGATTCGTGCATCGCGTCCTTTCTCATGCAAATAATGTCTCACGAGAGGGAAGCTCCACACCGGTGTGGATAAAACCACGATGCAGAGGCGAAAGACGGAGAAGAGATATCTCTAGTTGCGATATAGTTATGCAGAGAAAGTGAAATGGAAACAGCGGAGAGAGAAGCTCTCCGTGTTTGGTGCAGCCAGAGCTCAACGGTTAATGATGTGGTCACAGGAGTCAAGTCATTACACGCTTATCGTTCGATCCCATCACCGCGCTACCCATCTTACGTATTTTCAAACACACACACATATAACTATAGTTGCATCAAAGAAAGGCTGATCGCCCGGTGTGCTTCATTTAGATTATGTTAATTAGGCCTTATTTAGATTCTCTCGAGCTCGACGACGCGAAAAAGAATACTGAGTTACATAAACATACACACACGTGCAAAGAGAGACGGATACACACGTGCAGATATTTATACCTATAATTACAGTCGATTCCTTTTTCGTCCTCGCTCCATCTCGATCGTCTCGTCGTTCACGTTTGACAAACTCATTACTGCATGTGGGCACGAGCGAAATGATCCCGTTGCATTCCCGATATACATAAATAAATATATATATATATAGATCCGGATTGTAGTCTCGATGGATTTCAGTCGATGTTGCGCTCTCGCACATTTATCGGGCGGTAAACTTGGAAGAACGGGGCAATTGTACACGTACATCCCTCCTGCTATATTTTCATCTTCTATCCCTTCGCTCCCTTCTCGTCGTTGTGTATTTTAATCGAAAGTACGTCCTTCTCTATCCCTCTTCTCTTCGTATATCCACATGATATCCTTTAGCGCGTAGGCGATGCGAATGGATTCCATGCAGGGATATACGTATTCCAGTCGATTCGCGAGATCGAGGCAGAAAAGTACGTAAACATAGAGATTGCTGGAACTCGAGTTTTTGCCGAGCATGCAATATTAGTTTGACGAGCTCTCGAGGAGATCGTGTGCAATTAAACGAGAGAGAGAAAGAGAGACGAAGAGGTAAAGAGTGCGCACGTTGCAGTAAAAACAACCTCAGAGCCAACGTCGTTGGAAAAAAGAACACGAGAGACGATTATTATAGGAGGCAAATACGACGTTAACAAGAAGTATGCAAACACAATCTGTGGTTAAAAAACGAAAAAGCTTTGACCCTTTTCTCTCCGTCCACGATGTTTTCCAGCGTCTGTACCGTGCTCTCCCGTATGCCCGCGAGCTTTGGTTTTATATGAAAAAGCAATGTCGTACAGGGGATTTCCTCCCTCATAATTCTTCTCGTTGTTATTGTTATAACAGTACAGTTGCTTATTTACTTGCAGGGACAAAACGGTGGATCGCATCATGCAGACAACGGTCATCGAGAGAGACGTAGAACAAGCAGCGTTGGCGGATATTGTATAATTGGATATAATCCATATAATTGGAATAATCGGAGATGGAACGATAATTCGTACGATTTCGGACGATCTTGTTAGATTTTACAAGAAAATTCTATTCTCGTTTTTGGATATTTAAAAAATGTATACGCTCGATAGCAGACAGCGGATTTTACAATATTCATTCCCCCTCGAATAGATCGTTAATTCGATTGACGCGTTGACGAACATTCCGGTGATATTCGAGCCCCGCGACGATCCTGATCGAGGGACGCTACGACAGGACCGCGTCGAGGCACCGTCGTTCGCTCGACTATCTCGCATCAGTCAGTATTAAACTCTGGATCGGCAGGGGGTTGGCGAGCACGAACAGCCGGCCGAGGGCGCAAATCCCGACGAAATAGTGCCCGAGCCCGCGACGCGATCGAACACCGCAAAAAGGCTTTGCTCAACAAATTCGCCGTGACAACGATAGCGCGCATGCTAATCCGTACGATTTGGAATTATAATCCCGACGTTTAATTAAAATCAGGATACGTCGTTGTACAGCGAAACGAAATTTGTCTCTCGCGCCTCGCGAAAACGGTCGAACGTTGATTTTACGGTCTCTTGCGTAAATTATGCGCGAAAAGCATATTCGAAAATTTATATTCCGCTGTATATGGAATAATTGATGATAGGAAATTTGGATTACGTTAATTTGGGAGGCGAGGACATATTTTTCAATTACACGTATTCTTCGTCTCTAATGACGATTCGTCGATGTTCGCCTCGGTCAACGTACTTTAAATGCGTTTTAAACAAATTCAAAAATCGTATTTCAATATTCGTAGAAACGGATAGCAAAGAAAACAAATAAAATAAAAGGAGATAACGAATTAATCGAAGTGAAGAGCGTTGTATCGCGAGTTGTGTAGATATGTAAATCGAGAATTATAGGTCGGGAGATAGAGCATAACGCGGTCGATAAATAGCCACCTCTCCTCGTCGTCAGCGTTTTATCGTGGCTACTGATGCGTTATCAATTCTACCACTCGGACACGCTAATGCTCATTCGCCTGTAATTGACAATTTCATTTCTCGTTTGAACCCGAGACCATTCGTCGGTTGTTATAAACGCGAGAGGAAGCGAGATAGGATAGACGGTGATATTATAGTCCATCGGGTGAATAAATAGTTCGATTTTGCGAATCATCCGCATAACCATTAATCGTAAACAAGGCGAGGTAACAGCCAACGGCGTTTGAATAGAAAATCCGAAACAAAAAGCTTTTATTCCGATAAGGATTTCCACACAAAAAATAGTACCTCGTGGCAATTAAACACGCCGCCCAATTAAACACATGAACTGTGAAAGTTCTAACGAGCTGGTAAAAATAGGGAAATCGCTATATACGTATAATATATACCTATATATTATAAATATATATTTTGAAACAAAGAACGAGAAAGAGTAAGAGAAAAAGACAAATAAAGGCGTATAATGGTCGACAGGGAACGAGGGCTATAAGCGTACGATGTATCTCGTGACTGGTAGTCATCGGGGTTATCCCGCAAAACTCGTATCTTTATTCACCAACCCAATGTTGGTATATCACGGATTTAACCGTTTCCTGAAAAAATATAACGAGATGTGTAGTATTACATAGTCAGTACCGGAATAACGAACATCGGGCTTACTTAAAACCTAAACAATGTATATTTTGTCACAGTTTTTTTTCTTCTTTATGGTAAAAAAGTAGTACCAGTCCTTATATGGTCAGGCAAATTTAGTTTCGGATTTAACGAATGAGGGCGATGATTTAAAAAAAGTCTCATAAACATTTCGAACAATCGTTAACGGAATTTCTTCACCAAGAGTTGTAATTAGACGCGAGCTTTTTCTTAAAATTTTTGTCGCGGGATAAAATTATTAAAGAAACAAATAATAATATACGATACAGAGTGTAGAGAGAAGATAAATCGTAACGACAGGAGAAAAGTTACGGAGCAAAAGTTAGCTTGATAGATGTCGAACACGTGAGGTGACTCGACCATTACGACCCCCGCGAGTTTAGGGAGGGTTTACTTTTTCTGTACAGTCTCGTCTGTAACTACCGTACTCCTCTTTCGCGCGAGTATCAGAACCATATGACGCCTTAATATATTACCCTGAATTCACTGTCTCGGAGAGCCAACGAAATTCCGTAAGCACAAGAGCTCGAAATTTGTCCTATAGTTAAATAATTTTCAACATCGTAATATAATTGATTTGCTCGAATTTATAGTTATTAAAACAATTGCTAATTGTATTTTAGAAATATCAAGATATACGAACATTCGATGGAAATCGTAGTTAAAGTAAATACATTTTTTTCCAGCTGTAAAGAGTCAATGTTATTGGACTTGGTATAACGATGAATATGCGAAAGTTTCGGTGTCTCGGACGTACAGTTACCTCTATCGTCCAGTACTGGATATCCTGTGGATATTTGCCTCGGGTAAACTGAACATCAAGTGGGTAATAATGGTGCGTGTGTGCTCGCGCACAAATCGCGTAAGTCAAATAGAGGGCCGTGCGAGAGAGGTCCTCGTAGGTCCGGTCCGTTCTGCCTTGTGCCTTCTCTTGCCCGATGCCCGCCTTGACGTAGATGGATATAATTACACAGTCGGAGTTAATAATCTGTAATTAAATTAAAACATCCCCCGGGACCGCCTCGAGCGAGGCTGAGCTCCTGCTGTATGGACGGTATACGTTAGACCGCTGTGTATAATATAATACACGTATATAGATATATAGCCGCGTATATACCTATGATAATTCTCTGTATGTCCGAGCCCGAGCTGATGCCCACCGCGTCGTCGTTTGCTCGGCAAGGTTGGTTTTCCTTTCTCCGTAAGATCCGTCGATCGTCTTTCTCGTCCTTGGAAATTAGTCCCTCGAAAGATAATTAAATCGGGGATCATACCGAGGTGTTGAATTCAAATTCGGACACATTTTATGATATAATAATTTTAAAAATGTAAATAATTTTCTTTCCTTTGCTAATCTCGATAGCTCGATATGATAATTATTGTTTACTCGAAGCAAAATTTCATTAAAATCAAATAGATTAATAGCTTTTTCTAGATTAATAGCTCGTGACGTTTCATGCGAGGCGCGTCGACTGAAACTTGGCGGCGATTTATCTATTACAGTCTCAATGAAAAATTTGACGTATTCATTCAATCGATGATTTATCGTGATTTTTATTGCAGCGATTTATCGGCTGTATGGAGCATACGAGAGTATGAACGTTCTCGTTACAATCAACGAGGTGGTTGAGTATACCGCGCTTTATAGCGAGACGATGGAAGACGTCTCTATCTATCGCGCGCTCTCTCCCTCTCTCTCTCTTTCTCGCTTGAAAGCTTACATAATGTTAGTAATTTTGGTTCACGGGCGTTCGATCACCAATTTTACAGAGGCAGAGATATGCAATTAGCTCGAGACGGTGCACCCATCGATCAATTGCTCTCTCCGCCATGCGTGAAAAGATGACGAGGAAGAAGAGGCAAAAAAAAAGTTGAAAATACGTGCGTGAGAGAATTCTGATGAACGAGCGAAAGTTTATAACGGAGATTGCATAGAATTGGCCCGGGGGCATCGTAACCAACCAAGATCCAATCTTTTCCACACACACGTATACCTGGAGATAGGCAACGATAGTCGGCGATCGTTCGATCCCGATAGAATTATATATATCGATGCAGTCGTTCAAGCGTAATCGCTTCGATGATAATAACTCAATTTCTAATTGAACGAAAATCACCACAATAAAACAAAACGTAAGAAACTGTGCCGCAAATATTCATTACCCGCGATTAAAAAAAAAATACTTGGAAATCATTGAAAACGACGTAAGATTTAAATTGAAATGCTCGTGCATTGGAATCGAGCGAGAGCCGTCTGAATTAGCGAACCGTAGCTGTCCGTGATAAATATTCATTTTTTATTCACGGGTTCAAAGTGCCCCGCAGCCTTTCCAGACTTTTGATTCCCTCGACGATCTGGGTGGTCTTTCGCCTTAACCGTGAGCGAGGATTTCATTCTCTACACGATTCTTTATTCTTCCTTTTTATCTTTCTCTCTCTCTCTCTCTCTCTCTTCCTCTCTCTCCCTCTTATAACGTTTAGACCATGTAAATAGCACGATAAGCATTCCTCCACTCGACAAGCTTTCGTAACGTTCCAATGTCCGAAGTATGTACACGGATAATAATAATGATGACAAATTTAATTTGAATTCGCGGAAAGTCCGCTTTGCGAATAAAACAGAGATATATGTACCTACGCGTACACGTGAAATTCTACGTCGGTACCGGTGGCAAGTTTTCACCGTGATAAAGATTCGCTTGGCTCGAGACATAACTGATGGACTCGTGGATGCGGAGGTTGTGCATATCCTCTCGGTCGAAGTCCTCATAGCCCGAAGAGAGAAGCTTCGCGGGTATGAACGCTCCCCGCCGGGACACGCGGTAATGAACGCGATGAGGAATGTGGGAATACCGGGAATGTTGATAATCAACTCCTGGCCGTCGGTGAGGGAGTCGAGGAGGGGGGAGAGGAGGACGTCGGAGATGAGGAGCGCGAGAAGGGGGAGAGAGAGAGAGCATAGGAGAGCATAGGTATTCGAGACATCCCGTCGTCTGATGGCTCGCCTCTCGCAAACAAGCGAGACATAATTGAGACGACGCTGGTAAAAGCTCCGTTTCCCTCTCGCGGTGCAATCGCGGCAAGACACACCTTTATCCGTTCTCCCGTATATTTTATATTTACAACGTGTATATGGTATTTCTCGACTCGCATTTTGCTCCGTGTTATATTCTCGCCCTCCCGGTTAACAAGACACGTCCTTTAGCGAATCTACGTCGCGAGATGACGACAACGAAAACGACGACACTTTTCACATTTATAAGGGTTCGCGTGTGTGCGCATTATATTCATTTAACGCGACACACCTTCGAGCTGGGTTCTTGATTAGTTTTGTTACGCTCTCGTGTCCCGGACCGAGGATTGCCATCGTTCGCTGTTCTTGCTAGTCGTGTGTTCGTCATTTAATGGACGTCACGTCGCACTCGCGATTCCCAGATTTTCACAGAGCTTCGCGCGTTATCCGAGTCTCAACTGCTGCATTTTCCAACCGACGTTAATTCACTCGTATCTTTCTCTATCTGTCTGCCTGTCTGCCTGTCTCTCTCTCTTTGTCTCTCTCTCTCTCTCTCTCTGGCATGCGTCGTGAAAAAATCACGAGAGGATGGTCTCTCGCACTCTTCGTACAAATCATGTACGAAGAGCGCGAGTAACGCCAGAATCGCAAAGTACAGCATGCTAGTGGTACGTTGGTTTTATATCAGACCACCGAACTCGGAAAAATGCCGCCAAAAAGTGGTTACGGAAAAACTGGTAAATTATGTACCTCTTGGTTCCTTTTCGCCGTTACCAGCCTCCGCGCTTCATTCTCGGACTCTTCCTCTTCCTACTTCGTTCCGGCCAAACCCCGCGCCGTCTAGGTTGGATTTGCTTCGGAGTTACGGTTTACTATACATCCCGGGGATTTTCGCTCGGCTTTTCCTACCTTATACCAATCGAATTGGTTTCGCCCTCTACTCGTTCAGCCCCGAAGCGTACCAGCAGGACGTGGTACCTTCGACCGGCTACATTTTAGGGTAAATAGCCGAGAAATGGGATAGCCGAGAGAATTTTTAGCTTCGTTTTTTCGTCTCGACGACACTCGTTTTTCTATTTTTTTTTTTTTTTTTTCGTTTTTTGCTTTTTTTCCGCCGCCTCCATTGCCGGTGCTTTTCGGTACTTCCCTTGCGGCTAGTTGATTCGAGTCTGTCTATAGACGATGCTATGAGATAAATTATCCTTGAGAACGAACTCTTTTATATTCCCTTTCGAAAAGAAAGAGGAACAAACAACACGTCGATTAGCGAAATCAAATGGGAAGCGCCCGAGTGTAATTGCCGTTTATGAAGGGATGTTTCCTTTTTCCATTTATAAATCAGGATTTTATTTCGGCCGTTGGTTCCACGTGCGTCGTTTTTTTTTTTTTTATATCTCGCTTAGAAATTTCTCGAAGTATTCGGAAACTTGTAATTGGTAAGTTGCGATTGGACTCCGAGAAGTCGCGGGCCGGAAGACACGATTTATTATTGATTTGATCGGTGGAAAGGCTCTGCGGAGGGAGTGAAATAATGGGAATGGGAAAAGCGCGGAGGGGTGTGGCCGCAGTCATGGTTCCTTCTGTTTCAAACTAACGCACATTAATCTTTTTGAACATCTCACCCTCTTTTTCTTTTGTCCCTCTTCATCTCTCCTCCCCTCTTTTAGTTTCTACTCACCACTCTCACCGTGGCCAGAACCCAAAGGGGATCACATATATCGGTGAGAATTTATTTCCGATATCGGATAAGAGAGGCTCGATTTGACTTTCCCACTCTTCCTCTCTCCCTCTCTCTCTCTCTCTCTCTCTCTCTCTCATTCCTGTACCCCTTTGCAGCTCGCCACCCGGGTCCGCTCGACTTCTCTCTTTTTTAATCAAAGTAATTCGATAATTTATTTTATCGCCGAGTCACCCTTCGAGAGCTGTGAAGGAAACGAATAAGAAAACTTTATAATTTACGGATTCGATAATTCGAAACGGCCATTACACAACCTTCCCTTATACCTATAGATCTATCTACAAGCAGATTATCGACGTGTATTCCCCCATACAGGAACGTTTAATCAAAGCAAATGGCGTCTGGGTTTTTTGCTTTGAAATTTTCTGAAATATCGAGGCGTCGTTATACAGATGAGGAAAATTGAATTAAAGTCGTTGGAGCTGGCACAGAAACGAAATAGGATAAAAACGTTGTCGAAGGACGACATTCCCTTTTCGAATCTAATTTAATTCGTAATTTGTCATCGTTGGAACATTTTACAAAAAACCAGACGATCGGTTTTTGCGAAAGAACAGTGGATTTCGTTCGTTAGATCGCCCCGATCATTCCAGTTTTTTTTTCTATGCAGAGGGAGAGACGAAGCTTGGACAAAAGTTTGCCGTCGGAGGTCAATTCAATTATTCATGCATCTATCTCTAATGGTCAGACCGCACGGACCACATGCAAAGTGGAAATAGTTGTCGAACCCCTTTGAAAAGTCCCTGTCCAGTACTCTCCAGCTAGCAGCTGTATACTCGAGAGAAGTCTCGATGCGCAGCTGGCCATCCGCGGTAGCAGATTTTCCGTGAAAATTAGAACATTCGCGAATTTTACCGTCGAGCGGTTAAATTAAACAAAAAATATTCACTCGATACAACTCGACTCGAATTAAAGACGAATATCTTCTCTGGTATCATTGTTCAATTGCATAATTTGTTTCTCTCGGTTCAACAAGAACGCGCATGATTGAAAAATAATTGGAAACAAATATATTGAAGACGATAAATCTTTTATGTGCGGATATTTTTGTTTCACAGCAAGTCATTGACGAGTTTCCTTTTTCGCAGAGCACTATATTTGAAGTATATTTGATGCGAGAGAGGTCCGGGAGATGTGTACATAGGTCGTTAAAAAAAACGCAAAAGAAAACGTCATGGGAACGGAAAATGTGAGTAAAATTCGTATAAGTAAAAGTCGCGGTCACAGAATGTTCTACTCCTACATAAATTCGTACATAAATTGTTTCAGGCTAAACGTATGAGTATATAATAAGGATAAATATCGGTTATACTTTCGCCGTAATTGATATTCGATCGTTTTACGAATCGTTCGTGAATTAGTTTGAACAAAAGAAACTATTTTTATCGATGTCGATAAATCTCGCGAGATTCGTGAGTTGGCAGTTCGTCGTTATCCGTGATCGAGGTCCTCCTCTATTGGACGTTGACTAATTGGCCACCGTTGCCGTAAGCGAGACCCTGGATGATCTGTTGATTTCCGTAGAGTGAACCGTGACCTCGAACACCGAGCCCGAGACCAACGCTGACGGGAATATTGCCGACCAATTCGGTGTTGTATCCAGCGACGATGTTGCCGTTTGTCAGATAGGGAGATTGAGCAGCGATGAGAGCCTATAAAAGAATTTTCAATTATTGAAAATTAATGAAAAACCTAAATAAATTTACATTGCGGTAAAAAAAACCACAATTTTTAAAAAAATATTAATGTAACGCTCACCGATTGACGAAGAACATTGGCGTCACTGCGATGAGTCAGGTAAGCGGCGGGCGAGCCAGCACTCAGTTGCTGTCGGGCGGACAAAAGTTGACTCTGCTGTCCGACTTGTACGTTAGAGGGTCGAAGAACTTGATTCGGGGAAGCGGTAGCGCCTACGGGAGTTGATATCGTGTGAGATTTTACGGTGATGCTGGGATCTTTTTGTACGACCGCGTTAAATCCGTTTATTGGATCGGCAGCGTACGAAACGGTACGACGAGACCCATCGGCCTCGACGAGACTGTAACTTCCCTGAACGACATCACCGTTGCGGGTTTCCTCCTGTGCCTTGTTATCCCCTGAAAACGATCGCAAAAGGAATTTAATATTGAAACGATCGGTGAATGGCGATTCTAGGTCGTACGATGAATTTTTGAATATTCGACTAATCTCACCGGTAAGAGCGTCGGCTACGCTGTAGCTGAAGCTATACTGAGGATTCGAATCGAAACTTTCCGTTCTCACGACGGCGGTGGGTTGTGCGACCGCGACAGTCGTACTTCCGGGTCCGTGTATCAACCCCGCGTTCGCCACGGCGAGAACACCGGCGATAACAAAAACCTGCGATTTTACGAAACGTTACTAAATTTTTTTATCTCGAATGAAAACTATTATTGATTTATTTCGTTTTTCATCATTCTTATCGGGATAAAAAAAGATGCTTTTGAAATAAAAATTCGATGAAAACATGATGACTTTAGGAAAATATTTACGAGCACTTACTTTGCAAATCATGCTGAGGTTTCGGTGAATTTTCGGATTCGAATGCTAAGGACTGTGTGTATCGAGCTAGACCGTTGCAGGGCTCTTTATAGTGATTCGATTGGACCTCCCGCGCCCCTCTACCTCTAAATAGGTGTTGTTACTCGTTCGGCTAATCCTTCGCAACGTAAGACCCTGCCGTAATATGCCCCGCGTCATATATTACGCGACCGAGGTCGAAGATGAAATTAGAACTCGATACGCCTTCTCTCGATTGGTAACCCATACACACGTATAAATAGACCACCCTAGTATACGGTTGATGACGAACCGCGAATTTTTTATCACAGACAACGAAAGAAAATCTTGGGTCAAATTTATTTCCAGTTTTTCCTTGCAGTCAGGTTTTTCTTACAGGTTTTCCATCCCTAGTCGCCATGTTTCTCTCCTTTTTTCTCATTGTCGAAATGGTTTGAATTTTCATTTAGATCGTGGGTATATTAGATCGTCTCGGTCGTACGACGAGTTTAGGACAACAAGGAAAATAGGAAATCGTTGTCGTTTCTTTGTCTGGCTGGCTTATCTCGATTTCGCGTCGTCGACCGAATTTCTCCACGAACCCACCTCGCGAAACCACCGCATAGATTTATCTTTCCTTAAACATGAAATCTATCACGGAATACGGGTAACCCTATTCTTCTCCGCATTGCAGGATGGAGAGAGAGAGAGAGAGAGAGAGAAAGACGAAATTTCTCCAGGATTGGGTTAGACGCGATTCTCCTGGAGGAAAAGCGAAGATCGGTCGCTCATTTGGGCACCCGTCTAGGTACCCATGGGATTTCGATGCTCTCTCTCTTTTTCTTCCCTCGTTTCGGCTTGATTTAGTCGATGGAGGAAAGTCGGAGTAACCGCCTCGAATTCCCAGCTCGATCGTTTTATTATACGGGAAGCCTTTAAATCGACGACTTCCCCGCCCGCCCGGCTTAGATTGATTTCTTACTCTTTCGCGAACGGAAAATTCGACGAGTGCCAGGACCTTTGACTTTCCGCTCTCATGGAAATGATTCTTTTTGAGACCACGTGCGCATGTGGCACCGCGAGTTTCTCGCATTTCTTTTCATTTTCCGCTGATACGCCATGTGCAGAAAACGTTCTTCGTTACGACGAGAAAAATAGATTTATCGGATCAATATGCGAAAGGCATAAAATTGATTAAGTGTTATTTCAATAGATTTTGCTAAAAGCTTTACCAAATTCATTCGGACCACGTGAATCAATTTTATTTTACGTCGTAGATAATGGCTCGGTACTTTTCTTCGGCATCACATCCACTCCCGATGACCGGTCGTTGATTCAAGAATCGGAAACTCGTAATCGTCGAACGTCGATAAACGATAGTCAAGTTTTCATTGATAAAACCCCGACGGTGACGGTGGAACTTTTAGTTCGGTAGATAGGAGAAGCGTCGAAGGAAATAGACAATTTTACCATGGTAATACCCTTCGATCAGGATATTATGGCTGGGTTTGAAGTACTATACATGATCGTCGTCTCAATCCGTAGATAGATACGTAATGTAAATTTAATTTTAACTTCCTACATTATCGGCGTTCTCTCGAGGAGCAAGAGAAACGTGGCACGATGGAAACGCGGTTTCGTACAACGAGAACCAAGGAGAGAGAACGAGAAGAACTCTCATTTTGGTAACCGCGCTAGAAACGCTGGCACAGTGGAGACCAGATTTTCCTGTACGAAGGACAAAGAGAGAAAGAGAGAGAGAGAGAGAGAGAGAGAGAGAGAGCGACAGAGGGAAAGAGAGAAGAGGAAGGATATAACCCCTCCAGCTTTGATTCAACCGGAAATTACGTGAAATTCAGTGCTGATTATATCACCAACTCTCGAGAGCAGTCCTCCACTCTCGCTCTTTTTCTATCTCTGTCTTTTTGTCTCTCAACCCGATTGGTTTTCTATAAAAGAGACCCGAGAGTCGTTTTCGGTCAAAAATAATTATTTTCAATGGAGCCCTCTCCTCGTCCTCCTTCTCGAACTCTCGATCGCACTCTACCGGAGAGAACCTCTTATCGATTGTACTTAAAAGAGAGGCTTTTTACGCGTCGGTGATAATGCTCAAATGGATTGGAAGAGACCGCGGTTTAATTTACACCTACAGATGGGAGAACCTATTAGGAAATCAGTGAAAACCGCAGTGGGAAGAAAACATTTTCCATCCGAGCGTAAAAATTTGCGGCAATCCTTTAAAAATAGTAATTTTCAAAACTGTCGTCCATGATAAATATTTGAAAAAATCGCAATCCGCAAGATCGTTTTCTCAAAATTAATATACAATTCGATCCGATAGATGTGAGAATTATTGCGTCCGCGAAAGCGAGTTTGGGTAATCGGATATATATTCTCGGGTTGTACCACGGGAATATGAAATGACAAAAGTAAGAGGAGCCTAATCACTTGGTAATCCAGCTTCGCTCGATTCGAGAACTGGACGAATCTGCGATTTTAGCATAGTATTATAATTGGTGTCATTTGTTAAATTGCGCAACGAATGTTTAAACGGTGGGTGCGAGCGGCATGGCGACGATGACGTTGGCGCGAGTTTGTGGTCGCGGGAGAGGTCGAGGCTCGCGGAAGGCCAGATAGAGTGCTCTCTCGTCGGTTCATCTGGGTCAAGTAACTCCAGTTGTAACTCAAGGAGCTTGTTCCATAGATATATAGCGCAGATCTCACTGTGTACGTTATTTATACGTATATACATATAGTTATAAAATAAATTCAGGCGTAACTCTACCCTTAATAGCGAAAGATATACAAGTTAGTTCAGCCACACGACACGTGATTGCCCTATTATAAATATTCTCGCCATGTGCGTCTTTTACTGCTGACCCTCGCAACATCTATCACTGGATGTTGAGAAATTGGATCGGCAATCGTAGGACAAGATACACTCGAGATCTCTTCTCGCCCCCAAAAAAAAAATCATCCCACTCTAGTATTATAGAGTCCCATTTTTCCTATAAAAGGAACTCGTGGCATTCAATACGGCGTCATTCGCAGTAGAGAGCTCCGTTCATGAGCAACGTATCGCCGATCCAAAAGACAGGGCTGTATGGGAAGACTTCTATAGAGGTTTTTTTTTTAAATTTTTTTCCCCTAATGAGCACCTAGCTGTGTAATTATGAAACTTTTGAAAGTGAAAGCTTGGCAACTATGTGTCCTGTTTTTTTTGCTTTCTGCGGATAGAAGAGAACCGTGTCGGGTTGGGAAGCGAGTTAGCATAGAAAATTGGTCATGCCGAAGTGGCCTCTCTCTCTCACTCTCTATCTCCTGTTTCTCGTTTGCCTCCTCACGCTCGTTCGCCATATCGGAGAACGAGCGGGTGCTTTTGAACTCTCTCCCTCGGTGCAACCACGAATTGGCACAAATCTGGTCGCGAACGTCCGTTCGACACATATAGATAACGAGGTTGAGGAAGGACTCGTGTAGTCGCTAATGTTGGAGTCGGTGCACTCTTTGGACGGTTGCAACCCAGATAAGAGTCTTCCATTGGAAAATAAACCCTGTGGACGGGGTGACCTAGTTTTTTCTTTCATTACGGAAAAATCGTTAGACATTTTTGTCTCCAAATCTCTGCAGAGTCCAGAATGCATTGACAATGCACTGAAAACAAAAAAGATAAGTTCCAGCATTATCACGCACATATTTAGATATATTTCTCCGCGCACATAGAACATTATTTTCCCACGAAGCAAACAAACTTTGACCGTGCGCGGGTCAATTGGGAGAAAACTTGGAAACAAATCTCAGGAGAGAGAATCTCGGAGACCGCGGAAATATCACGAATAGCTCGGGAATATATATCCGTGGTTGGAGGAGGATTTTGCTGCTTGGCTATTAAAGTCGAGTGCGAGCTTCCCGCGAATTGCCGGGAATTAAAATGTTTCTGGGATGCGCGATGATCATTACGCTCAGTGAAACGCTCTCGCGATGCACGGCGAAGCTCGTTCGCTCCCTCGGCCCCTGTACCAGAAGCTACCGGGTGTATATTATAGGTATATACGTAGTTGAAAATTCAGCCGGGTGAACAGACGCTCCGCATGCTCTCGACGAAACTGGGCCAACTGTGTAAGAACATTGGGCGAAGCTCCAGAGCTTCGTGTAAGCACTTGCCGCAAGTGTTCCAACGACTCTGTGCCCGTTCCTCCCTCTCTCACCCTCATTCTCTACCCCCCTTTGCCACGGCGTATTCTTTTTAACGTGCCCGTTAATGGCCGGCTACTTCTATCTCCACACTATCGAGCAATAATCGTATTTTCGAATTTATATCGCACCTTTGTATTTTTCCATTTGGAAATCGGGCGGCGAGCTTACCATCATGAAAATCTGCATTAAAGAGAATCTTTGGGATAAAGAGTGAGCATGCGGATGAGAAAAAAAAGATATAATAGTCAATAATCACCACCGCGACTGCTTTTAAAAACGATTCGATCTTACAAGTCGTCGAGAACGTTGTGAAATAATGTCGTTTTCTTTTCTTTTTTATAAAACATTTTGTAATCTTCTCAGGTTCGTTGGAGTGGCCGATAGGATATCGTACCGTGATCGCGATATAAAGAGAAATGCAATCGTTGGGCGGGAGATCGCGTGCAATCTTTCAATGCGAGTCCACGGGATCTTGTACGTAGAGTCGAGAAGATCGGATACCGGAAGCTGCGGCAGATTTAGAGTGGTCGGCCAGAGTCATAGTATTGGACAGGTAGTTATTGTCGTTCGCGGTATCTCGAAGCAAAAATATACGTTTCATACAGGGTAGGATGAAAAAGAGAGTGAGAGAGGGTGGCGAACGTAGAGATAAAGTATATCGAGTATCGAAAAGCTCGAGCAGCGGGGCAATAGCGGAAAAAGCAAGGACGAGAGCAGAGAGTTCTGGTATCGACGCGACATGTCCCAGAGAGCATCGATGCCAAGGGTCGCCAAGTCGCGGCCGTCGACGTTCACCTATACTTCTTTCGCGTTCACGGTGGCCTCTCGGCGTCTGCAACGTACAGGATTTATTTGCCGGATTACATTCTCCCGATAAGCGAAAACAAAATAGAGAAGAAGAGGGAAGAAAGAGAGGAGGGAGGACAGCCACTCGGGGTGGAAGGGAGCTATAGGTGGCTGACTGGTTGGTTGGTTGGTTGGTTGGCTCGCTCGTTCGTTTCTCCTGGGGCTTGGCCCGGGACCTCTCTGGTCTCGTGTGTGCCAGTTGCTAGCGAGCGAGGGCACTCCTCGGTACTATATATATATATATCTCTCTATGTTTCTCTCCCTTTCTACCTCCTCGCTTCGATCTATTTGTCGAGCTTTCATCCGTCGCCGGCGCTCTCGGCTAGATTGATAGAAACGGATTGCGGAACTCTGTTGCGGACCGGTAAAACAGATAACAAAGCTATTCTGAGAAAAAAGAAAGGGGAACGAAGAAAGAGCGAGAAGAGGGCGAGGAAAAGGAACGAGGACACTTTCGCGAGGATCGTGAACGACTATATACGCGATTGGAGAGTACCGGAACGAAAGGAAAAGACGCGAGAAAGAAGGGAAGACGGAGAGAAAAAAAGGCGGGCAAGCGCAATGGAGAAGGATCGAGACACACGGAAGAAGGAAGAAAATCTACCGTTGAAAAAGTAGTCGAAGGAGAGAGAGAGAGAGAGAGAGCGAGAAGCCAGTTGGCGACGCTCGCGTATCGCTTAACGCTGTAAGAAATATCTGGGGAATTAGTCGATTGAAAGAGGCCATCTCGACGAGTATACCCGGAAGCGACGCCTCGATGCTTTCCGTCTTCGAGTGCCAAACGAGAGAACGGGGTAGAAAACACATTTCTCTCTATCTTCCTCTCTCTCTCTCTCTCTCTCTTTTTCCATCTCAAAGTACGACTTTTCTTCAAGAATACGCCTCGCACAAACCGAAACAAATAAATACACAACGAAGACGTCTAATCCGATTGAGTAAAAATATATTTGCCATCCGTCTGGAGAGAACGAAGGAAAGTGAACGCAGCTTCGGTTATCGCCTTCGCGGAGGATGGAACGATAGAAAGAACACGATCGAGGGGAGAAGAATACAAGGGCCTTCGAAGGAGAGAAGGGATGATGGAAAATGAGGGTAGCGAGGAGATCGAGAGAGAGAGAGGGAGAGAGAAAGTCTAGTGAGAAAAAAGCACATACAGAACGAAGGGTGTGCGCTGCGAGCGATCCACACGCGGTATAGAACTTCCAGCACATGCCGAAGCTTTCGGAAATAACCCGATGGGCGGGTCGGCGCATCATCGAGAAAACGACTTTCAGTCGATACGGGCAATTCCTCGAGAAGCACACACACACACACACATGCAGACACCGACGAGCACGAGAGGAGCATCAGGCTGTCGATGCTGCGGGTGATTCCCCACGCGCGCTTTTCCTCCATTCCCCCCTGCGCAACTTCACGTCGTCTGCTCTAGGATCTGCTTTTTCTTTTTTTTTCGCACATCACCTATATCTATATTATATATATATTCTTGCATGATCTTTGTCTCGAGGCTGAGAAAAACACACGGGCGAGATACAAAAGAGCCGCGTTTGCTATCTATCAATACGGACAGGCCCGCGTTGGAACGCGATATCTCAATCATGGAAGGATCATATTTTATTCTTTCTTCCATCTGACCAGTAGCATTGTATCCTTCTCTCGCCGTTTGTCTGGCAATATTAATACGCATGGTGTATGCGTGTCGAAATATTTCGTAGTTTTTGTTGCGCCCGATGTTCCATATAGAGATTAGAAGAAAGCAGAGCTAGAACGCCGCGGGTCTTTGTCCCGAATCGAAGGGTGGGACACCCTTGTCCTTCTGTCTTATTCGACTTCGTAATTGCTTTTTTTTTCTTACAACCTGGTAAGAAGCCACGTTTCTTCTCATCAAGACAATCATGATTCTCGCATTAACGTCGACCGATTTATCATCAAAGATATCCTCGGCTGATGGTGGTCCGTTTGCTATCCACGGTTAATCAGCGTTTCGACGTTTATATCTCACTAAATCGAAGAGGATCTTCTCGATGTTTATCCATGAGACGGAATAAAGATTGCTGACCCAGAACGCGTTAACGGACTCTTACGACCCTCCAGCACCCTCAGAATCCATCAAACATGATTCCGATCGACCTTCGTCCTTCAGCTAGCGGATTTCTAAATAAAAAACCTTCCTAAAAGTTTCAAGTTACATTCAAAAAATTATTTCTTTAATCGAAATTTTCGCATAAAATTCTCACGTGAAATCTTGATAAAAACGTCAAGTCGGCTTGTTTTGTTCTCGTTGCAGATATGTAACAGCCCGAAGCGTCCGAGTTGCAATAACCTGGTGGTTGTACAGATATACGATCAGGCAATGTTTCGAGAGATGTGTTCCCGCCTTCTCCCTGGAGAATCGTGAGAGGAAGCGTAGATGCACGAGGAACGTGCGCAGGCACGTCGCAAATGAGGTTTTCCCCGTTGCGAAATATAGCACGAAACTATTCGATCCTTTTTGAGCGATGCGATTTGTATTCAAGGGTGTTACCATCCATGCTATCGAATCCTTCGAATATCCACAAAACAAACTGCATTGCTCCATTCCGGATCGGGGCGCGAAACGAATCCTCCGATACATAACACGCTTCTGTCTTTACCACGCGATTCGACCTAAGGCCTTCGCACTGTATACCATTCGCCTATCGACTTTCCTCGCCTCTCTACCCATCTCGTCTTATCCGCGAAACATCGAGAGCTCTCCGATCGTTGTAAAGAATTCTTCGATCCGTTCGTTCATTTTTTGACGACCACCGTAAACACGGATCGATCGGAAGATCAATCTACGAAGAAAACCCGTAAAAATAATACCTAGCTATCTCGTTGTTCGACAGACACTGGGAGTGGTGCGCTACGAATTTTCTTCATTATCTCGAGTTTTCGTTGGGCGAAGAAATGGAGAAGTGGATCCAGGGTGTATACGGTATATTTGTTTCCAGGAAATTCGAGCAGAAACGTTCTTACTGCTGGTTGGCCCGAGGCGCGTAACTCGTTACGCCATTTCTGCAGAAGAACGACATCACCGAGCTCAGACAGACAGACTTCCGCTACTCCACCCGGAGCTTCCGTTTGTCGCTGGTGTATCCTAGGGGATGCACTCAGACCGAGACTCAGACTGAGACCTCGGAGGGAGGGGGCTGTCGTACGAGAACTCGTATCGCGAACACGTAGAGAGTGAGAGGGTGCCCGGTGGCGTTGTCATCGTTGGGATCGCGTTGCTCTTGGTTCGCTCTACACGTGCTCTCTTACGGCGAGCACTACCACCAGCCCTGACATCATCCCTTGAGCTTCGCTCGCACGCACCAAACTCACCGCATGGATTCATAAAAGTGTCGAGTGTGTATGTTCAGCGCGTTTCCTCGTCGCCTCGAGCGAGCCGGGCAATCATCCGAAGAGAGGAGACGCGTTCTTTTCCACCCTGGCGAAAAATCTCACTGCCTCTCTACGATTCAGGAACCTCCTTCGTACACCACAGCGTACACACACACACCACTTTCGGAAACTTCAACTCGAGGTTTTGCTCACCCTTCCGTCCGTGTCGGAATGACGAGAGACACGACCGATGCTCGGAACGACTCTCGAGGGTGTAATGCACCCTGTGAGAATGAAGTCTGCTTCCGAGTTATTCTTCGTTTTTCTCGTATCGCGTAACCTTCGACGATTTTTGTTTTTTGAAGAAACATTCGTAAATCTCGTTGAACACATCGATGGAAAACAAAATATAGTCTCGCACGCCGTTACGCGATTTTCCAATAATAATTTCGATTTTCCGATATCCGTCGTTGGCGCTTCGTAACTGCGACGCACGAGCCTGGCCTGACCGAAAATTCTTGGAATGCGTCGAGTGGAACGTAAAATTAGACCGCACGAATTGGCTTTTCCACCCGAGCGTATGGCTTCGCGCGTTGGTAGGGGGCCCTCGCGGTTTTCCCCTCGTGCGATTCGAATTAATGAATTTATGCTTCGTGGATGCTCATAATTTGAACGAGCGCGCGACGCTCTCTCGCTCGCGAGAGCATCAGTTTCATATCTCTTTCTATCTCACTCGAGGCTGGAGGCATCACGAAACGCGTTCGTATTATTATACTCCGCACGATCCGACCAATTACCAAAAACAACCCCTCCTGTGCGGTGCACACCGACGCACCGCCGTTCATCCCTCCATCTCTTTCTCTCTGTCTCTCTCTCTCTCTCTCTCTCTATTCTCGTTGCCATTTTCATCTCCTCCCCTTTTTACCCCCCCCCCCCCCCCCCTCTCTGATAATTCTAACGAAACGCGAACACACGTTCGGTGCGTGTACAGGTATGTATAAACATAAAGTCCTCGCCCCCTCGTCGTTCTCCGAACACACGGAGAACGGAGAATAGTGCACAATTATTCCAGCCAGAAGCCCGGTAATGAGAGCACCGGATATTTCGGTAATACAACGATAGGCGGCTGCTCCCTAATAGCGATATACTCTCTTCTGGACAATATAACGACCGGCACGGTCTCGCTCGGTTTAACGTCAGAGCACGCTGAAAACTCTCTCTGTTACGCAGCATCCCAAAGTATACGAACGTGTAAAACATCGACGGACGTTTGAGCTTGTACCGTAATATCGTGTATAATACGGACAGTTTGCAGATACTCCATTGTTAAATTCGCTCGGTAACATGTTTCGCGATACGAGCCATTTAGCACAAAGCCAACAGATTCGAATAACTAACGTGTCTACTACGATGTTTCGATGCTAAAATCACATTTGAAACGTACTGTATCGCATTGTCAGTCTGGCGGATTTAAAATCAAATTGAGGACTGCAACGTTATTGTTTCAAACGATTATCGATCGTTCCAATGAAATATATTATATATATATTATTTTTTCACGATAAACTTCGTGGAGATTTGTCGCACGAAATATTCATCAGTAAATCTAGCCACGTATCTTGTAATTTACGACGCGTGTCAAAAAGCCGCGGTTTTTTTCGGATTTGTAACAAATCGTCGACTCCTTTCGTTCTAAAAGTTGAATGGCTAATGGAAGAAGTACGAATTATTCAAGCTATTTTCTTTGTTTTAATGGTTAAGATCTTTACATTGTAGATAATAAATCGTCTTGAGAACAGATTCACGAAGAAGACCGAGCCATTGACGAACAGGTCGTATCGTTGGTCTTATCGCTTTAAACTCTAGGAGGGTGAAAAATGCTCGTTCGAAAACTTTGTCAGCGCGATAAAACTTTTTCGTAAAATCGTATTTTCGTGGTATTAGGCGCCACGGTCGAGAAGAATCGGTTGAAGGTTCGCGAGAGAATACAGGGGAAATACCGATGTCGAGTCGAAAGACTGCCGACTTCTTTCTTTCTATAAACGCATCCTCGTCGCGCTAAGAGAGTCTCGAGACCGCAATTCATCAATGACCGGTTAGTCCCGTAGCACGAATAGTCACTCGGGAAACGCACGGAGCGAAAAGGGCTTGGCGCAGCTATCAAGATCGTTCTGCTTTCTCTGTCTGCCAGGGAAAGATATCCTTGCCAGAGAGAGGGAGAGAGAGAGAGAGAGAGAGAGAGAGAGAGGGCTAAGGATCGACCTTAGCTGGCACGTAGCCAGACGTACGTCAAGTCCGCGTGTAACAGAGATATGGAAGCCTTATCCCTCGACTCCTCTAGAGATTCTCCCCATTTGTTCGTAGATTACTAATAAACTCGAGAATTATCGAAATCATCACCGAAACTGTCTCGTCGTCGTTTCTCGAAACGAAAAAAAAAATATTTAAATTCAAGCTTGACCTTTGAAAATTCCTCGATTTTGTAACGGTTTCGATTCTCCCTGGTTTATAAAATACACAAGTATCAAAACCCGCTTGTTAAGATGGATGATAACAGTCTCGATTCACCGGAGTCTCTGGAGGATCCAAACAGAGCGACGAGAACGCGGAAGGCCAGGGCACACATTGAGAGTACGCTGTCTAGACCTACGTCGAACTGTCCCGTGCAATTTCGCCCCGTTGGTCCCACAGGGTGCGTTTGCATAACGGCATAAATCGGCGCTAGATTCGGGACATATTTATGCGCGACGGCGACATTACCCTGACGTCCCTCCAGGGCCTCGCTCCGACGCGTAGAAACCTCGATGTGTGTTAGTGCGTGTACGTGCGCCATCCCCCTCAACGTTGTCGACAACGACGCCGACGACGTCGACGAGGCATTACCTACTCCGCTGCGGGCTTCCGGTGAAGGGGTTCTGTAATTTGCTTCGGCCAAACAGCCCAGAACTCGTATTCTATGTATACGTTCGTACACGTATGTACAGTAGGTACAATATGTAGCTGATTCGGACATCGGTCACTCCGAGCAAGCGCGAAAATCACACGCACGCCTTTCGCAAAATCAATTTTCCACCATTGAAATATTTCAACGAATTTCGCCTCGTTAATTACATTTTTGCAATCTCTTCATAAAATTGAATTAAATCCCGTGAAATAAAAGCATGGGACATTTGGTACGTATTAAATTTTACAATCGTGTAAAAGTGGAACAGAGGGCGGGCATGGGTCAGTTATAAAATAGGGGAAAAGAAGAGGGCGAGAGTCACGGTTCTTCGATTTATCTTTGGAGGATGGGCTCTCTCGGCTTCTGGTT
Organism: Netelia virgata; assembly: GCA_951802705.1. Lineage (NCBI taxonomy): Eukaryota > Metazoa > Arthropoda > Insecta > Hymenoptera > Ichneumonidae > Netelia > Netelia virgata. Next base: position 30,825,605 of record OX637867.1, on the reverse strand, counting down.
AGAAACAGATAAAAGCGTGCAGCAAGGATCCGATAAATAACGTGACAAAGTGTCAAGATGATATATATATATATATATATATATATCCATAAGCCAGGGAGTAGCATCGCGGAAAGTGGCCTTCTCGAGGGGTCGTCGTCACTGGGTTGTTCTTCGAGAAAATAAGAAAACGAGAGGACGAGAGAAAGAAAACGGCCGAAAAGTGTTAGAGAACGTGGACCGGTGGAATCGACGGCCAGCAGCAGTTCGTAATGCCCATGTGACCCTCGAATTTTCGACCTTTCTTCCTCCTCGGTCTTCTTTCTGTTTTACGCTACTTGCCCTTCCTCTTTTTCGAGATACGAAACGTTTTTGAGACTCCTCTGCTTCGATAAAAAAGTTTCCATTTTGCTCGCGCAGTATCGAGAGCTTACGCTCCGTTTGCTCTCGAAAAATGGAAAAAAAAGAAAAACCGAGGCCTCTCGAGAATCAACGCGCCCGATAAATTCTCATAGTCCTACGCCTGTCTCGTAGATTTTCTCGGTATTGCCAATAAAGATAACACTGATGTATCGTTCAGTCGTGTATACGACGTATACTTCCCAAAAAATCCTAAAACATTTCTCGCCTCGTTTAATTTTGTTTGATTTTAACATTTTTCAATTTGAAGATTTATCATCGAACGTTCGTGAATAAACGTAACAAGTGTTTTCCACAATCCTACACCGGCCTCGTCCATTTCGCGAAGAGGTCACGCGCGTCTCGTGGCTTGCCAGTTTCCCAGCTTAATGACGTAACTATATACATCGTAAAGGACTAAAACAAAGAGTGAGTGAGAGAGCGACGGAGGGGGAAGGGAGGAAGCGAGAGTGTGCGAAGAATGTACGCAGTGTATGTGTCCTGGCGACGAGAGTCGGAGAGGACTACGAGGTAGGATTAAGGGGGTACGCGCTGGGAATAAAAGGAATTAGGGGATGAAGCTCCTGGCGTATAACGCATATTCGTGCTTCGCCGTGGAGAAATGTTCCTCGCCGCAAGGATACTAGCGGGTGGATAGATGAAGGAGAGAGAAAGTTCGAGGGACGAAAACACGCAGGGTCGAGGGCTTTTCGTGCGAGAAAACGGGAGAACGGGCCGAAAGCTTTCCCTCTCTCGGGATCGGGAGAGGTTGTGCAGGTGTGTATAGCAGTTGGAAGTTGTACAGCCTAAACCGAGAGGGGAGCAAGAATGCTGCTTCGTCATATTCATATATGTATATATATGTGTATGTATATATTAGGCACTATATGTGATTATATTATACAAGAGGACGTGGGGCGGACGTTAAGAGATCAACTGCCACGGCAGCCGAGAGAACGACCGCAAGTTTGTCCCGACACTTTCGGTCTCTCCATCCTCCCGTTCCCACTCACACTTTTCTCTGACACTTTAATTCATTTATTTTAACGAGACTTGATGACGAGCCTTTCAAAACTGGTACAGGGAAAAAAATATATATATGTATAGAGGGATATTTTGCTACATCGCGCAAGAACGAATGAAGCACGAAATCCTCTATTTTCTCTTGTGAAATATTCATGAAGCGAGAGGGAATGTTTTATGTAGGGCACGAGTCCATTTATCCGCTGACGGAAAAATATTCTCCATCGTATTCTATGAATATTCTTATTTCTTATTTTATCGGCAAAGCTCTCTCTCTCTCTCTCTCTCGCTCACTCACTCACTCACTCACTCACTCACTCACTCTCTCACTCACTTACCCTCTATCCCTCTACCGCACTCTCGTTCGAAGTCGAGAGCATTCATGTGCGCGCAATAAGCAGAGCCGGGTCACAATATGACAAGAACGTCAAGTGCGTACGTGGGAGAAATCAGGCCACGATTTTTAGTTTTTTTTTTTCTTCTTTTTTCTAAAAACCCGATGGAGATTCGATCGTCGATCTCGCACCGTGGCTTTCAAAGATTTTCTTGATTATAAATCTTAGTCGTATAAAGAGAATGTCGGGTGTGTCGTTCTATAAACTGTATTAGCCTCGAGCGTCCGTAACACGTTTGTCGCCCGTACTTCCTTGTCCAGCGTGTACACCACACCTTGCCTGGTATTAACCGTGAGAATGTGTATTCGTCGCGATGTAACTATATAAATGTGTTTTATCTTTGTATACATATCTAATTTGTATTCCGCGAGTTTCGCGACCGATGGGGTGTCGAGTTTGTTAGAGGCGAGCATTAGCGGATTACACCCGTTCCTCGCTCTCTCTCTCTCTCTCTCTTTCTCTCTTTCTTTCTCGTAGGCTCGCTCATATGCTAAATAGGATATTGATATTCAGTAACGACGAATCAAATTTAAATCCCCGAAGTGTATTATACGAAAACCGCTACAAATCCGCTTGGTAATTACACGTTGTTTGCATCTATAAAAAGAAGAACAAGATTTAATTTTAATGAAACGTGGTTTATCAAACGTGTACAAATTGGTTGTATTTCAAAATGTAATATTGGTTCGACGGTATCACGAGTCCTAATGAATTTCTTTCGTCGTTCTGAGAAATAGAATTTTTCAACGAATCGAAATAACTCGAGAAACGGACGATATAAAATATTCTCATTGCGTTTTACGTTTTTTTATACGTTCGTCCGACGAAACGAACCACTCGAAGTTCGACGTTGAATTGTAGACAGGACAGCGATAAACGCTTCCGCAATGAGAGCACATTTCGTTTGATTCGGGACAAAAGCCAAAGTGCGAGTAAAAGTGCTCCCTTGGAGAACGTTGAACTGGGAACGACCATCGACGTCCCTCAAGACGAGTTAATGCATTCTTTTCTCTTAAAACGAGCCGAGTCATTCGCCAGACACGGTTTTTATTTTACGAGAATAAAATTAAATTACGCGTATTTTCACACGAGATAAATCATTCGCTCTCAGAATCGTTGATTAACATTTTTATTTTCAATTCACCGACCGCGATCCGGATAAACAATTTCCGAACGATCCAAATTCGACTGACAACTCACACTACGTGATACATACAGTATTGCAAAACTGGATTGGCAAATGTACATCGCATTTGTCTGTCAGACATTCGCGCAACACCGAGACGTCTGGGGCTAAATGAAACGCATTAAATACAACGGAAGCATTAAATGTTGAACACACCCGGAGGTACCAACGATGCGAAGTCGAGATGGCAGGTGAATTGCTACAAACAGCGAGAGAGATAGAGATAGAGATAGAGAGAGAGAGAGAGAGAGAGAGAGAGAAAGAGAGAGAGAGAGAGAGAGAGAGAGATGAAGGGGGTGGAGAGGTGAAGTTGCATGGTGGAAGTTTGTAACAGCAATTAAACTGAATCTACTAGATTTCCAAGGGAAGTGCCAGAACCTGCCTGCCTCGCCGAGGGCTAAGCGAGCTCCGGAGAATTCACTGAAAGATGTACTCGTCTACCGTATTCTATCTCTCGTGTATTAACACGAGGTAGTATAATATACACGTATATGGTACGTATCGTAGACATCCCCGAGTCATCATTCACATCAGAAATAGTAGAGTACGACGTACGAATTTTCTTGCATCTCGCGAATACATATAAATATTAAGGATATTCGATCCACAGCCTCGATGTTATACGCCTCCAAAAACTCCTATGTATATACGGAAAGCTCGTTCGAGAAGCTTTTTACCCTCCTACCGTTATCGGAATTTTTCCCCTTCGCGTACCAGGATGGAGCTCCGTTTCTCGTATTTATTGAGGCCATTTTTATCCTCCATATAAAAATGTATTCAGCGAACCGTCGGTGGAAATTACACCATTCCAGCGTCCGTTCCCCTTTCGCACTTTTCTATACTCACACAGCCATACACACATGCGCACACGTACATGGATCCCCTTGCTGTAACGGAGGCTCGATACTTTTCGCAGCTAGCCTTGGCGCGCCAGAGAAATCGAAGCTATTCGGGGTGCTAAGGAGAACGATTTGCGGCCAACGACGGATCGAGTTAAGAGTCAGTGTAACACGGAGAAAAATTTCGACGGGTTCCCTTTCCCAGCGGTAGTGCAGAGCTCACAGCATTTGGCTACGAGCCGCTGTGCACTACCGCTAGATGTCACGGCGCGCCTCTGCTACAAAGCCTCGGTACACGAAGCGGACCGAAGGCCGAGGCCTCGTAGCAGGGCCAGCCGTGACCCGCCCCGTTCGAAAATCTAATACTAATGCTCGGCTATGCACATGTAACATACACTAGTGTGCATGTTACACGGAGCTAGTTTTCTGGGGGTTTGCCCCCCAAAAAACTAGCTCCGTGGGTGGGAAAAAATTTTTTTCACTAAAAATATTTCAACACTACGTTATTCGATCGGAAATTTCCCGCGCATTACGAAAATCATGGTTATTCGTTCGATAGATCGAATCTAATGTCCAAAATCCCTGAAAAACCCTGAAATTTCACGTTTTTTCACTTTTTCACCTAGAAATTATTACCCAACCCCAAAACTACCCAATAGATTCGTGATCAGCTCGCCATTTCCGATCGATATAGATTTTAAGAGTGTGGAAAAATGAAAAAATTGAAAAAGGTCGATTTTTCGACCCTAATGTTCAACCTTGCGACTCGGGGGGTCCGAAAATAAAAAATTTTACCGCGCAAAAATTTCACAAATGCCATTCGATGGGCAATTTCGTCCCGATGAAAATTATGGGGCATTTTTTCCCGATAGCTCAAAAACTCTGGGAGAAAAGTGCGAAAAACCGAAAATAACGATTTTCCCGCTTAAGGTCGATAAAATCTCAAAAATCAAAAGGGAAACCGAGATTTTCTTGTTGTACGGGAAATTTACGATCGACATAGATTTTTAGAACTTCGGAAACGATTAAAATTCACCGGAATTGGATATATTGCGAATTTCAATGGGTATCGCGAAACCCCGAAAAAACGACTTTGCGCTTCTGTATCTCGGTTCTCGTTTGTCCTACAGAAAATTGCACGAATAACTTTTTGAAGAGCTCGCCGAGACGAGAAGAATGGCGCAAGAATCATCGGGATATCTTCATTTTTGTGGCTGTCATGAATTTTCGAAAATCACGATTTTTTGACGAAAGGGGTTTGCCCCCCAAAAAACTAGCTCCGTGGGTGGGAAAAAATTTTTTTCACTAAAAATATTTCAACACTACGTTATTCGATCGGAAATTTCCCGCGCATTACGAAAATCATGGTTATTCGTTCGATAGATCGAATCTAATGTCCAAAATCCCTGAAAAACCCTGAAATTTCACGTTTCTTCACTTTTTCACCTAGAAATTATTACCCAACCCCAAAACTACCCAATAGATTCGTGATCAGCTCGCCATTTCCGATCGATATAGATTTTAAGAGTGTGGAAAAATGAAAAAATTGAAAAAGGTCGATTTTTCGACCCTAATGTTCAACCTTGCGACTCGGGGGGTCCGAAAATAAAAAATTTTACCGCGCAAAAATTTCACAAATGCCATTCGATAGGCAATTTCGTCCCGATGAAAATTATGGGGCATTTTTTCCCGATAGCTCAAAAACTCTGGGAGAAAAGTGCGAAAAACCGAAAATAACGATTTTCCCGCTTAAGGTCGATAAAATCTCAAAAATCAAAAGGGAAACCGAGATTTTCTTGTTGTACGGGAAATTTACGATCGACATAGATTTTTAGAACTTCGGAAACGATTAAAATTCACCGGAATTGGATATATTGCGAATTTCAATGGGTATCGCGAAACCCCGAAAAAACGACTTTGCGCTTCTGTATCTCGGTTCTCGTTTGTCCTACAGAAAATTGCACGAATAACTTTTTGAAGAGCTCGCCGAGACGAGAAGAATGGCGCAAGAATCATCGGGATATCTTCATTTTTGTGGCTGTCATGAATTTTCGAAAATCACGATTTTTTGAGGAAAGGGGTTTGCCCCCCAAAAAACTAGCTCCGTGGGTGGGAAAAAATTTTTTTCACTAAAAATATTTCAGCACTACGTTATTCGATCGGAAATTTCCCGCGCATTACGAAAATCATGGTTATTCGTTCGATAGATCGAATCTAATGTCCAAAATCCCTGAAAAACCCTGAAATTTCACGTTTTTTCACTTTTTCACCTAGAAATTATTACCCAACCCCAAAACTACCCAATAGATTCGTGATCAGCTCGCCATTTCCGATCGATATAGATTTTAAGAGTGTGGAAAAATGAAAAAATTGAAAAAGGTCGATTTTTCGACCCTAATGTTCAACCTTGCGACTCGGGGGGTCCGAAAATAAAAAATTTTACCGCGCAAAAATTTCACAAATGCCATTCGATAGGCAATTTCGTCCCGATGAAAATTATGGGGCATTTTTTCCCGATAGCTCAAAAACTCTGGGAGAAAAGTGCGAAAAACCGAAAATAACGATTTTCCCGCTTAAGGTCGATAAAATCTCAAAAATCAAAAGGGAAACCGAGATTTTCTTGTTGTACGGGAAATTTACGATCGACATAGATTTTTAGAACTTCGGAAACGATTAAAATTCACCGGAATTGGATATATTGCGAATTTCAATGGGTATCGCGAAACCCCGAAAAAACGACTTTGCGCTTCTGTATCTCGGTTCTCGTTTGTCCTACAGAAAATTGCACGAATAACTTTTTGAAGAGCTCGCCGAGACGAGAAGAATGGCGCAAGAATCATCGGGATATCTTCATTTTTGTGGCTGTCATGAATTTTCGAAAATCACGATTTTTTGAGGAAAGGGGTTTGCCCCCCAAAAAACTAGCTCCGTGGGTGGGAAAAAATTTTTTTCACTAAAAATATTTCAGCACTACGTTATTCGATCGGAAATTTCCCGCGCATTACGAAAATCATGGTTATTCGTTCGATAGATCGAATCTAATGTCCAAAATCCCTGAAAAACCCTGAAATTTCACGTTTTTTCACTTTTTCACCTAGAAATTATTACCCAACCCCAAAACTACCCAATAGATTCGTGATCAGCTCGCCATTTCCGATCGATATAGATTTTAAGAGTGTGGAAAAATGAAAAAATTGAAAAAGGTCGATTTTTCGACCCTAATGTTCAACCTTGCGACTCGGGGGGTCCGAAAATAAAAAATTTTACCGCGCAAAAATTTCACAAATGCCATTCGATAGGCAATTTCGTCCCGATGAAAATTATGGGGCATTTTTTCCCGATAGCTCAAAAACTCTGGGAGAAAAGTGCGAAAAACCGAAAATAACGATTTTCCCGCTTAAGGTCGATAAAATCTCAAAAATCAAAAGGGAAACCGAGATTTTCTTGTTGTACGGGAAATTTACGATCGACATAGATTTTTAGAACTTCGGAAACGATTAAAATTCACCGGAATTGGATATATTGCGAATTTCAATGGGTATCGCGAAACCCCGAAAAAACGACTTTGCGCTTCTGTATCTCGGTTCTCGTTTGTCCTACAGAAAATTGCACGAATAACTTTTTGAAGAGCTCGCCGAGACGAGAAGAATGGCGCAAGAATCATCGGGATATCTTCATTTTTGTGGCTGTCATGAATTTTCGAAAATCACGATTTTTTGAGGAAAGGGGTTTGCCCCCCAAAAAACTAGCTCCGTGGGTGGGAAAAAATTTTTTTCACTAAAAATATTTCAGCACTACGTTATTCGATCGGAAATTTCCCGCGCATTACGAAAATCATGGTTATTCGTTCGATAGATCGAATCTAATGTCCAAAATCCCTGAAAAACCCTGAAATTTCACGTTTTTTCACTTTTTCACCTAGAAATTATTACCCAACCCCAAAACTACCCAATAGATTCGTGATCAGCTCGCCATTTCCGATCGATATAGATTTTAAGAGTGTGGAAAAATGAAAAAATTGAAAAAGGTCGATTTTTCGACCCTAATGTTCAACCTTGCGACTCGGGGGGTCCGAAAATAAAAAATTTTACCGCGCAAAAATTTCACAAATGCCATTCGATAGGCAATTTCGTCCCGATGAAAATTATGGGGCATTTTTTCCCGATAGCTCAAAAACTCTGGGAGAAAAGTGCGAAAAACCGAAAATAACGATTTTCCCGCTTAAGGTCGATAAAATCTCAAAAATCAAAAGGGAAACCGAGATTTTCTTGTTGTACGGGAAATTTACGATCGACATAGATTTTTAGAACTTCGGAAACGATTAAAATTCACCGGAATTGGATATATTGCGAATTTCAATGGGTATCGCGAAACCCCGAAAAAACGACTTTGCGCTTCTGTATCTCGGTTCTCGTTTGTCCTACAGAAAATTGCACGAATAACTTTTTGAAGAGCTCGCCGAGACGAGAAGAATGGCGCAAGAATCATCGGGATATCTTCATTTTTGTGGCTGTCATGAATTTTCGAAAATCACGATTTTTTGAGGAAAGGGGTTTGCCCCCCAAAAAACTAGCTCCGTGGGTGGGAAAAAATTTTTTTCACTAAAAATATTTCAGCACTACGTTATTCGATCGGAAATTTCCCGCGCATTACGAAAATCATGGTTATTCGTTCGATAGATCGAATCTAATGTCCAAAATCCCTGAAAAACCCTGAAATTTCACGTTTTTTCACTTTTTCACCTAGAAATTATTACCCAACCCCAAAACTACCCAATAGATTCGTGATCAGCTCGCCATTTCCGATCGATATAGATTTTAAGAGTGTGGAAAAATGAAAAAATTGAAAAAGGTCGATTTTTCGACCCTAATGTTCAACCTTGCGACTCGGGGGGTCCGAAAATAAAAAATTTTACCGCGCAAAAATTTCACAAATGCCATTCGATAGGCAATTTCGTCCCGATGAAAATTATGGGGCATTTTTTCCCGATAGCTCAAAAACTCTGGGAGAAAAGTGCGAAAAACCGAAAATAACGATTTTCCCGCTTAAGGTCGATAAAATCTCAAAAATCAAAAGGGAAACCGAGATTTTCTTGTTGTACGGGAAATTTACGATCGACATAGATTTTTAGAACTTCGGAAACGATTAAAATTCACCGGAATTGGATATATTGCGAATTTCAATGGGTATCGCGAAACCCCGAAAAAACGACTTTGCGCTTCTGTATCTCGGTTCTCGTTTGTCCTACAGAAAATTGCACGAATAACTTTTTGAAGAGCTCGCCGAGACGAGAAGAATGGCGCAAGAATCATCGGGATATCTTCATTTTTGTGGCTGTCATGAATTTTCGAAAATCACGATTTTTTGAGGAAAGGGGTTTGCCCCCCAAAAAACTAGCTCCGTGGGTGGGAAAAAATTTTTTTCACTAAAAATATTTCAGCACTACGTTATTCGATCGGAAATTTCCCGCGCATTACGAAAATCATGGTTATTCGTTCGATAGATCGAATCTAATGTCCAAAATCCCTGAAAAACCCTGAAATTTCACGTTTTTTCACTTTTTCACCTAGAAATTATTATCCAACCCCAAAACTACCCAATAGATTCGTGATCAGCTCGCCATTTCCGATCGATATAGATTTTAAGAGTGTGGAAAAATGAAAAAATTGAAAAAGGTCGATTTTTCGACCCTAATGTTCAACCTTGCGACTCGGGGGGTCCGAAAATAAAAAATTTTACCGCGCAAAAATTTCACAAATGCCATTCGATAGGCAATTTCGTCCCGATGAAAATTATGGGGCATTTTTTCCCGATAGCTCAAAAACTCTGGGAGAAAAGTGCGAAAAACCGAAAATAACGATTTTCCCGCTTAAGGTCGATAAAATCTCAAAAATCAAAAGGGAAACCGAGATTTTCTTGTTGTACGGGAAATTTACGATCGACATAGATTTTTAGAACTTCGGAAACGATTAAAATTCACCGGAATTGGATATATTGCGAATTTCAATGGGTATCGCGAAACCCCGAAAAAACGACTTTGCGCTTCTGTATCTCGGTTCTCGTTTGTCCTACAGAAAATTGCACGAATAACTTTTTGAAGAGCTCGCCGAGACGAGAAGAATGGCGCAAGAATCATCGGGATATCTTCATTTTTGTGGCTGTCATGAATTTTCGAAAATCACGATTTTTTGAGGAAAGGGGTTTGCCCCCCAAAAAACTAGCTCCGTGGGTGGGAAAAAATTTTTTTCACTAAAAATATTTCAGCACTACGTTATTCGATCGGAAATTTCCCGCGCATTACGAAAATCATGGTTATTCGTTCGATAGATCGAATCTAATGTCCAAAATCCCTGAAAAACCCTGAAATTTCACGTTTTTTCACTTTTTCACCTAGAAATTATTACCCAACCCCAAAACTACCCAATAGATTCGTGATCAGCTCGCCATTTCCGATCGATATAGATTTTAAGAGTGTGGAAAAATGAAAAAATTGAAAAAGGTCGATTTTTCGACCCTAATGTTCAACCTTGCGACTCGGGGGGTCCGAAAATAAAAAATTTTACCGCGCAAAAATTTCACAAATGCCATTCGATAGGCAATTTCGTCCCGATGAAAATTATGGGGCATTTTTTCCCGATAGCTCAAAAACTCTGGGAGAAAAGTGCGAAAAACCGAAAATAACGATTTTCCCGCTTAAGGTCGATAAAATCTCAAAAATCAAAAGGGAAACCGAGATTTTCTTGTTGTACGGGAAATTTACGATCGACATAGATTTTTAGAACTTCGGAAACGATTAAAATTCACCGGAATTGGATATATTGCGAATTTCAATGGGTATCGCGAAACCCCGAAAAAACGACTTTGCGCTTCTGTATCTCGGTTCTCGTTTGTCCTACAGAAAATTGCACGAATAACTTTTTGAAGAGCTCGCCGAGACGAGAAGAATGGCGCAAGAATCATCGGGATATCTTCATTTTTGTGGCTGTCATGAATTTTCGAAAATCACGATTTTTTGAGGAAAGGGGTTTGCCCCCCAAAAAACTAGCTCCGTGGGTGGGAAAAAATTTTTTTCACTAAAAATATTTCAGCACTACGTTATTCGATCGGAAATTTCCCGCGCATTACGAAAATCATGGTTATTCGTTCGATAGATCGAATCTAATGTCCAAAATCCCTGAAAAACCCTGAAATTTCACGTTTTTTCACTTTTTCACCTAGAAATTATTACCCAACCCCAAAACTACCCAATAGATTCGTGATCAGCTCGCCATTTCCGATCGATATAGATTTTAAGAGTGTGGAAAAATGAAAAAATTGAAAAAGGTCGATTTTTCGACCCTAATGTTCAACCTTGCGACTCGGGGGGTCCGAAAATAAAAAATTTTACCGCGCAAAAATTTCACAAATGCCATTCGATAGGCAATTTCGTCCCGATGAAAATTATGGGGCATTTTTTCCCGATAGCTCAAAAACTCTGGGAGAAAAGTGCGAAAAACCGAAAATAACGATTTTCCCGCTTAAGGTCGATAAAATCTCAAAAATCAAAAGGGAAACCGAGATTTTCTTGTTGTACGGGAAATTTACGATCGACATAGATTTTTAGAACTTCGGAAACGATTAAAATTCACCGGAATTGGATATATTGCGAATTTCAATGGGTATCGCGAAACCCCGAAAAAACGACTTTGCGCTTCTGTATCTCGGTTCTCGTTTGTCCTACAGAAAATTGCACGAATAACTTTTTGAAGAGCTCGCCGAGACGAGAAGAATGGCGCAAGAATCATCGGGATATCTTCATTTTTGTGGCTGTCATGAATTTTCGAAAATCACGATTTTTTGAGGAAAGGGGTTTGCCCCCCAAAAAACTAGCTCCGTGGGTGGGAAAAAATTTTTTTCACTAAAAATATTTCAGCACTACGTTATTCGATCGGAAATTTCCCGCGCATTACGAAAATCATGGTTATTCGTTCGATAGATCGAATCTAATGTCCAAAATCCCTGAAAAACCCTGAAATTTCACGTTTTTTCACTTTTTCACCTAGAAATTATTACCCAACCCCAAAACTACCCAATAGATTCGTGATCAGCTCGCCATTTCCGATCGATATAGATTTTAAGAGTGTGGAAAAATGAAAAAATTGAAAAAGGTCGATTTTTCGACCCTAATGTTCAACCTTGCGACTCGGGGGGTCCGAAAATAAAAAATTTTACCGCGCAAAAATTTCACAAATGCCATTCGATAGGCAATTTCGTCCCGATGAAAATTATGGGGCATTTTTTCCCGATAGCTCAAAAACTCTGGGAGAAAAGTGCGAAAAACCGAAAATAACGATTTTCCCGCTTAAGGTCGATAAAATCTCAAAAATCAAAAGGGAAACCGAGATTTTCTTGTTGTACGGGAAATTTACGATCGACATAGATTTTTAGAACTTCGGAAACGATTAAAATTCACCGGAATTGGATATATTGCGAATTTCAATGGGTATCGCGAAACCCCGAAAAAACGACTTTGCGCTTCTGTATCTCGGTTCTCGTTTGTCCTACAGAAAATTGCACGAATAACTTTTTGAAGAGCTCGCCGAGACGAGAAGAATGGCGCAAGAATCATCGGGATATCTTCATTTTTGTGGCTGTCATGAATTTTCGAAAATCACGATTTTTTGAGGAAAGGGGTTTGCCCCCCAAAAAACTAGCTCCGTGGGTGGGAAAAAATTTTTTTCACTAAAAATATTTCAGCACTACGTTATTCGATCGGAAATTTCCCGCGCATTACGAAAATCATGGTTATTCGTTCGATAGATCGAAGCTAATGTCCAAAATCCCTGAAAAACCCTGAAATTTCACGTTTTTTCACTTTTTCACCTAGAAATTATTACCCAACCCCAAAACTACCCAATAGATTCGTGATCAGCTCGCCATTTCCGATCGATATAGATTTTAAGAGTGTGGAAAAATGAAAAAATTGAAAAAGGTCGATTTTTCGACCCTAATGTTCAACCTTGCGACTCGGGGGGTCCGAAAATAAAAAATTTTACCGCGCAAAAATTTCACAAATGCCATTCGATAGGCAATTTCGTCCCGATGAAAATTATGGGGCATTTTTTCCCGATAGCTCAAAAACTCTGGGAGAAAAGTGCGAAAAACCGAAAATAACGATTTTCCCGCTTAAGGTCGATAAAATCTCAAAAATCAAAAGGGAAACCGAGATTTTCTTGTTGTACGGGAAATTTACGATCGACATAGATTTTTAGAACTTCGGAAACGATTAAAATTCACCGGAATTGGATATATTGCGAATTTCAATGGGTATCGCGAAACCCCGAAAAAACGACTTTGCGCTTCTGTATCTCGGTTCTCGTTTGTCCTACAGAAAATTGCACGAATAACTTTTTGAAGAGCTCGCCGAGACGAGAAGAATGGCGCAAGAATCATCGGGATATCTTCATTTTTGTGGCTGTCATGAATTTTCGAAAATCACGATTTTTTGAGGAAAGGGGTTTGCCCCCCAAAAAACTAGCTCCGTGGGTGGGAAAAAATTTTTTTCACTAAAAATATTTCAGCACTACGTTATTCGATCGGAAATTTCCCGCGCATTACGAAAATCATGGTTATTCGTTCGATAGATCGAATCTAATGTCCAAAATCCCTGAAAAACCCTGAAATTTCACGTTTTTTCACTTTTTCACCTAGAAATTATTACCCAACCCCAAAACTACCCAATAGATTCGTGATCAGCTCGCCATTTCCGATCGATATAGATTTTAAGAGTGTGGAAAAATGAAAAAATTGAAAAAGGTCGATTTTTCGACCCTAATGTTCAACCTTGCGACTCGGGGGGTCCGAAAATAAAAAATTTTACCGCGCAAAAATTTCACAAATGCCATTCGATAGGCAATTTCGTCCCGATGAAAATTATGGGGCATTTTTTCCCGATAGCTCAAAAACTCTGGGAGAAAAGTGCGAAAAACCGAAAATAACGATTTTCCCGCTTAAGGTCGATAAAATCTCAAAAATCAAAAGGGAAACCGAGATTTTCTTGTTGTACGGGAAATTTACGATCGACATAGATTTTTAGAACTTCGGAAACGATTAAAATTCACCGGAATTGGATATATTGCGAATTTCAATGGGTATCGCGAAACCCCGAAAAAACGACTTTGCGCTTCTGTATCTCGGTTCTCGTTTGTCCTACAGAAAATTGCACGAATAACTTTTTGAAGAGCTCGCCGAGACGAGAAGAATGGCGCAAGAATCATCGGGATATCTTCATTTTTGTGGCTGTCATGAATTTTCGAAAATCACGATTTTTTGAGGAAAGGGGTTTGCCCCCCAAAAAACTAGCTCCGTGGGTGGGAAAAAATTTTTTTCACTAAAAATATTTCAGCACTACGTTATTCGATCGGAAATTTCCCGCGCATTACGAAAATCATGGTTATTCGTTCGATAGATCGAATCTAATGTCCAAAATCCCTGAAAAACCCTGAAATTTCACGTTTTTTCACTTTTTCACCTAGAAATTATTACCCAACCCCAAAACTACCCAATAGATTCGTGATCAGCTCGCCATTTCCGATCGATATAGATTTTAAGAGTGTGGAAAAATGAAAAAATTGAAAAAGGTCGATTTTTCGACCCTAATGTTCAACCTTGCGACTCGGGGGGTCCGAAAATAAAAAATTTTACCGCGCAAAAATTTCACAAATGCCATTCGATAGGCAATTTCGTCCCGATGAAAATTATGGGGCATTTTTTCCCGATAGCTCAAAAACTCTGGGAGAAAAGTGCGAAAAACCGAAAATAACGATTTTCCCGCTTAAGGTCGATAAAATCTCAAAAATCAAAAGGGAAACCGAGATTTTCTTGTTGTACGGGAAATTTACGATCGACATAGATTTTTAGAACTTCGGAAACGATTAAAATTCACCGGAATTGGATATATTGCGAATTTCAATGGGTATCGCGAAACCCCGAAAAAACGACTTTGCGCTTCTGTATCTCGGTTCTCGTTTGTCCTACAGAAAATTGCACGAATAACTTTTTGAAGAGCTCGCCGAGACGAGAAGAATGGCGCAAGAATCATCGGGATATCTTCATTTTTGTGGCTGTCATGAATTTTCGAAAATCACGATTTTTTGACGAAAGGGGTTTGCCCCCCAAAAAACTAGCTCCGTGGGTGGGAAAAAATTTTTTTCACTAAAAATATTTCAGCACTACGTTATTCGATCGGAAATTTCCCGCGCATTACGAAAATCATGGTTATTCGTTCGATAGATCGAATCTAATGTCCAAAATCCCTGAAAAACCCTGAAATTTCACGTTTTTTCACTTTTTCACCTAGAAATTATTACCCAACCCCAAAACTACCCAATAGATTCGTGATCAGCTCGCCATTTCCGATCGATATAGATTTTAAGAGTGTGGAAAAATGAAAAAATTGAAAAAGGTCGATTTTTCGACCCTAATGTTCAACCTTGCGACTCGGGGGGTCCGAAAATAAAAAATTTTACCGCGCAAAAATTTCACAAATGCCATTCGATAGGCAATTTCGTCCCGATGAAAATTATGGGGCATTTTTTCCCGATAGCTCAAAAACTCTGGGAGAAAAGTGCGAAAAACCGAAAATAACGATTTTCCCGCTTAAGGTCGATAAAATCTCAAAAATCAAAAGGGAAACCGAGATTTTCTTGTTGTACGGGAAATTTACGATCGACATAGATTTTTAGAACTTCGGAAACGATTAAAATTCACCGGAATTGGATATATTGCGAATTTCAATGGGTATCGCGAAACCCCGAAAAAACGACTTTGCGCTTCTGTATCTCGGTTCTCGTTTGTCCTACAGAAAATTGCACGAATAACTTTTTGAAGAGCTCGCCGAGACGAGAAGAATGGCGCAAGAATCATCGGGATATCTTCATTTTTGTGGCTGTGATGAATTTTCGAAAATCACGATTTTTTGACGAAAGGGGTTTGCCCCCCAAAAAACTAGCTCCGTGGGTGGGAAAAAATTTTTTTCACTAAAAATATTTCAACACTACGTTATTCGATCGGAAATTTCCCGCGCATTACGAAAATCATGGTTATTCGTTCGATAGATCGAATCTAATGTCCAAAATCCCTGAAAAACCCTGAAATTTCACGTTTTTTCACTTTTTCACCTAGAAATTATTACCCAACCCCAAAACTACCCAATAGATTCGTGATCAGCTCGCCATTTCCGATCGATATAGATTTTAAGAGTGTGGAAAAATGAAAAAATTGAAAAAGGTCGATTTTTCGACCCTAATGTTCAACCTTGCGACTCGGGGGGTCCGAAAATAAAAAATTTTACCGCGCAAAAATTTCACAAATGCCATTCGATAGGCAATTTCGTCCCGATGAAAATTATGGGGCATTTTTTCCCGATAGCTCAAAAACTCTGGGAGAAAAGTGCGAAAAACCGAAAATAACGATTTTCCCGCTTAAGGTCGATAAAATCTCAAAAATCAAAAGGGAAACCGAGATTTTCTTGTTGTACGGGAAATTTACGATCGACATAGATTTTTAGAACTTCGGAAACGATTAAAATTCACCGGAATTGGATATATTGCGAATTTCAATGGGTAACGCGAAACCCCGAAAAAACGACTTTTCGCGCTTCTGTATCTCGGTTCTCGTTTGTCCTACAGAAAATTGCACGAATAACTTTTTGAAGAGCTCGCCGAGACGAGAAGAATGGCGCAAGAATCATCGGGATATCTTCATTTTTGTGGCTGTCATGAATTTTCGAAAATCACGATTTTTTGAGGAAAGGGGTTTGCCCCCCAAAAAACTAGCTCCGTGGGTGGGAAAAAATTTTTTTCACTAAAAATATTTCAGCACTACGTTATTCGATCGGAAATTTCCCGCGCATTACGAAAATCATGGTTATTCGTTCGATAGATCGAATCTAATGTCCAAAATCCCTGAAAAACCCTGAAATTTCACGTTTTTTCACTTTTTCACCTAGAAATTATTACCCAACCCCAAAACTACCCAATAGATTCGTGATCAGCTCGCCATTTCCGATCGATATAGATTTTAAGAGTGTGGAAAAATGAAAAAATTGAAAAAGGTCGATTTTTCGACCCTAATGTTCAACCTTGCGACTCGGGGGGTCCGAAAATAAAAAATTTTACCGCGCAAAAATTTCACAAATGCCATTCGATAGGCAATTTCGTCCCGATGAAAATTATGGGGCATTTTTTCCCGATAGCTCAAAAACTCTGGGAGAAAAGTGCGAAAAACCGAAAATAACGATTTTCCCGCTTAAGGTCGATAAAATCTCAAAAATCAAAAGGGAAACCGAGATTTTCTTGTTGTACGGGAAATTTACGATCGACATAGATTTTTAGAACTTCGGAAACGATTAAAATTCACCGGAATTGGATATATTGCGAATTTCAATGGGTATCGCGAAACCCCGAAAAAACGACTTTGCGCTTCTGTATCTCGGTTCTCGTTTGTCCTACAGAAAATTGCACGAATAACTTTTTGAAGAGCTCGCCGAGACGAGAAGAATGGCGCAAGAATCATCGGGATATCTTCATTTTTGTGGCTGTGATGAATTTTCGAAAATCACGATTTTTTGACGAAAGGGGTTTGCCCCCCAAAAAACTAGCTCCGTGGGTGGGAAAAAATTTTTTTCACTAAAAATATTTCAACACTACGTTATTCGATCGGAAATTTCCCGCGCATTACGAAAATCATGGTTATTCGTTCGATAGATCGAATCTAATGTCCAAAATCCCTGAAAAACCCTGAAATTTCACGTTTTTTCACTTTTTCACCTAGAAATTATTACCCAACCCCAAAACTACCCAATAGATTCGTGATCAGCTCGCCATTTCCGATCGATATAGATTTTAAGAGTGTGGAAAAATGAAAAAATTGAAAAAGGTCGATTTTTCGACCCTAATGTTCAACCTTGCGACTCGGGGGGTCCGAAAATAAAAAATTTTACCGCGCAAAAATTTCACAAATGCCATTCGATAGGCAATTTCGTCCCGATGAAAATTATGGGGCATTTTTTCCCGATAGCTCAAAAACTCTGGGAGAAAAGTGCGAAAAACCGAAAATAACGATTTTCCCGCTTAAGGTCGATAAAATCTCAAAAATCAAAAGGGAAACCGAGATTTTCTTGTTGTACGGGAAATTTACGATCGACATAGATTTTTAGAACTTCGGAAACGATTAAAATTCACCGGAATTGGATATATTGCGAATTTCAATGGGTATCGCGAAACCCCGAAAAAACGACTTTGCGCTTCTGTATCTCGGTTCTCGTTTGTCCTACAGAAAATTGCACGAATAACTTTTTGAAGAGCTCGCCGAGACGAGAAGAATGGCGCAAGAATCATCGGGATATCTTCATTTTTGTGGCTGTGATGAATTTTCGAAAATCACGATTTTTTGACGAAAGGGGTTTGCCCCCCAAAAAACTAGCTCCGTGGGTGGGAAAAAATTTTTTTCACTAAAAATATTTCAACACTACGTTATTCGATCGGAAATTTCCCGCGCATTACGAAAATCATGGTTATTCGTTCGATAGATCGAATCTAATGTCCAAAATCCCTGAAAAACCCTGAAATTTCACGTTTTTTCACTTTTTCACCTAGAAATTATTACCCAACCCCAAAACTACCCAATAGATTCGTGATCAGCTCGCCATTTCCGATCGATATAGATTTTAAGAGTGTGGAAAAATGAAAAAATTGAAAAAGGTCGATTTTTCGACCCTAATGTTCAACCTTGCGACTCGGGGGGTCCGAAAATAAAAAATTTTACCGCGCAAAAATTTCACAAATGCCATTCGATAGGCAATTTCGTCCCGATGAAAATTATGGGGCATTTTTTCCCGATAGCTCAAAAACTCTGGGAGAAAAGTGCGAAAAACCGAAAATAACGATTTTCCCGCTTAAGGTCGATAAAATCTCAAAAATCAAAAGGGAAACCGAGACTTTCTTGTTGTACGGGAAATTTACGATCGACATAGATTTTTAGAACTTCGGAAACGATTAAAATTCACCGGAATTGGATATATTGCGAATTTCAATGGGTATCGCGAAACCCCGAAAAAACGACTTTGCGCTTCTGTATCTCGGTTCTCGTTTGTCCTACAGAAAATTGCACGAATAACTTTTTGAAGAGCTCGCCGAGACGAGAAGAATGGCGCAAGAATCATCGGGATATCTTCATTTTTGTGGCTGTGATGAATTTTCGAAAATCACGATTTTTTGACGAAAGGGGTTTGCCCCCCAAAAAACTAGCTCCGTGGGTGGGAAAAAATTTTTTTCACTAAAAATATTTCAACACTACGTTATTCGATCGGAAATTTCCCGCGCATTACGAAAATCATGGTTATTCGTTCGATAGATCGAATCTAATGTCCAAAATCCCTGAAAAACCCTGAAATTTCACGTTTTTTCACTTTTTCACCTAGAAATTATTACCCAACCCCAAAACTACCCAATAGATTCGTGATCAGCTCGCCATTTCCGATCGATATAGATTTTAAGAGTGTGGAAAAATGAAAAAATTGAAAAAGGTCGATTTTTCGACCCTAATGTTCAACCTTGCGACTCGGGGGGTCCGAAAATAAAAAATTTTACCGCGCAAAAATTTCACAAATGCCATTCGATAGGCAATTTCGTCCCGATGAAAATTATGGGGCATTTTTTCCCGATAGCTCAAAAACTCTGGGAGAAAAGTGCGAAAAACCGAAAATAACGATTTTCCCGCTTAAGGTCGATAAAATCTCAAAAATCAAAAGGGAAACCGAGACTTTCTTGTTGTACGGGAAATTTACGATCGACATAGATTTTTAGAACTTCGGAAACGATTAAAATTCACCGGAATTGGATATATTGCGAATTTCAATGGGTATCGCGAAACCCCGAAAAAACGACTTTGCGCTTCTGTATCTCGGTTCTCGTTTGTCCTACAGAAAATTGCACGAATAACTTTTTGAAGAGCTCGCCGAGACGAGAAGAATGGCGCAAGAATCATCGGGATATCTTCATTTTTGTGGCTGTGATGAATTTTCGAAAATCACGATTTTTTGACGAAAGGGGTTTGCCCCCCAAAAAACTAGCTCCGTGGGTGGGAAAAAATTTTTTTCACTAAAAATATTTCAACACTACGTTATTCGATCGGAAATTTCCCGCGCATTACGAAAATCATGGTTATTCGTTCGATAGATCGAATCTAATGTCCAAAATCCCTGAAAAACCCTGAAATTTCACGTTTTTTCACTTTTTCACCTAGAAATTATTACCCAACCCCAAAACTACCCAATAGATTCGTGATCAGCTCGCCATTTCCGATCGATATAGATTTTAAGAGTGTGGAAAAATGAAAAAATTGAAAAAGGTCGATTTTTCGACCCTAATGTTCAACCTTGCGACTCGGGGGGTCCGAAAATAAAAAATTTTACCGCGCAAAAATTTCACAAATGCCATTCGATAGGCAATTTCGTCCCGATGAAAATTATGGGGCATTTTTTCCCGATAGCTCAAAAACTCTGGGAGAAAAGTGCGAAAAACCGAAAATAACGATTTTCCCGCTTAAGGTCGATAAAATCTCAAAAATCAAAAGGGAAACCGAGATTTTCTTGTTGTACGGGAAATTTACGATCGACATAGATTTTTAGAACTTCGGAAACGATTAAAATTCACCGGAATTGGATATATTGCGAATTTCAATGGGTATCGCGAAACCCCGAAAAAACGACTTTGCGCTTCTGTATCTCGGTTCTCGTTTGTCCTACAGAAAATTGCACGAATAACTTTTTGAAGAGCTCGCCGAGACGAGAAGAATGGCGCAAGAATCATCGGGATATCTTCATTTTTGTGGCTGTGATGAATTTTCGAAAATCACGATTTTTTGACGAAAGGGGTTTGCCCCCCAAAAAACTAGCTCCGTGGGTGGGAAAAAATTTTTTTCACTAAAAATATTTCAACACTACGTTATTCGATCGGAAATTTCCCGCGCATTACGAAAATCATGGTTATTCGTTCGATAGATCGAATCTAATGTCCAAAATCCCTGAAAAACCCTGAAATTTCACGTTTTTTCACTTTTTCACCTAGAAATTATTACCCAACCCCAAAACTACCCAATAGATTCGTGATCAGCTCGCCATTTCCGATCGATATAGATTTTAAGAGTGTGGAAAAATGAAAAAATTGAAAAAGGTCGATTTTTCGACCCTAATGTTCAACCTTGCGACTCGGGGGGTCCGAAAATAAAAAATTTTACCGCGCAAAAATTTCACAAATGCCATTCGATAGGCAATTTCGTCCCGATGAAAATTATGGGGCATTTTTTCCCGATAGCTCAAAAACTCTGGGAGAAAAGTGCGAAAAACCGAAAATAACGATTTTCCCGCTTAAGGTCGATAAAATCTCAAAAATCAAAAGGGAAACCGAGATTTTCTTGTTGTACGGGAAATTTACGATCGACATAGATTTTTAGAACTTCGGAAACGATTAAAATTCACCGGAATTGGATATATTGCGAATTTCAATGGGTATCGCGAAACCCCGAAAAAACGACTTTGCGCTTCTGTATCTCGGTTCTCGTTTGTCCTACAGAAAATTGCACGAATAACTTTTTGAAGAGCTCGCCGAGACGAGAAGAATGGCGCAAGAATCATCGGGATATCTTCATTTTTGTGGCTGTGATGAATTTTCGAAAATCACGATTTTTTGACGAAAGGGGTTTGCCCCCCAAAAAACTAGCTCCGTGGGTGGGAAAAAATTTTTTTCACTAAAAATATTTCAACACTACGTTATTCGATCGGAAATTTCCCGCGCATTACGAAAATCATGGTTATTCGTTCGATAGATCGAATCTAATGTCCAAAATCCCTGAAAAACCCTGAAATTTCACGTTTTTTCACTTTTTCACCTAGAAATTATTACCCAACCCCAAAACTACCCAATAGATTCGTGATCAGCTCGCCATTTCCGATCGATATAGATTTTAAGAGTGTGGAAAAATGAAAAAATTGAAAAAGGTCGATTTTTCGACCCTAATGTTCAACCTTGCGACTCGGGGGGTCCGAAAATAAAAAATTTTACCGCGCAAAAATTTCACAAATGCCATTCGATAGGCAATTTCGTCCCGATGAAAATTATGGGGCATTTTTTCCCGATAGCTCAAAAACTCTGGGAGAAAAGTGCGAAAAACCGAAAATAACGATTTTCCCGCTTAAGGTCGATAAAATCTCAAAAATCAAAAGGGAAACCGAGATTTTCTTGTTGTACGGGAAATTTACGATCGACATAGATTTTTAGAACTTCGGAAACGATTAAAATTCACCGGAATTGGATATATTGCGAATTTCAATGGGTATCGCGAAACCCCGAAAAAACGACTTTGCGCTTCTGTATCTCGGTTCTCGTTTGTCCTACAGAAAATTGCACGAATAACTTTTTGAAGAGCTCGCCGAGACGAGAAGAATGGCGCAAGAATCATCGGGATATCTTCATTTTTGTGGCTGTGATGAATTTTCGAAAATCACGATTTTTTGACGAAAGGGGTTTGCCCCCCAAAAAACTAGCTCCGTGGGTGGGAAAAAATTTTTTTCACTAAAAATATTTCAACACTACGTTATTCGATCGGAAATTTCCCGCGCATTACGAAAATCATGGTTATTCGTTCGATAGATCGAATCTAATGTCCAAAATCCCTGAAAAACCCTGAAATTTCACGTTTTTTCACTTTTTCACCTAGAAATTATTACCCAACCCCAAAACTACCCAATAGATTCGCGATCAGCTCGCCATTTCCGATCGATATAGATTTTAAGAGTGTGGAAAAATGAAAAAATTGAAAAAGGTCGATTTTTCGACCCTAATGTTCAACCTTGCGACTCGGGGGGTCCGAAAATAAAAAATTTTACCGCGCAAAAATTTCACAAATGCCATTCGATAGGCAATTTCGTCCCGATGAAAATTATGGGGCATTTTTTCCCGATAGCTCAAAAACTCTGGGAGAAAAGTGCGAAAAACCGAAAATAACGATTTTCCCGCTTAAGGTCGATAAAATCTCAAAAATCAAAAGGGAAACCGAGACTTTCTTGTTGTACGGGAAATTTACGATCGACATAGATTTTTAGAACTTCGGAAACGATTAAAATTCACCGGAATTGGATATATTGCGAATTTCAATGGGTATCGCGAAACCCCGAAAAAACGACTTTGCGCTTCTGTATCTCGGTTCTCGTTTGTCCTACAGAAAATTGCACGAATAACTTTTTGAAGAGCTCGCCGAGACGAGAAGAATGGCGCAAGAATCATCGGGATATCTTCATTTTTGTGGCTGTGATGAATTTTCGAAAATCACGATTTTTTGACGAAAGGGGTTTGCCCCCCAAAAAACTAGCTCCGTGGGTGGGAACAAATTTTTTTCACTAAAAATATTTCAGCACTACGTTATTCGATCGGAAATTTCCCGCGCATTACGAAAATCATGGTTATTCGTTCGATAGATCGAATCTAATGTCCAAAATCCCTGAAAAACCCTGAAATTTCACGTTTTTTCACTTTTTCACCTAGAAATTATTACCCAACCCCAAAACTACCCAATAGATTCGTGATCAGCTCGCCATTTCCGATCGATATAGATTTTAAGAGTGTGGAAAAATGAAAAAATTGAAAAAGGTCGATTTTTCGACCCTAATGTTCAACCTTGCGACTCGGGGGGTCCGAAAATAAAAAATTTTACCGCGCAAAAATTTCACAAATGCCATTCGATAGGCAATTTCGTCCCGATGAAAATTATGGGGCATTTTTTCCCGATAGCTCAAAAACTCTGGGAGAAAAGTGCGAAAAACCGAAAATAACGATTTTCCCGCTTAAGGTCGATAAAATCTCAAAAATCAAAAGGGAAACCGAGATTTTCTTGTTGTACGGGAAATTTACGATCGACATAGATTTTTAGAACTTCGGAAACGATTAAAATTCACCGGAATTGGATATATTGCGAATTTCAATGGGTATCGCGAAACCCCGAAAAAACGACTTTGCGCTTCTGTATCTCGGTTCTCGTTTGTCCTACAGAAAATTGCACGAATAACTTTTTGAAGAGCTCGCCGAGACGAGAAGAATGGCGCAAGAATCATCGGGATATCTTCATTTTTGTGGCTGTGATGAATTTTCGAAAATCACGATTTTTTGACGAAAGGGGTTTGCCCCCCAAAAAACTAGCTCCGTGGGTGGGAAAAAATTTTTTTCACTAAAAATATTTCAACACTACGTTATTCGATCGGAAATTTCCCGCGCATTACGAAAATCATGGTTATTCGTTCGATAGATCGAATCTAATGTCCAAAATCCCTGAAAAACCCTGAAATTTCACGTTTTTTCACTTTTTCACCTAGAAATTATTACCCAACCCCAAAACTACCCAATAGATTCGTGATCAGCTCGCCATTTCCGATCGATATAGATTTTAAGAGTGTGGAAAAATGAAAAAATTGAAAAAGGTCGATTTTTCGACCCTAATGTTCAACCTTGCGACTCGGGGGGTCCGAAAATAAAAAATTTTACCGCGCAAAAATTTCACAAATGCCATTCGATAGGCAATTTCGTCCCGATGAAAATTATGGGGCATTTTTTCCCGATAGCTCAAAAACTCTGGGAGAAAAGTGCGAAAAACCGAAAATAACGATTTTCCCGCTTAAGGTCGATAAAATCTCAAAAATCAAAAGGGAAACCGAGATTTTCTTGTTGTACGGGAAATTTACGATCGACATAGATTTTTAGAACTTCGGAAACGATTAAAATTCACCGGAATTGGATATATTGCGAATTTCAATGGGTATCGCGAAACCCCGAAAAAACGACTTTGCGCTTCTGTATCTCGGTTCTCGTTTGTCCTACAGAAAATTGCACGAATAACTTTTTGAAGAGCTCGCCGAGACGAGAAGAATGGCGCAAGAATCATCGGGATATCTTCATTTTTGTGGCTGTGATGAATTTTCGAAAATCACGATTTTTTGACGAAAGGGGTTTGCCCCCCAAAAAACTAGCTCCGTGGGTGGGAAAAAATTTTTTTCACTAAAAATATTTCAACACTACGTTATTCGATCGGAAATTTCCCGCGCATTACGAAAATCATGGTTATTCGTTCGATAGATCGAATCTAATGTCCAAAATCCCTGAAAAACCCTGAAATTTCACGTTTTTTCACTTTTTCACCTAGAAATTATTACCCAACCCCAAAACTACCCAATAGATTCGCGATCAGCTCGCCATTTCCGATCGATATAGATTTTAAGAGTGTGGAAAAATGAAAAAATTGAAAAAGGTCGATTTTTCGACCCTAATGTTCAACCTTGCGACTCGGGGGGTCCGAAAATAAAAAATTTTACCGCGCAAAAATTTCACAAATGCCATTCGATAGGCAATTTCGTCCCGATGAAAATTATGGGGCATTTTTTCCCGATAGCTCAAAAACTCTGGGAGAAAAGTGCGAAAAACCGAAAATAACGATTTTCCCGCTTAAGGTCGATAAAATCTCAAAAATCAAAAGGGAAACCGAGACTTTCTTGTTGTACGGGAAATTTACGATCGACATAGATTTTTAGAACTTCGGAAACGATTAAAATTCACCGGAATTGGATATATTGCGAATTTCAATGGGTATCGCGAAACCCCGAAAAAACGACTTTGCGCTTCTGTATCTCGGTTCTCGTTTGTCCTACAGAAAATTGCACGAATAACTTTTTGAAGAGCTCGCCGAGACGAGAAGAATGGCGCAAGAATCATCGGGATATCTTCATTTTTGTGGCTGTGATGAATTTTCGAAAATCACGATTTTTTGACGAAAGGGGTTTGCCCCCCAAAAAACTAGCTCCGTGGGTGGGAAAAAATTTTTTTCACTAAAAATATTTCAGCACTACGTTATTCGATCGGAAATTTCCCGCGCATTACGAAAATCATGGTTATTCGTTCGATAGATCGAATCTAATGTCCAAAATCCCTGAAAAACCCTGAAATTTCACGTTTTTTCACTTTTTCACCTAGAAATTATTACCCAACCCCAAAACTACCCAATAGATTCGTGATCAGCTCGCCATTTCCGATCGATATAGATTTTAAGAGTGTGGAAAAATGAAAAAATTGAAAAAGGTCGATTTTTCGACCCTAATGTTCAACCTTGCGACTCGGGGGGTCCGAAAATAAAAAATTTTACCGCGCAAAAATTTCACAAATGCCATTCGATAGGCAATTTCGTCCCGATGAAAATTATGGGGCATTTTTTCCCGATAGCTCAAAAACTCTGGGAGAAAAGTGCGAAAAACCGAAAATAACGATTTTCCCGCTTAAGGTCGATAAAATCTCAAAAATCAAAAGGGAAACCGAGATTTTCTTGTTGTACGGGAAATTTACGATCGACATAGATTTTTAGAACTTCGGAAACGATTAAAATTCACCGGAATTGGATATATTGCGAATTTCAATGGGTAACGCGAAACCCCGAAAAAACGACTTTTCGCGCTTCTGTATCTCGGTTCTCGTTTGTCCTACAGAAAATTGCACGAATAACTTTTTGAAGAGCTCGCCGAGACGAGAAGAATGGCGCAAGAATCATCGGGATATCTTCATTTTTGTGGCTGTGATGAATTTTCGAAAATCACGATTTTTTGACGAAAGGGGTTTGCCCCCCAAAAAACTAGCTCCGTGGGTGGGAAAAAATTTTTTTCACTAAAAATATTTCAACACTACGTTATTCGATCGGAAATTTCCCGCGCATTACGAAAATCATGGTTATTCGTTCGATAGATCGAATCTAATGTCCAAAATCCCTGAAAAACCCTGAAATTTCACGTTTTTTCACTTTTTCACCTAGAAATTATTACCCAACCCCAAAACTACCCAATAGATTCGTGATCAGCTCGCCATTTCCGATCGATATAGATTTTAAGAGTGTGGAAAAATGAAAAAATTGAAAAAGGTCGATTTTTCGACCCTAATGTTCAACCTTGCGACTCGGGGGGTCCGAAAATAAAAAATTTTACCGCGCAAAAATTTCACAAATGCCATTCGATAGGCAATTTCGTCCCGATGAAAATTATGGGGCATTTTTTCCCGATAGCTCAAAAACTCTGGGAGAAAAGTGCGAAAAACCGAAAATAACGATTTTCCCGCTTAAGGTCGATAAAATCTCAAAAATCAAAAGGGAAACCGAGATTTTCTTGTTGTACGGGAAATTTACGATCGACATAGATTTTTAGAACTTCGGAAACGATTAAAATTCACCGGAATTGGATATATTGCGAATTTCAATGGGTATCGCGAAACCCCGAAAAAACGACTTTGCGCTTCTGTATCTCGGTTCTCGTTTGTCCTACAGAAAATTGCACGAATAACTTTTTGAAGAGCTCGCCGAGACGAGAAGAATGGCGCAAGAATCATCGGGATATCTTCATTTTTGTGGCTGTGATGAATTTTCGAAAATCACGATTTTTTGACGAAAGGGGTTTGCCCCCCAAAAAACTAGCTCCGTGGGTGGGAAAAAATTTTTTTCACTAAAAATATTTCAGCACTACGTTATTCGATCGGAAATTTCCCGCGCATTACGAAAATCATGGTTATTCGTTCGATAGATCGAATCTAATGTCCAAAATCCCTGAAAAACCCTGAAATTTCACGTTTTTTCACTTTTTCACCTAGAAATTATTACCCAACCCCAAAACTACCCAATAGATTCGTGATCAGCTCGCCATTTCCGATCGATATAGATTTTAAGAGTGTGGAAAAATGAAAAAATTGAAAAAGGTCGATTTTTCGACCCTAATGTTCAACCTTGCGACTCGGGGGGTCCGAAAATAAAAAATTTTACCGCGCAAAAATTTCACAAATGCCATTCGATAGGCAATTTCGTCCCGATGAAAATTATGGGGCATTTTTTCCCGATAGCTCAAAAACTCTGGGAGAAAAGTGCGAAAAACCGAAAATAACGATTTTCCCGCTTAAGGTCGATAAAATCTCAAAAATCAAAAGGGAAACCGAGATTTTCTTGTTGTACGGGAAATTTACGATCGACATAGATTTTTAGAACTTCGGAAACGATTAAAATTCACCGGAATTGGATATATTGCGAATTTCAATGGGTATCGCGAAACCCCGAAAAAACGACTTTGCGCTTCTGTATCTCGGTTCTCGTTTGTCCTACAGAAAATTGCACGAATAACTTTTTGAAGAGCTCGCCGAGACGAGAAGAATGGCGCAAGAATCATCGGGATATCTTCATTTTTGTGGCTGTGATGAATTTTCGAAAATCACGATTTTTTGACGAAAGGGGTTTGCCCCCCAAAAAACTAGCTCCGTGGGTGGGAAAAAATTTTTTTCACTAAAAATATTTCAACACTACGTTATTCGATCGGAAATTTCCCGCGCATTACGAAAATCATGGTTATTCGTTCGATAGATCGAATCTAATGTCCAAAATCCCTGAAAAACCCTGAAATTTCACGTTTTTTCACTTTTTCACCTAGAAATTATTACCCAACCCCAAAACTACCCAATAGATTCGTGATCAGCTCGCCATTTCCGATCGATATAGATTTTAAGAGTGTGGAAAAATGAAAAAATTGAAAAAGGTCGATTTTTCGACCCTAATGTTCAACCTTGCGACTCGGGGGGTCCGAAAATAAAAAATTTTACCGCGCAAAAATTTCACAAATGCCATTCGATAGGCAATTTCGTCCCGATGAAAATTATGGGGCATTTTTTCCCGATAGCTCAAAAACTCTGGGAGAAAAGTGCGAAAAACCGAAAATAACGATTTTCCCGCTTAAGGTCGATAAAATCTCAAAAATCAAAAGGGAAACCGAGATTTTCTTGTTGTACGGGAAATTTACGATCGACATAGATTTTTAGAACTTCGGAAACGATTAAAATTCACCGGAATTGGATATATTGCGAATTTCAATGGGTATCGCGAAACCCCGAAAAAACGACTTTGCGCTTCTGTATCTCGGTTCTCGTTTGTCCTACAGAAAATTGCACGAATAACTTTTTGAAGAGCTCGCCGAGACGAGAAGAATGGCGCAAGAATCATCGGGATATCTTCATTTTTGTGGCTGTGATGAATTTTCGAAAATCACGATTTTTTGACGAAAGGGGTTTGCCCCCCAAAAAACTAGCTCCGTGGGTGGGAAAAAATTTTTTTCACTAAAAATATTTCAACACTACGTTATTCGATCGGAAATTTCCCGCGCATTACGAAAATCATGGTTATTCGTTCGATAGATCGAATCTAATGTCCAAAATCCCTGAAAAACCCTGAAATTTCACGTTTTTTCACTTTTTCACCTAGAAATTATTACCCAACCCCAAAACTACCCAATAGATTCGTGATCAGCTCGCCATTTCCGATCGATATAGATTTTAAGAGTGTGGAAAAATGAAAAAATTGAAAAAGGTCGATTTTTCGACCCTAATGTTCAACCTTGCGACTCGGGGGGTCCGAAAATAAAAAATTTTACCGCGCAAAAATTTCACAAATGCCATTCGATAGGCAATTTCGTCCCGATGAAAATTATGGGGCATTTTTTCCCGATAGCTCAAAAACTCTGGGAGAAAAGTGCGAAAAACCGAAAATAACGATTTTCCCGCTTAAGGTCGATAAAATCTCAAAAATCAAAAGGGAAACCGAGATTTTCTTGTTGTACGGGAAATTTACGATCGACATAGATTTTTAGAACTTCGGAAACGATTAAAATTCACCGGAATTGGATATATTGCGAATTTCAATGGGTATCGCGAAACCCCGAAAAAACGACTTTGCGCTTCTGTATCTCGGTTCTCGTTTGTCCTACAGAAAATTGCACGAATAACTTTTTGAAGAGCTCGCCGAGACGAGAAGAATGGCGCAAGAATCATCGGGATATCTTCATTTTTGTGGCTGTGATGAATTTTCGAAAATCACGATTTTTTGACGAAAGGGGTTTGCCCCCCAAAAAACTAGCTCCGTGGGTGGGAAAAAATTTTTTTCACTAAAAATATTTCAACACTACGTTATTCGATCGGAAATTTCCCGCGCATTACGAAAATCATGGTTATTCGTTCGATAGATCGAATCTAATGTCCAAAATCCCTGAAAAACCCTGAAATTTCACGTTTTTTCACTTTTTCACCTAGAAATTATTACCCAACCCCAAAACTACCCAATAGATTCGTGATCAGCTCGCCATTTCCGATCGATATAGATTTTAAGAGTGTGGAAAAATGAAAAAATTGAAAAAGGTCGATTTTTCGACCCTAATGTTCAACCTTGCGACTCGGGGGGTCCGAAAATAAAAAATTTTACCGCGCAAAAATTTCACAAATGCCATTCGATAGGCAATTTCGTCCCGATGAAAATTATGGGGCATTTTTTCCCGATAGCTCAAAAACTCTGGGAGAAAAGTGCGAAAAACCGAAAATAACGATTTTCCCGCTTAAGGTCGATAAAATCTCAAAAATCAAAAGGGAAACCGAGATTTTCTTGTTGTACGGGAAATTTACGATCGACATAGATTTTTAGAACTTCGGAAACGATTAAAATTCACCGGAATTGGATATATTGCGAATTTCAATGGGTATCGCGAAACCCCGAAAAAACGACTTTGCGCTTCTGTATCTCGGTTCTCGTTTGTCCTACAGAAAATTGCACGAATAACTTTTTGAAGAGCTCGCCGAGACGAGAAGAATGGCGCAAGAATCATCGGGATATCTTCATTTTTGTGGCTGTGATGAATTTTCGAAAATCACGATTTTTTGACGAAAGGGGTTTGCCCCCCAAAAAACTAGCTCCGTGGGTGGGAAAAAATTTTTTTCACTAAAAATATTTCAACACTACGTTATTCGATCGGAAATTTCCCGCGCATTACGAAAATCATGGTTATTCGTTCGATAGATCGAATCTAATGTCCAAAATCCCTGAAAAACCCTGAAATTTCACGTTTTTTCACTTTTTCACCTAGAAATTATTACCCAACCCCAAAACTACCCAATAGATTCGTGATCAGCTCGCCATTTCCGATCGATATAGATTTTAAGAGTGTGGAAAAATGAAAAAATTGAAAAAGGTCGATTTTTCGACCCTAATGTTCAACCTTGCGACTCGGGGGGTCCGAAAATAAAAAATTTTACCGCGCAAAAATTTCACAAATGCCATTCGATAGGCAATTTCGTCCCGATGAAAATTATGGGGCATTTTTTCCCGATAGCTCAAAAACTCTGGGAGAAAAGTGCGAAAAACCGAAAATAACGATTTTCCCGCTTAAGGTCGATAAAATCTCAAAAATCAAAAGGGAAACCGAGATTTTCTTGTTGTACGGGAAATTTACGATCGACATAGATTTTTAGAACTTCGGAAACGATTAAAATTCACCGGAATTGGATATATTGCGAATTTCAATGGGTATCGCGAAACCCCGAAAAAACGACTTTGCGCTTCTGTATCTCGGTTCTCGTTTGTCCTACAGAAAATTGCACGAATAACTTTTTGAAGAGCTCGCCGAGACGAGAAGAATGGCGCAAGAATCATCGGGATATCTTCATTTTTGTGGCTGTGATGAATTTTCGAAAATCACGATTTTTTGACGAAAGGGGTTTGCCCCCCAAAAAACTAGCTCCGTGGGTGGGAAAAAATTTTTTTCACTAAAAATATTTCAACACTACGTTATTCGATCGGAAATTTCCCGCGCATTACGAAAATCATGGTTATTCGTTCGATAGATCGAATCTAATGTCCAAAATCCCTGAAAAACCCTGAAATTTCACGTTTTTTCACTTTTTCACCTAGAAATTATTACCCAACCCCAAAACTACCCAATAGATTCGTGATCAGCTCGCCATTTCCGATCGATATAGATTTTAAGAGTGTGGAAAAATGAAAAAATTGAAAAAGGTCGATTTTTCGACCCTAATGTTCAACCTTGCGACTCGGGGGGTCCGAAAATAAAAAATTTTACCGCGCAAAAATTTCACAAATGCCATTCGATAGGCAATTTCGTCCCGATGAAAATTATGGGGCATTTTTTCCCGATAGCTCAAAAACTCTGGGAGAAAAGTGCGAAAAACCGAAAATAACGATTTTCCCGCTTAAGGTCGATAAAATCTCAAAAATCAAAAGGGAAACCGAGATTTTCTTGTTGTACGGGAAATTTACGATCGACATAGATTTTTAGAACTTCGGAAACGATTAAAATTCACCGGAATTGGATATATTGCGAATTTCAATGGGTATCGCGAAACCCCGAAAAAACGACTTTGCGCTTCTGTATCTCGGTTCTCGTTTGTCCTACAGAAAATTGCACGAATAACTTTTTGAAGAGCTCGCCGAGACGAGAAGAATGGCGCAAGAATCATCGGGATATCTTCATTTTTGTGGCTGTGATGAATTTTCGAAAATCACGATTTTTTGACGAAAGGGGTTTGCCCCCCAAAAAACTAGCTCCGTGGGTGGGAAAAAATTTTTTTCACTAAAAATATTTCAACACTACGTTATTCGATCGGAAATTTCCCGCGCATTACGAAAATCATGGTTATTCGTTCGATAGATCGAATCTAATGTCCAAAATCCCTGAAAAACCCTGAAATTTCACGTTTTTTCACTTTTTCACCTAGAAATTATTACCCAACCCCAAAACTACCCAATAGATTCGTGATCAGCTCGCCATTTCCGATCGATATAGATTTTAAGAGTGTGGAAAAATGAAAAAATTGAAAAAGGTCGATTTTTCGACCCTAATGTTCAACCTTGCGACTCGGGGGGTCCGAAAATAAAAAATTTTACCGCGCAAAAATTTCACAAATGCCATTCGATAGGCAATTTCGTCCCGATGAAAATTATGGGGCATTTTTTCCCGATAGCTCAAAAACTCTGGGAGAAAAGTGCGAAAAACCGAAAATAACGATTTTCCCGCTTAAGGTCGATAAAATCTCAAAAATCAAAAGGGAAACCGAGATTTTCTTGTTGTACGGGAAATTTACGATCGACATAGATTTTTAGAACTTCGGAAACGATTAAAATTCACCGGAATTGGATATATTGCGAATTTCAATGGGTATCGCGAAACCCCGAAAAAACGACTTTGCGCTTCTGTATCTCGGTTCTCGTTTGTCCTACAGAAAATTGCACGAATAACTTTTTGAAGAGCTCGCCGAGACGAGAAGAATGGCGCAAGAATCATCGGGATATCTTCATTTTTGTGGCTGTGATGAATTTTCGAAAATCACGATTTTTTGACGAAAGGGGTTTGCCCCCCAAAAAACTAGCTCCGTGGGTGGGAAAAAATTTTTTTCACTAAAAATATTTCAACACTACGTTATTCGATCGGAAATTTCCCGCGCATTACGAAAATCATGGTTATTCGTTCGATAGATCGAATCTAATGTCCAAAATCCCTGAAAAACCCTGAAATTTCACGTTTTTTCACTTTTTCACCTAGAAATTATTACCCAACCCCAAAACTACCCAATAGATTCGTGATCAGCTCGCCATTTCCGATCGATATAGATTTTAAGAGTGTGGAAAAATGAAAAAATTGAAAAAGGTCGATTTTTCGACCCTAATGTTCAACCTTGCGACTCGGGGGGTCCGAAAATAAAAAATTTTACCGCGCAAAAATTTCACAAATGCCATTCGATAGGCAATTTCGTCCCGATGAAAATTATGGGGCATTTTTTCCCGATAGCTCAAAAACTCTGGGAGAAAAGTGCGAAAAACCGAAAATAACGATTTTCCCGCTTAAGGTCGATAAAATCTCAAAAATCAAAAGGGAAACCGAGATTTTCTTGTTGTACGGGAAATTTACGATCGACATAGATTTTTAGAACTTCGGAAACGATTAAAATTCACCGGAATTGGATATATTGCGAATTTCAATGGGTATCGCGAAACCCCGAAAAAACGACTTTGCGCTTCTGTATCTCGGTTCTCGTTTGTCCTACAGAAAATTGCACGAATAACATTTTGAAGAGCTCGCCGAGACGAGAAGAATGGCGCAAGAATCATCGGGATATCTTCATTTTTGTGGCTGTGATGAATTTTCGAAAATCACGATTTTTTGACGAAAGGGGTTTGCCCCCCAAAAAACTAGCTCCGTGGGTGGGAAAAAATTTTTTTCACTAAAAATATTTCAACACTACGTTATTCGATCGGAAATTTCCCGCGCATTACGAAAATCATGGTTATTCGTTCGATAGATCGAATCTAATGTCCAAAATCCCTGAAAAACCCTGAAATTTCACGTTTTTTCACTTTTTCACCTAGAAATTATTACCCAACCCCAAAACTACCCAATAGATTCGTGATCAGCTCGCCATTTCCGATCGATATAGATTTTAAGAGTGTGGAAAAATGAAAAAATTGAAAAAGGTCGATTTTTCGACCCTAATGTTCAACCTTGCGACTCGGGGGGTCCGAAAATAAAAAATTTTACCGCGCAAAAATTTCACAAATGCCATTCGATAGGCAATTTCGTCCCGATGAAAATTATGGGGCATTTTTTCCCGATAGCTCAAAAACTCTGGGAGAAAAGTGCGAAAAACCGAAAATAACGATTTTCCCGCTTAAGGTCGATAAAATCTCAAAAATCAAAAGGGAAACCGAGATTTTCTTGTTGTACGGGAAATTTACGATCGACATAGATTTTTAGAACTTCGGAAACGATTAAAATTCACCGGAATTGGATATATTGCGAATTTCAATGGGTATCGCGAAACCCCGAAAAAACGACTTTGCGCTTCTGTATCTCGGTTCTCGTTTGTCCTACAGAAAATTGCACGAATAACATTTTGAAGAGCTCGCCGAGACGAGAAGAATGGCGCAAGAATCATCGGGATATCTTCATTTTTGTGGCTGTGATGAATTTTCGAAAATCACGATTTTTTGACGAAAGGGGTTTGCCCCCCAAAAAACTAGCTCCGTGGGTGGGAAAAAATTTTTTTCACTAAAAATATTTCAACACTACGTTATTCGATCGGAAATTTCCCGCGCATTACGAAAATCATGGTTATTCGTTCGATAGATCGAATCTAATGTCCAAAATCCCTGAAAAACCCTGAAATTTCACGTTTTTTCACTTTTTCACCTAGAAATTATTACCCAACCCCAAAACTACCCAATAGATTCGTGATCAGCTCGCCATTTCCGATCGATATAGATTTTAAGAGTGTGGAAAAATGAAAAAATTGAAAAAGGTCGATTTTTCGACCCTAATGTTCAACCTTGCGACTCGGGGGGTCCGAAAATAAAAAATTTTACCGCGCAAAAATTTCACAAATGCCATTCGATAGGCAATTTCGTCCCGATGAAAATTATGGGGCATTTTTTCCCGATAGCTCAAAAACTCTGGGAGAAAAGTGCGAAAAACCGAAAATAACGATTTTCCCGCTTAAGGTCGATAAAATCTCAAAAATCAAAAGGGAAACCGAGATTTTCTTGTTGTACGGGAAATTTACGATCGACATAGATTTTTAGAACTTCGGAAACGATTAAAATTCACCGGAATTGGATATATTGCGAATTTCAATGGGTATCGCGAAACCCCGAAAAAACGACTTTGCGCTTCTGTATCTCGGTTCTCGTTTGTCCTACAGAAAATTGCACGAATAACTTTTTGAAGAGCTCGCCGAGACGAGAAGAATGGCGCAAGAATCATCGGGATATCTTCATTTTTGTGGCTGTGATGAATTTTCGAAAATCACGATTTTTTGACGAAAGGGGTTTGCCCCCCAAAAAACTAGCTCCGTGGGTGGGAAAAAATTTTTTTCACTAAAAATATTTCAACACTACGTTATTCGATCGGAAATTTCCCGCGCATTACGAAAATCATGGTTATTCGTTCGATAGATCGAATCTAATGTCCAAAATCCCTGAAAAACCCTGAAATTTCACGTTTTTTCACTTTTTCACCTAGAAATTATTACCCAACCCCAAAACTACCCAATAGATTCGTGATCAGCTCGCCATTTCCGATCGATATAGATTTTAAGAGTGTGGAAAAATGAAAAAATTGAAAAAGGTCGATTTTTCGACCCTAATGTTCAACCTTGCGACTCGGGGGGTCCGAAAATAAAAAATTTTACCGCGCAAAAATTTCACAAATGCCATTCGATAGGCAATTTCGTCCCGATGAAAATTATGGGGCATTTTTTCCCGATAGCTCAAAAACTCTGGGAGAAAAGTGCGAAAAACCGAAAATAACGATTTTCCCGCTTAAGGTCGATAAAATCTCAAAAATCAAAAGGGAAACCGAGATTTTCTTGTTGTACGGGAAATTTACGATCGACATAGATTTTTAGAACTTCGGAAACGATTAAAATTCACCGGAATTGGATATATTGCGAATTTCAATGGGTATCGCGAAACCCCGAAAAAACGACTTTGCGCTTCTGTATCTCGGTTCTCGTTTGTCCTACAGAAAATTGCACGAATAACTTTTTGAAGAGCTCGCCGAGACGAGAAGAATGGCGCAAGAATCATCGGGATATCTTCATTTTTGTGGCTGTGATGAATTTTCGAAAATCACGATTTTTTGACGAAAGGGGTTTGCCCCCCAAAAAACTAGCTCCGTGGGTGGGAAAAATTTTTTTTCACTAAAAATATTTCAACACTACGTTATTCGATCGGAAATTTCCCGCGCATTACGAAAATCATGGTTATTCGTTCGATAGATCGAATCTAATGTCCAAAATCCCTGAAAAACCCTGAAATTTCACGTTTTTTCACTTTTTCACCTAGAAATTATTACCCAACCCCAAAACTACCCAATAGATTCGTGATCAGCTCGCCATTTCCGATCGATATAGATTTTAAGAGTGTGGAAAAATGAAAAAATTGAAAAAGGTCGATTTTTCGACCCTAATGTTCAACCTTGCGACTCGGGGGGTCCGAAAATAAAAAATTTTACCGCGCAAAAATTTCACAAATGCCATTCGATAGGCAATTTCGTCCCGATGAAAATTATGGGGCATTTTTTCCCGATAGCTCAAAAACTCAGGGAGAAAAGTGCGAAAAACCGAAAATAACGATTTTCCCGCTTAAGGTCGATAAAATCTCAAAAATCAAAAGGGAAACCGAGATTTTCTTGTTGTACGGGAAATTTACGATCGACATAGATTTTTAGAACTTCGGAAACGATTAAAATTCACCGGAATTGGATATATTGCGAATTTCAATGGGTATCGCGAAACCCCGAAAAAACGACTTTGCGCTTCTGTATCTCGGTTCTCGTTTGTCCTACAGAAAATTGCACGAATAACTTTTTGAAGAGCTCGCCGAGACGAGAAGAATGGCGCAAGAATCATCGGGATATCTTCATTTTTGTGGCTGTGATGAATTTTCGAAAATCACGATTTTTTGACGAAAGGGGTTTGCCCCCCAAAAAACTAGCTCCGTGGGTGGGAAAAAATTTTTTTCACTAAAAATATTTCAACACTACGTTATTCGATCGGAAATTTCCCGCGCATTACGAAAATCATGGTTATTCGTTCGATAGATCGAATCTAATGTCCAAAATCCCTGAAAAACCCTGAAATTTCACGTTTTTTCACTTTTTCACCTAGAAATTATTACCCAACCCCAAAACTACCCAATAGATTCGTGATCAGCTCGCCATTTCCGATCGATATAGATTTTAAGAGTGTGGAAAAATGAAAAAATTGAAAAAGGTCGATTTTTCGACCCTAATGTTCAACCTTGCGACTCGGGGGGTCCGAAAATAAAAAATTTTACCGCGCAAAAATTTCACAAATGCCATTCGATAGGCAATTTCGTCCCGATGAAAATTATGGGGCATTTTTTCCCGATAGCTCAAAAACTCTGGGAGAAAAGTGCGAAAAACCGAAAATAACGATTTTCCCGCTTAAGGTCGATAAAATCTCAAAAATCAAAAGGGAAACCGAGATTTTCTTGTTGTACGGGAAATTTACGATCGACATAGATTTTTAGAACTTCGGAAACGATTAAAATTCACCGGAATTGGATATATTGCGAATTTCAATGGGTAACGCGAAACCCCGAAAAAACGACTTTTCGCGCTTCTGTATCTCGGTTCTCGTTTGTCCTACAGAAAATTGCACGAATAACTTTTTGAAGAGCTCGCCGAGACGAGAAGAATGGCGCAAGAATCATCGGGATATCTTCATTTTTGTGGCTGTCATGAATTTTCGAAAATCACGATTTTTTGAGGAAAGGGGTTTGCCCCCCAAAAAACTAGCTCCGTGGGTGGGAAAAAATTTTTTTCACTAAAAATATTTCAGCACTACGTTATTCGATCGGAAATTTCCCGCGCATTACGAAAATCATGGTTATTCGTTCGATAGATCGAATCTAATGTCCAAAATCCCTGAAAAACCCTGAAATTTCACGTTTTTTCACTTTTTCACCTAGAAATTATTACCCAACCCCAAAACTACCCAATAGATTCGTGATCAGCTCGCCATTTCCGATCGATATAGATTTTAAGAGTGTGGAAAAATGAAAAAATTGAAAAAGGTCGATTTTTCGACCCTAATGTTCAACCTTGCGACTCGGGGGGTCCGAAAATAAAAAATTTTACCGCGCAAAAATTTCACAAATGCCATTCGATAGGCAATTTCGTCCCGATGAAAATTATGGGGCATTTTTTCCCGATAGCTCAAAAACTCTGGGAGAAAAGTGCGAAAAACCGAAAATAACGATTTTCCCGCTTAAGGTCGATAAAATCTCAAAAATCAAAAGGGAAACCGAGATTTTCTTGTTGTACGGGAAATTTACGATCGACATAGATTTTTAGAACTTCGGAAACGATTAAAATTCACCGGAATTGGATATATTGCGAATTTCAATGGGTATCGCGAAACCCCGAAAAAACGACTTTGCGCTTCTGTATCTCGGTTCTCGTTTGTCCTACAGAAAATTGCACGAATAACTTTTTGAAGAGCTCGCCGAGACGAGAAGAATGGCGCAAGAATCATCGGGATATCTTCATTTTTGTGGCTGTGATGAATTTTCGAAAATCACGATTTTTTGACGAAAGGGGTTTGCCCCCCAAAAAACTAGCTCCGTGGGTGGGAAAAAATTTTTTTCACTAAAAATATTTCAACACTACGTTATTCGATCGGAAATTTCCCGCGCATTACGAAAATCATGGTTATTCGTTCGATAGATCGAATCTAATGTCCAAAATCCCTGAAAAACCCTGAAATTTCACGTTTTTTCACTTTTTCACCTAGAAATTATTACCCAACCCCAAAACTACCCAATAGATTCGTGATCAGCTCGCCATTTCCGATCGATATAGATTTTAAGAGTGTGGAAAAATGAAAAAATTGAAAAAGGTCGATTTTTCGACCCTAATGTTCAACCTTGCGACTCGGGGGGTCCGAAAATAAAAAATTTTACCGCGCAAAAATTTCACAAATGCCATTCGATAGGCAATTTCGTCCCGATGAAAATTATGGGGCATTTTTTCCCGATAGCTCAAAAACTCTGGGAGAAAAGTGCGAAAAACCGAAAATAACGATTTTCCCGCTTAAGGTCGATAAAATCTCAAAAATCAAAAGGGAAACCGAGATTTTCTTGTTGTACGGGAAATTTACGATCGACATAGATTTTTAGAACTTCGGAAACGATTAAAATTCACCGGAATTGGATATATTGCGAATTTCAATGGGTAACGCGAAACCCCGAAAAAACGACTTTTCGCGCTTCTGTATCTCGGTTCTCGTTTGTCCTACAGAAAATTGCACGAATAACTTTTTGAAGAGCTCGCCGAGACGAGAAGAATGGCGCAAGAATCATCGGGATATCTTCATTTTTGTGGCTGTCATGAATTTTCGAAAATCACGATTTTTTGAGGAAAGGGGTTTGCCCCCCAAAAAACTAGCTCCGTGGGTGGGAAAAAATTTTTTTCACTAAAAATATTTCAGCACTACGTTATTCGATCGGAAATTTCCCGCGCATTACGAAAATCATGGTTATTCGTTCGATAGATCGAATCTAATGTCCAAAATCCCTGAAAAACCCTGAAATTTCACGTTTTTTCACTTTTTCACCTAGAAATTATTACCCAACCCCAAAACTACCCAATAGATTCGTGATCAGCTCGCCATTTCCGATCGATATAGATTTTAAGAGTGTGGAAAAATGAAAAAATTGAAAAAGGTCGATTTTTCGACCCTAATGTTCAACCTTGCGACTCGGGGGGTCCGAAAATAAAAAATTTTACCGCGCAAAAATTTCACAAATGCCATTCGATAGGCAATTTCGTCCCGATGAAAATTATGGGGCATTTTTTCCCGATAGCTCAAAAACTCTGGGAGAAAAGTGCGAAAAACCGAAAATAACGATTTTCCCGCTTAAGGTCGATAAAATCTCAAAAATCAAAAGGGAAACCGAGATTTTCTTGTTGTACGGGAAATTTACGATCGACATAGATTTTTAGAACTTCGGAAACGATTAAAATTCACCGGAATTGGATATATTGCGAATTTCAATGGGTATCGCGAAACCCCGAAAAAACGACTTTGCGCTTCTGTATCTCGGTTCTCGTTTGTCCTACAGAAAATTGCACGAATAACTTTTTGAAGAGCTCGCCGAGACGAGAAGAATGGCGCAAGAATCTCCGGGATATCTTCATTTTTGTGGCTGTGATGAATTTTCGAAAATCACGATTTTTTGACGAAAGGGGTTTGCCCCCCAAAAAACTAGCTCCGTGGGTGGGAAAAATTTTTTTTCACTAAAAATATTTCAACACTACGTTATTCGATCGGAAATTTCCCGCGCATTACGAAAATCATGGTTATTCGTTCGATAGATCGAATCTAATGTCCAAAATCCCTGAAAAACCCTGAAATTTCACGTTTTTTCACTTTTTCACCTAGAAATTATTACCCAACCCCAAAACTACCCAATAGATTCGTGATCAGCTCGCCATTTCCGATCGATATAGATTTTAAGAGTGTGGAAAAATGAAAAAATTGAAAAAGGTCGATTTTTCGACCCTAATGTTCAACCTTGCGACTCGGGGGGTCCGAAAATAAAAAATTTTACCGCGCAAAAATTTCACAAATGCCATTCGATAGGCAATTTCGTCCCGATGAAAATTATGGGGCATTTTTTCCCGATAGCTCAAAAACTCTGGGAGAAAAGTGCGAAAAACCGAAAATAACGATTTTCCCGCTTAAGGTCGATAAAATCTCAAAAATCAAAAGGGAAACCGAGATTTTCTTGTTGTACGGGAAATTTACGATCGACATAGATTTTTAGAACTTCGGAAACGATTAAAATTCACCGGAATTGGATATATTGCGAATTTCAATGGGTATCGCGAAACCCCGAAAAAACGACTTTGCGCTTCTGTATCTCGGTTCTCGTTTGTCCTACAGAAAATTGCACGAATAACTTTTTGAAGAGCTCGCCGAGACGAGAAGAATGGCGCAAGAATCATCGGGATATCTTCATTTTTGTGGCTGTGATGAATTTTCGAAAATCACGATTTTTTGACGAAAGGGGTTTGCCCCCCAAAAAACTAGCTCCGTGGGTGGGAACAAATTTTTTTCACTAAAAATATTTCAGCACTACGTTATTCGATCGGAAATTTCCCGCGCATTACGAAAATCATGGTTATTCGTTCGATAGATCGAATCTAATGTCCAAAATCCCTGAAAAACCCTGAAATTTCACGTTTTTTCACTTTTTCACCTAGAAATTATTACCCAACCCCAAAACTACCCAATAGATTCGTGATCAGCTCGCCATTTCCGATCGATATAGATTTTAAGAGTGTGGAAAAATGAAAAAATTGAAAAAGGTCGATTTTTCGACCCTAATGTTCAACCTTGCGACTCGGGGGGTCCGAAAATAAAAAATTTTACCGCGCAAAAATTTCACAAATGCCATTCGATAGGCAATTTCGTCCCGATGAAAATTATGGGGCATTTTTTCCCGATAGCTCAAAAACTCTGGGAGAAAAGTGCGAAAAACCGAAAATAACGATTTTCCCGCTTAAGGTCGATAAAATCTCAAAAATCAAAAGGGAAACCGAGATTTTCTTGTTGTACGGGAAATTTACGATCGACATAGATTTTTAGAACTTCGGAAACGATTAAAATTCACCGGAATTGGATATATTGCGAATTTCAATGGGTATCGCGAAACCCCGAAAAAACGACTTTGCGCTTCTGTATCTCGGTTCTCGTTTGTCCTACAGAAAATTGCACGAATAACTTTTTGAAGAGCTCGCCGAGACGAGAAGAATGGCGCAAGAATCATCGGGATATCTTCATTTTTGTGGCTGTGATGAATTTTCGAAAATCACGATTTTTTGACGAAAGGGGTTTGCCCCCCAAAAAACTAGCTCCGTGGGTGGGAACAAATTTTTTTCACTAAAAATATTTCAGCACTACGTTATTCGATCGGAAATTTCCCGCGCATTACGAAAATCATGGTTATTCGTTCGATAGATCGAATCTAATGTCCAAAATCCCTGAAAAACCCTGAAATTTCACGTTTTTTCACTTTTTCACCTAGAAATTATTACCCAACCCCAAAACTACCCAATAGATTCGTGATCAGCTCGCCATTTCCGATCGATATAGATTTTAAGAGTGTGGAAAAATGAAAAAATTGAAAAAGGTCGATTTTTCGACCCTAATGTTCAACCTTGCGACTCGGGGGGTCCGAAAATAAAAAATTTTACCGCGCAAAAATTTCACAAATGCCATTCGATAGGCAATTTCGTCCCGATGAAAATTATGGGGCATTTTTTCCCGATAGCTCAAAAACTCTGGGAGAAAAGTGCGAAAAACCGAAAATAACGATTTTCCCGCTTAAGGTCGATAAAATCTCAAAAATCAAAAGGGAAACCGAGATTTTCTTGTTGTACGGGAAATTTACGATCGACATAGATTTTTAGAACTTCGGAAACGATTAAAATTCACCGGAATTGGATATATTGCGAATTTCAATGGGTATCGCGAAACCCCGAAAAAACGACTTTGCGCTTCTGTATCTCGGTTCTCGTTTGTCCTACAGAAAATTGCACGAATAACTTTTTGAAGAGCTCGCCGAGACGAGAAGAATGGCGCAAGAATCATCGGGATATCTTCATTTTTGTGGCTGTGATGAATTTTCGAAAATCACGATTTTTTGACGAAAGGGGTTTGCCCCCCAAAAAACTAGCTCCGTGGGTGGGAAAAATTTTTTTTCACTAAAAATATTTCAACACTACGTTATTCGATCGGAAATTTCCCGCGCATTACGAAAATCATGGTTATTCGTTCGATAGATCGAATCTAATGTCCAAAATCCCTGAAAAACCCTGAAATTTCACGTTTTTTCACTTTTTCACCTAGAAATTATTACCCAACCCCAAAACTACCCAATAGATTCGTGATCAGCTCGCCATTTCCGATCGATATAGATTTTAAGAGTGTGGAAAAATGAAAAAATTGAAAAAGGTCGATTTTTCGACCCTAATGTTCAACCTTGCGACTCGGGGGGTCCGAAAATAAAAAATTTTACCGCGCAAAAATTTCACAAATGCCATTCGATAGGCAATTTCGTCCCGATGAAAATTATGGGGCATTTTTTCCCGATAGCTCAAAAACTCTGGGAGAAAAGTGCGAAAAACCGAAAATAACGATTTTCCCGCTTAAGGTCGATAAAATCTCAAAAATCAAAAGGGAAACCGAGATTTTCTTGTTGTACGGGAAATTTACGATCGACATAGATTTTTAGAACTTCGGAAACGATTAAAATTCACCGGAATTGGATATATTGCGAATTTCAATGGGTATCGCGAAACCCCGAAAAAACGACTTTGCGCTTCTGTATCTCGGTTCTCG
The DNA here is from genome assembly GCA_951802705.1 of Netelia virgata. Lineage (NCBI taxonomy): Eukaryota > Metazoa > Arthropoda > Insecta > Hymenoptera > Ichneumonidae > Netelia > Netelia virgata. The sequence continues at coordinate 30,781,930 of OX637867.1, read as the reverse complement.
TTTGTCCTACAGAAAATTGCACGAATAACTTTTTGAAGAGCTCGCCGAGACGAGAAGAATGGCGCAAGAATCATCGGGATATCTTCATTTTTGTGGCTGTGATGAATTTTCGAAAATCACGATTTTTTGACGAAAGGGGTTTGCCCCCCAAAAAACTAGCTCCGTGGGTGGGAAAAATTTTTTTTCACTAAAAATATTTCAACACTACGTTATTCGATCGGAAATTTCCCGCGCATTACGAAAATCATGGTTATTCGTTCGATAGATCGAATCTAATGTCCAAAATCCCTGAAAAACCCTGAAATTTCACGTTTTTTCACTTTTTCACCTAGAAATTATTACCCAACCCCAAAACTACCCAATAGATTCGTGATCAGCTCGCCATTTCCGATCGATATAGATTTTAAGAGTGTGGAAAAATGAAAAAATTGAAAAAGGTCGATTTTTCGACCCTAATGTTCAACCTTGCGACTCGGGGGGTCCGAAAATAAAAAATTTTACCGCGCAAAAATTTCACAAATGCCATTCGATAGGCAATTTCGTCCCGATGAAAATTATGGGGCATTTTTTCCCGATAGCTCAAAAACTCAGGGAGAAAAGTGCGAAAAACCGAAAATAACGATTTTCCCGCTTAAGGTCGATAAAATCTCAAAAATCAAAAGGGAAACCGAGATTTTCTTGTTGTACGGGAAATTTACGATCGACATAGATTTTTAGAACTTCGGAAACGATTAAAATTCACCGGAATTGGATATATTGCGAATTTCAATGGGTATCGCGAAACCCCGAAAAAACGACTTTGCGCTTCTGTATCTCGGTTCTCGTTTGTCCTACAGAAAATTGCACGAATAACTTTTTGAAGAGCTCGCCGAGACGAGAAGAATGGCGCAAGAATCATCGGGATATCTTCATTTTTGTGGCTGTGATGAATTTTCGAAAATCACGATTTTTTGACGAAAGGGGTTTGCCCCCCAAAAAACTAGCTCCGTGGGTGGGAAAAAATTTTTTTCACTAAAAATATTTCAACACTACGTTATTCGATCGGAAATTTCCCGCGCATTACGAAAATCATGGTTATTCGTTCGATAGATCGAATCTAATGTCCAAAATCCCTGAAAAACCCTGAAATTTCACGTTTTTTCACTTTTTCACCTAGAAATTATTACCCAACCCCAAAACTACCCAATAGATTCGTGATCAGCTCGCCATTTCCGATCGATATAGATTTTAAGAGTGTGGAAAAATGAAAAAATTGAAAAAGGTCGATTTTTCGACCCTAATGTTCAACCTTGCGACTCGGGGGGTCCGAAAATAAAAAATTTTACCGCGCAAAAATTTCACAAATGCCATTCGATAGGCAATTTCGTCCCGATGAAAATTATGGGGCATTTTTTCCCGATAGCTCAAAAACTCTGGGAGAAAAGTGCGAAAAACCGAAAATAACGATTTTCCCGCTTAAGGTCGATAAAATCTCAAAAATCAAAAGGGAAACCGAGATTTTCTTGTTGTACGGGAAATTTACGATCGACATAGATTTTTAGAACTTCGGAAACGATTAAAATTCACCGGAATTGGATATATTGCGAATTTCAATGGGTAACGCGAAACCCCGAAAAAACGACTTTTCGCGCTTCTGTATCTCGGTTCTCGTTTGTCCTACAGAAAATTGCACGAATAACTTTTTGAAGAGCTCGCCGAGACGAGAAGAATGGCGCAAGAATCATCGGGATATCTTCATTTTTGTGGCTGTCATGAATTTTCGAAAATCACGATTTTTTGAGGAAAGGGGTTTGCCCCCCAAAAAACTAGCTCCGTGGGTGGGAAAAAATTTTTTTCACTAAAAATATTTCAGCACTACGTTATTCGATCGGAAATTTCCCGCGCATTACGAAAATCATGGTTATTCGTTCGATAGATCGAATCTAATGTCCAAAATCCCTGAAAAACCCTGAAATTTCACGTTTTTTCACTTTTTCACCTAGAAATTATTACCCAACCCCAAAACTACCCAATAGATTCGTGATCAGCTCGCCATTTCCGATCGATATAGATTTTAAGAGTGTGGAAAAATGAAAAAATTGAAAAAGGTCGATTTTTCGACCCTAATGTTCAACCTTGCGACTCGGGGGGTCCGAAAATAAAAAATTTTACCGCGCAAAAATTTCACAAATGCCATTCGATAGGCAATTTCGTCCCGATGAAAATTATGGGGCATTTTTTCCCGATAGCTCAAAAACTCTGGGAGAAAAGTGCGAAAAACCGAAAATAACGATTTTCCCGCTTAAGGTCGATAAAATCTCAAAAATCAAAAGGGAAACCGAGATTTTCTTGTTGTACGGGAAATTTACGATCGACATAGATTTTTAGAACTTCGGAAACGATTAAAATTCACCGGAATTGGATATATTGCGAATTTCAATGGGTATCGCGAAACCCCGAAAAAACGACTTTGCGCTTCTGTATCTCGGTTCTCGTTTGTCCTACAGAAAATTGCACGAATAACTTTTTGAAGAGCTCGCCGAGACGAGAAGAATGGCGCAAGAATCTCCGGGATATCTTCATTTTTGTGGCTGTGATGAATTTTCGAAAATCACGATTTTTTGACGAAAGGGGTTTGCCCCCCAAAAAACTAGCTCCGTGGGTGGGAAAAATTTTTTTTCACTAAAAATATTTCAACACTACGTTATTCGATCGGAAATTTCCCGCGCATTACGAAAATCATGGTTATTCGTTCGATAGATCGAATCTAATGTCCAAAATCCCTGAAAAACCCTGAAATTTCACGTTTTTTCACTTTTTCACCTAGAAATTATTACCCAACCCCAAAACTACCCAATAGATTCGTGATCAGCTCGCCATTTCCGATCGATATAGATTTTAAGAGTGTGGAAAAATGAAAAAATTGAAAAAGGTCGATTTTTCGACCCTAATGTTCAACCTTGCGACTCGGGGGGTCCGAAAATAAAAAATTTTACCGCGCAAAAATTTCACAAATGCCATTCGATAGGCAATTTCGTCCCGATGAAAATTATGGGGCATTTTTTCCCGATAGCTCAAAAACTCTGGGAGAAAAGTGCGAAAAACCGAAAATAACGATTTTCCCGCTTAAGGTCGATAAAATCTCAAAAATCAAAAGGGAAACCGAGATTTTCTTGTTGTACGGGAAATTTACGATCGACATAGATTTTTAGAACTTCGGAAACGATTAAAATTCACCGGAATTGGATATATTGCGAATTTCAATGGGTATCGCGAAACCCCGAAAAAACGACTTTGCGCTTCTGTATCTCGGTTCTCGTTTGTCCTACAGAAAATTGCACGAATAACTTTTTGAAGAGCTCGCCGAGACGAGAAGAATGGCGCAAGAATCATCGGGATATCTTCATTTTTGTGGCTGTGATGAATTTTCGAAAATCACGATTTTTTGACGAAAGGGGTTTGCCCCCCAAAAAACTAGCTCCGTGGGTGGGAACAAATTTTTTTCACTAAAAATATTTCAGCACTACGTTATTCGATCGGAAATTTCCCGCGCATTACGAAAATCATGGTTATTCGTTCGATAGATCGAATCTAATGTCCAAAATCCCTGAAAAACCCTGAAATTTCACGTTTTTTCACTTTTTCACCTAGAAATTATTACCCAACCCCAAAACTACCCAATAGATTCGTGATCAGCTCGCCATTTCCGATCGATATAGATTTTAAGAGTGTGGAAAAATGAAAAAATTGAAAAAGGTCGATTTTTCGACCCTAATGTTCAACCTTGCGACTCGGGGGGTCCGAAAATAAAAAATTTTACCGCGCAAAAATTTCACAAATGCCATTCGATAGGCAATTTCGTCCCGATGAAAATTATGGGGCATTTTTTCCCGATAGCTCAAAAACTCTGGGAGAAAAGTGCGAAAAACCGAAAATAACGATTTTCCCGCTTAAGGTCGATAAAATCTCAAAAATCAAAAGGGAAACCGAGATTTTCTTGTTGTACGGGAAATTTACGATCGACATAGATTTTTAGAACTTCGGAAACGATTAAAATTCACCGGAATTGGATATATTGCGAATTTCAATGGGTATCGCGAAACCCCGAAAAAACGACTTTGCGCTTCTGTATCTCGGTTCTCGTTTGTCCTACAGAAAATTGCACGAATAACTTTTTGAAGAGCTCGCCGAGACGAGAAGAATGGCGCAAGAATCATCGGGATATCTTCATTTTTGTGGCTGTGATGAATTTTCGAAAATCACGATTTTTTGACGAAAGGGGTTTGCCCCCCAAAAAACTAGCTCCGTGGGTGGGAAAAATTTTTTTTCACTAAAAATATTTCAACACTACGTTATTCGATCGGAAATTTCCCGCGCATTACGAAAATCATGGTTATTCGTTCGATAGATCGAATCTAATGTCCAAAATCCCTGAAAAACCCTGAAATTTCACGTTTTTTCACTTTTTCACCTAGAAATTATTACCCAACCCCAAAACTACCCAATAGATTCGTGATCAGCTCGCCATTTCCGATCGATATAGATTTTAAGAGTGTGGAAAAATGAAAAAATTGAAAAAGGTCGATTTTTCGACCCTAATGTTCAACCTTGCGACTCGGGGGGTCCGAAAATAAAAAATTTTACCGCGCAAAAATTTCACAAATGCCATTCGATAGGCAATTTCGTCCCGATGAAAATTATGGGGCATTTTTTCCCGATAGCTCAAAAACTCTGGGAGAAAAGTGCGAAAAACCGAAAATAACGATTTTCCCGCTTAAGGTCGATAAAATCTCAAAAATCAAAAGGGAAACCGAGATTTTCTTGTTGTACGGGAAATTTACGATCGACATAGATTTTTAGAACTTCGGAAACGATTAAAATTCACCGGAATTGGATATATTGCGAATTTCAATGGGTATCGCGAAACCCCGAAAAAACGACTTTGCGCTTCTGTATCTCGGTTCTCGTTTGTCCTACAGAAAATTGCACGAATAACTTTTTGAAGAGCTCGCCGAGACGAGAAGAATGGCGCAAGAATCATCGGGATATCTTCATTTTTGTGGCTGTGATGAATTTTCGAAAATCACGATTTTTTGACGAAAGGGGTTTGCCCCCCAAAAAACTAGCTCCGTGGGTGGGAAAAAATTTTTTTCACTAAAAATATTTCAACACTACGTTATTCGATCGGAAATTTCCCGCGCATTACGAAAATCATGGTTATTCGTTCGATAGATCGAATCTAATGTCCAAAATCCCTGAAAAACCCTGAAATTTCACGTTTTTTCACTTTTTCACCTAGAAATTATTACCCAACCCCAAAACTACCCAATAGATTCGTGATCAGCTCGCCATTTCCGATCGATATAGATTTTAAGAGTGTGGAAAAATGAAAAAATTGAAAAAGGTCGATTTTTCGACCCTAATGTTCAACCTTGCGACTCGGGGGGTCCGAAAATAAAAAATTTTACCGCGCAAAAATTTCACAAATGCCATTCGATAGGCAATTTCGTCCCGATGAAAATTATGGGGCATTTTTTCCCGATAGCTCAAAAACTCTGGGAGAAAAGTGCGAAAAACCGAAAATAACGATTTTCCCGCTTAAGGTCGATAAAATCTCAAAAATCAAAAGGGAAACCGAGATTTTCTTGTTGTACGGGAAATTTACGATCGACATAGATTTTTAGAACTTCGGAAACGATTAAAATTCACCGGAATTGGATATATTGCGAATTTCAATGGGTATCGCGAAACCCCGAAAAAACGACTTTGCGCTTCTGTATCTCGGTTCTCGTTTGTCCTACAGAAAATTGCACGAATAACTTTTTGAAGAGCTCGCCGAGACGAGAAGAATGGCGCAAGAATCATCGGGATATCTTCATTTTTGTGGCTGTGATGAATTTTCGAAAATCACGATTTTTTGACGAAAGGGGTTTGCCCCCCAAAAAACTAGCTCCGTGGGTGGGAAAAATTTTTTTTCACTAAAAATATTTCAACACTACGTTATTCGATCGGAAATTTCCCGCGCATTACGAAAATCATGGTTATTCGTTCGATAGATCGAATCTAATGTCCAAAATCCCTGAAAAACCCTGAAATTTCACGTTTTTTCACTTTTTCACCTAGAAATTATTACCCAACCCCAAAACTACCCAATAGATTCGTGATCAGCTCGCCATTTCCGATCGATATAGATTTTAAGAGTGTGGAAAAATGAAAAAATTGAAAAAGGTCGATTTTTCGACCCTAATGTTCAACCTTGCGACTCGGGGGGTCCGAAAATAAAAAATTTTACCGCGCAAAAATTTCACAAATGCCATTCGATAGGCAATTTCGTCCCGATGAAAATTATGGGGCATTTTTTCCCGATAGCTCAAAAACTCTGGGAGAAAAGTGCGAAAAACCGAAAATAACGATTTTCCCGCTTAAGGTCGATAAAATCTCAAAAATCAAAAGGGAAACCGAGATTTTCTTGTTGTACGGGAAATTTACGATCGACATAGATTTTTAGAACTTCGGAAACGATTAAAATTCACCGGAATTGGATATATTGCGAATTTCAATGGGTAACGCGAAACCCCGAAAAAACGACTTTTCGCGCTTCTGTATCTCGGTTCTCGTTTGTCCTACAGAAAATTGCACGAATAACTTTTTGAAGAGCTCTCCGAGACGAGAAGAATGGCGCAAGAATCATCGGGATATCTTCATTTTTGTGGCTGTGATGAATTTTCGAAAATCACGATTTTTTGACGAAAGGGGTTTGCCCCCCAAAAAACTAGCTCCGTGGGTGGGAAAAAATTTTTTTCACTAAAAATATTTCAGCACTACGTTATTCGATCGGAAATTTCCCGCGCATTACGAAAATCATGGTTATTCGTTCGATAGATCGAATCTAATGTCCAAAATCCCTGAAAAACCCTGAAATTTCACGTTTTTTCACTTTTTCACCTAGAAATTATTACCCAACCCCAAAACTACCCAATAGATTCGTGATCAGCTCGCCATTTCCGATCGATATAGATTTTAAGAGTGTGGAAAAATGAAAAAATTGAAAAAGGTCGATTTTTCGACCCTAATGTTCAACCTTGCGACTCGGGGGGTCCGAAAATAAAAAATTTTACCGCGCAAAAATTTCACAAATGCCATTCGATAGGCAATTTCGTCCCGATGAAAATTATGGGGCATTTTTTCCCGATAGCTCAAAAACTCTGGGAGAAAAGTGCGAAAAACCGAAAATAACGATTTTCCCGCTTAAGGTCGATAAAATCTCAAAAATCAAAAGGGAAACCGAGATTTTCTTGTTGTACGGGAAATTTACGATCGACATAGATTTTTAGAACTTCGGAAACGATTAAAATTCACCGGAATTGGATATATTGCGAATTTCAATGGGTATCGCGAAACCCCGAAAAAACGACTTTGCGCTTCTGTATCTCGGTTCTCGTTTGTCCTACAGAAAATTGCACGAATAACTTTTTGAAGAGCTCGCCGAGACGAGAAGAATGGCGCAAGAATCATCGGGATATCTTCATTTTTGTGGCTGTGATGAATTTTCGAAAATCACGATTTTTTGACGAAAGGGGTTTGCCCCCCAAAAAACTAGCTCCGTGGGTGGGAAAAATTTTTTTTCACTAAAAATATTTCAACACTACGTTATTCGATCGGAAATTTCCCGCGCATTACGAAAATCATGGTTATTCGTTCGATAGATCGAATCTAATGTCCAAAATCCCTGAAAAACCCTGAAATTTCACGTTTTTTCACTTTTTCACCTAGAAATTATTACCCAACCCCAAAACTACCCAATAGATTCGTGATCAGCTCGCCATTTCCGATCGATATAGATTTTAAGAGTGTGGAAAAATGAAAAAATTGAAAAAGGTCGATTTTTCGACCCTAATGTTCAACCTTGCGACTCGGGGGGTCCGAAAATAAAAAATTTTACCGCGCAAAAATTTCACAAATGCCATTCGATAGGCAATTTCGTCCCGATGAAAATTATGGGGCATTTTTTCCCGATAGCTCAAAAACTCTGGGAGAAAAGTGCGAAAAACCGAAAATAACGATTTTCCCGCTTAAGGTCGATAAAATCTCAAAAATCAAAAGGGAAACCGAGATTTTCTTGTTGTACGGGAAATTTACGATCGACATAGATTTTTAGAACTTCGGAAACGATTAAAATTCACCGGAATTGGATATATTGCGAATTTCAATGGGTAACGCGAAACCCCGAAAAAACGACTTTTCGCGCTTCTGTATCTCGGTTCTCGTTTGTCCTACAGAAAATTGCACGAATAACTTTTTGAAGAGCTCTCCGAGACGAGAAGAATGGCGCAAGAATCATCGGGATATCTTCATTTTTGTGGCTGTGATGAATTTTCGAAAATCACGATTTTTTGACGAAAGGGGTTTGCCCCCCAAAAAACTAGCTCCGTGGGTGGGAAAAAATTTTTTTCACTAAAAATATTTCAGCACTACGTTATTCGATCGGAAATTTCCCGCGCATTACGAAAATCATGGTTATTCGTTCGATAGATCGAATCTAATGTCCAAAATCCCTGAAAAACCCTGAAATTTCACGTTTTTTCACTTTTTCACCTAGAAATTATTACCCAACCCCAAAACTACCCAATAGATTCGTGATCAGCTCGCCATTTCCGATCGATATAGATTTTAAGAGTGTGGAAAAATGAAAAAATTGAAAAAGGTCGATTTTTCGACCCTAATGTTCAACCTTGCGACTCGGGGGGTCCGAAAATAAAAAATTTTACCGCGCAAAAATTTCACAAATGCCATTCGATAGGCAATTTCGTCCCGATGAAAATTATGGGGCATTTTTTCCCGATAGCTCAAAAACTCTGGGAGAAAAGTGCGAAAAACCGAAAATAACGATTTTCCCGCTTAAGGTCGATAAAATCTCAAAAATCAAAAGGGAAACCGAGATTTTCTTGTTGTACGGGAAATTTACGATCGACATAGATTTTTAGAACTTCGGAAACGATTAAAATTCACCGGAATTGGATATATTGCGAATTTCAATGGGTAACGCGAAACCCCGAAAAAACGACTTTTCGCGCTTCTGTATCTCGGTTCTCGTTTGTCCTACAGAAAATTGCACGAATAACTTTTTGAAGAGCTCGCCGAGACGAGAAGAATGGCGCAAGAATCATCGGGATATCTTCATTTTTGTGGCTGTGATGAATTTTCGAAAATCACGATTTTTTGACGAAAGGGGTTTGCCCCCCAAAAAACTAGCTCCGTGGGTGGGAACAAATTTTTTTCACTAAAAATATTTCAGCACTACGTTATTCGATCGGAAATTTCCCGCGCATTACGAAAATCATGGTTATTCGTTCGATAGATCGAATCTAATGTCCAAAATCCCTGAAAAACCCTGAAATTTCACGTTTTTTCACTTTTTCACCTAGAAATTATTACCCAACCCCAAAACTACCCAATAGATTCGTGATCAGCTCGCCATTTCCGATCGATATAGATTTTAAGAGTGTGGAAAAATGAAAAAATTGAAAAAGGTCGATTTTTCGACCCTAATGTTCAACCTTGCGACTCGGGGGGTCCGAAAATAAAAAATTTTACCGCGCAAAAATTTCACAAATGCCATTCGATAGGCAATTTCGTCCCGATGAAAATTATGGGGCATTTTTTCCCGATAGCTCAAAAACTCTGGGAGAAAAGTGCGAAAAACCGAAAATAACGATTTTCCCGCTTAAGGTCGATAAAATCTCAAAAATCAAAAGGGAAACCGAGATTTTCTTGTTGTACGGGAAATTTACGATCGACATAGATTTTTAGAACTTCGGAAACGATTAAAATTCACCGGAATTGGATATATTGCGAATTTCAATGGGTAACGCGAAACCCCGAAAAAACGACTTTTCGCGCTTCTGTATCTCGGTTCTCGTTTGTCCTACAGAAAATTGCACGAATAACTTTTTGAAGAGCTCGCCGAGACGAGAAGAATGGCGCAAGAATCATCGGGATATCTTCATTTTTGTGGCTGTGATGAATTTTCGAAAATCACGATTTTTTGACGAAAGGGGTTTGCCCCCCAAAAAACTAGCTCCGTGGGTGGGAAAAAATTTTTTTCACTAAAAATATTTCAGCACTACGTTATTCGATCGGAAATTTCCCGCGCATTACGAAAATCATGGTTATTCGTTCGATAGATCGAATCTAATGTCCAAAATCCCTGAAAAACCCTGAAATTTCACGTTTTTTCACTTTTTCACCTAGAAATTATTACCCAACCCCAAAACTACCCAATAGATTCGTGATCAGCTCGCCATTTCCGATCGATATAGATTTTAAGAGTGTGGAAAAATGAAAAAATTGAAAAAGGTCGATTTTTCGACCCTAATGTTCAACCTTGCGACTCGGGGGGTCCGAAAATAAAAAATTTTACTGCGCAAAAATTTCACAAATGCCATTCGATAGGCAATTTCGTCCCGATGAAAATTATGGGGCATTTTTTCCCGATAGCTCAAAAACTCTGGGAGAAAAGTGCGAAAAACCGAAAATAACGATTTTCCCGCTTAAGGTCGATAAAATCTCAAAAATCAAAAGGGAAACCGAGATTTTCTTGTTGTACGGGAAATTTACGATCGACATAGATTTTTAGAACTTCGGAAACGATTAAAATTCACCGGAATTGGATATATTGCGAATTTCAATGGGTATCGCGAAACCCCGAAAAAACGACTTTGCGCTTCTGTATCTCGGTTCTCGTTTGTCCTACAGAAAATTGCACGAATAACTTTTTGAAGAGCTCGCCGAGACGAGAAGAATGGCGCAAGAATCATCGGGATATCTTCATTTTTGTGGCTGTGATGAATTTTCGAAAATCACGATTTTTTGACGAAAGGGGTTTGCCCCCCAAAAAACTAGCTCCGTGGGTGGGAAAAAATTTTTTTCACTAAAAATATTTCAGCACTACGTTATTCGATCGGAAATTTCCCGCGCATTACGAAAATCATGGTTATTCGTTCGATAGATCGAATCTAATGTCCAAAATCCCTGAAAAACCCTGAAATTTCACGTTTTTTCACTTTTTCACCTAGAAATTATTACCCAACCCCAAAACTACCCAATAGATTCGTGATCAGCTCGCCATTTCCGATCGATATAGATTTTAAGAGTGTGGAAAAATGAAAAAATTGAAAAAGGTCGATTTTTCGACCCTAATGTTCAACCTTGCGACTCGGGGGGTCCGAAAATAAAAAATTTTACCGCGCAAAAATTTCACAAATGCCATTCGATAGGCAATTTCGTCCCGATGAAAATTATGGGGCATTTTTTCCCGATAGCTCAAAAACTCTGGGAGAAAAGTGCGAAAAACCGAAAATAACGATTTTCCCGCTTAAGGTCGATAAAATCTCAAAAATCAAAAGGGAAACCGAGATTTTCTTGTTGTACGGGAAATTTACGATCGACATAGATTTTTAGAACTTCGGAAACGATTAAAATTCACCGGAATTGGATATATTGCGAATTTCAATGGGTATCGCGAAACCCCGAAAAAACGACTTTGCGCTTCTGTATCTCGGTTCTCGTTTGTCCTACAGAAAATTGCACGAATAACTTTTTGAAGAGCTCGCCGAGACGAGAAGAATGGCGCAAGAATCATCGGGATATCTTCATTTTTGTGGCTGTGATGAATTTTCGAAAATCACGATTTTTTGACGAAAGGGGTTTGCCCCCCAAAAAACTAGCTCCGTGGGTGGGAACAAATTTTTTTCACTAAAAATATTTCAGCACTACGTTATTCGATCGGAAATTTCCCGCGCATTACGAAAATCATGGTTATTCGTTCGATAGATCGAATCTAATGTCCAAAATCCCTGAAAAACCCTGAAATTTCACGTTTTTTCACTTTTTCACCTAGAAATTATTACCCAACCCCAAAACTACCCAATAGATTCGTGATCAGCTCGCCATTTCCGATCGATATAGATTTTAAGAGTGTGGAAAAATGAAAAAATTGAAAAAGGTCGATTTTTCGACCCTAATGTTCAACCTTGCGACTCGGGGGGTCCGAAAATAAAAAATTTTACCGCGCAAAAATTTCACAAATGCCATTCGATAGGCAATTTCGTCCCGATGAAAATTATGGGGCATTTTTTCCCGATAGCTCAAAAACTCTGGGAGAAAAGTGCGAAAAACCGAAAATAACGATTTTCCCGCTTAAGGTCGATAAAATCTCAAAAATCAAAAGGGAAACCGAGATTTTCTTGTTGTACGGGAAATTTACGATCGACATAGATTTTTAGAACTTCGGAAACGATTAAAATTCACCGGAATTGGATATATTGCGAATTTCAATGGGTAACGCGAAACCCCGAAAAAACGACTTTTCGCGCTTCTGTATCTCGGTTCTCGTTTGTCCTACAGAAAATTGCACGAATAACTTTTTGAAGAGCTCGCCGAGACGAGAAGAATGGCGCAAGAATCATCGGGATATCTTCATTTTTGTGGCTGTGATGAATTTTCGAAAATCACGATTTTTTGACGAAAGGGGTTTGCCCCCCAAAAAACTAGCTCCGTGGGTGGGAACAAATTTTTTTCACTAAAAATATTTCAGCACTACGTTATTCGATCGGAAATTTCCCGCGCATTACGAAAATCATGGTTATTCGTTCGATAGATCGAATCTAATGTCCAAAATCCCTGAAAAACCCTGAAATTTCACGTTTTTTCACTTTTTCACCTAGAAATTATTACCCAACCCCAAAACTACCCAATAGATTCGTGATCAGCTCGCCATTTCCGATCGATATAGATTTTAAGAGTGTGGAAAAATGAAAAAATTGAAAAAGGTCGATTTTTCGACCCTAATGTTCAACCTTGCGACTCGGGGGGTCCGAAAATAAAAAATTTTACCGCGCAAAAATTTCACAAATGCCATTCGATAGGCAATTTCGTCCCGATGAAAATTATGGGGCATTTTTTCCCGATAGCTCAAAAACTCTGGGAGAAAAGTGCGAAAAACCGAAAATAACGATTTTCCCGCTTAAGGTCGATAAAATCTCAAAAATCAAAAGGGAAACCGAGATTTTCTTGTTGTACGGGAAATTTACGATCGACATAGATTTTTAGAACTTCGGAAACGATTAAAATTCACCGGAATTGGATATATTGCGAATTTCAATGGGTAACGCGAAACCCCGAAAAAACGACTTTTCGCGCTTCTGTATCTCGGTTCTCGTTTGTCCTACAGAAAATTGCACGAATAACTTTTTGAAGAGCTCGCCGAGACGAGAAGAATGGCGCAAGAATCATCGGGATATCTTCATTTTTGTGGCTGTGATGAATTTTCGAAAATCACGATTTTTTGACGAAAGGGGTTTGCCCCCCAAAAAACTAGCTCCGTGGGTGGGAAAAAATTTTTTTCACTAAAAATATTTCAGCACTACGTTATTCGATCGGAAATTTCCCGCGCATTACGAAAATCATGGTTATTCGTTCGATAGATCGAATCTAATGTCCAAAATCCCTGAAAAACCCTGAAATTTCACGTTTTTTCACTTTTTCACCTAGAAATTATTACCCAACCCCAAAACTACCCAATAGATTCGTGATCAGCTCGCCATTTCCGATCGATATAGATTTTAAGAGTGTGGAAAAATGAAAAAATTGAAAAAGGTCGATTTTTCGACCCTAATGTTCAACCTTGCGACTCGGGGGGTCCGAAAATAAAAAATTTTACTGCGCAAAAATTTCACAAATGCCATTCGATAGGCAATTTCGTCCCGATGAAAATTATGGGGCATTTTTTCCCGATAGCTCAAAAACTCTGGGAGAAAAGTGCGAAAAACCGAAAATAACGATTTTCCCGCTTAAGGTCGATAAAATCTCAAAAATCAAAAGGGAAACCGAGATTTTCTTGTTGTACGGGAAATTTACGATCGACATAGATTTTTAGAACTTCGGAAACGATTAAAATTCACCGGAATTGGATATATTGCGAATTTCAATGGGTATCGCGAAACCCCGAAAAAACGACTTTGCGCTTCTGTATCTCGGTTCTCGTTTGTCCTACAGAAAATTGCACGAATAACTTTTTGAAGAGCTCGCCGAGACGAGAAGAATGGCGCAAGAATCATCGGGATATCTTCATTTTTGTGGCTGTGATGAATTTTCGAAAATCACGATTTTTTGACGAAAGGGGTTTGCCCCCCAAAAAACTAGCTCCGTGGGTGGGAAAAAATTTTTTTCACTAAAAATATTTCAGCACTACGTTATTCGATCGGAAATTTCCCGCGCATTACGAAAATCATGGTTATTCGTTCGATAGATCGAATCTAATGTCCAAAATCCCTGAAAAACCCTGAAATTTCACGTTTTTTCACTTTTTCACCTAGAAATTATTACCCAACCCCAAAACTACCCAATAGATTCGTGATCAGCTCGCCATTTCCGATCGATATAGATTTTAAGAGTGTGGAAAAATGAAAAAATTGAAAAAGGTCGATTTTTCGACCCTAATGTTCAACCTTGCGACTCGGGGGGTCCGAAAATAAAAAATTTTACCGCGCAAAAATTTCACAAATGCCATTCGATAGGCAATTTCGTCCCGATGAAAATTATGGGGCATTTTTTCCCGATAGCTCAAAAACTCTGGGAGAAAAGTGCGAAAAACCGAAAATAACGATTTTCCCGCTTAAGGTCGATAAAATCTCAAAAATCAAAAGGGAAACCGAGATTTTCTTGTTGTACGGGAAATTTACGATCGACATAGATTTTTAGAACTTCGGAAACGATTAAAATTCACCGGAATTGGATATATTGCGAATTTCAATGGGTATCGCGAAACCCCGAAAAAACGACTTTGCGCTTCTGTATCTCGGTTCTCGTTTGTCCTACAGAAAATTGCACGAATAACTTTTTGAAGAGCTCGCCGAGACGAGAAGAATGGCGCAAGAATCATCGGGATATCTTCATTTTTGTGGCTGTGATGAATTTTCGAAAATCACGATTTTTTGACGAAAGGGGTTTGCCCCCCAAAAAACTAGCTCCGTGGGTGGGAAAAAATTTTTTTCACTAAAAATATTTCAGCACTACGTTATTCGATCGGAAATTTCCCGCGCATTACGAAAATCATGGTTATTCGTTCGATAGATCGAATCTAATGTCCAAAATCCCTGAAAAACCCTGAAATTTCACGTTTTTTCACTTTTTCACCTAGAAATTATTACCCAACCCCAAAACTACCCAATAGATTCGTGATCAGCTCGCCATTTCCGATCGATATAGATTTTAAGAGTGTGGAAAAATGAAAAAATTGAAAAAGGTCGATTTTTCGACCCTAATGTTCAACCTTGCGACTCGGGGGGTCCGAAAATAAAAAATTTTACCGCGCAAAAATTTCACAAATGCCATTCGATAGGCAATTTCGTCCCGATGAAAATTATGGGGCATTTTTTCCCGATAGCTCAAAAACTCTGGGAGAAAAGTGCGAAAAACCGAAAATAACGATTTTCCCGCTTAAGGTCGATAAAATCTCAAAAATCAAAAGGGAAACCGAGATTTTCTTGTTGTACGGGAAATTTACGATCGACATAGATTTTTAGAACTTCGGAAACGATTAAAATTCACCGGAATTGGATATATTGCGAATTTCAATGGGTATCGCGAAACCCCGAAAAAACGACTTTGCGCTTCTGTATCTCGGTTCTCGTTTGTCCTACAGAAAATTGCACGAATAACTTTTTGAAGAGCTCGCCGAGACGAGAAGAATGGCGCAAGAATCATCGGGATATCTTCATTTTTGTGGCTGTGATGAATTTTCGAAAATCACGATTTTTTGACGAAAGGGGTTTGCCCCCCAAAAAACTAGCTCCGTGGGTGGGAAAAAATTTTTTTCACTAAAAATATTTCAGCACTACGTTATTCGATCGGAAATTTCCCGCGCATTACGAAAATCATGGTTATTCGTTCGATAGATCGAATCTAATGTCCAAAATCCCTGAAAAACCCTGAAATTTCACGTTTTTTCACTTTTTCACCTAGAAATTATTACCCAACCCCAAAACTACCCAATAGATTCGTGATCAGCTCGCCATTTCCGATCGATATAGATTTTAAGAGTGTGGAAAAATGAAAAAATTGAAAAAGGTCGATTTTTCGACCCTAATGTTCAACCTTGCGACTCGGGGGGTCCGAAAATAAAAAATTTTACCGCGCAAAAATTTCACAAATGCCATTCGATAGGCAATTTCGTCCCGATGAAAATTATGGGGCATTTTTTCCCGATAGCTCAAAAACTCTGGGAGAAAAGTGCGAAAAACCGAAAATAACGATTTTCCCGCTTAAGGTCGATAAAATCTCAAAAATCAAAAGGGAAACCGAGATTTTCTTGTTGTACGGGAAATTTACGATCGACATAGATTTTTAGAACTTCGGAAACGATTAAAATTCACCGGAATTGGATATATTGCGAATTTCAATGGGTATCGCGAAACCCCGAAAAAACGACTTTGCGCTTCTGTATCTCGGTTCTCGTTTGTCCTACAGAAAATTGCACGAATAACTTTTTGAAGAGCTCGCCGAGACGAGAAGAATGGCGCAAGAATCATCGGGATATCTTCATTTTTGTGGCTGTGATGAATTTTCGAAAATCACGATTTTTTGACGAAAGGGGTTTGCCCCCCAAAAAACTAGCTCCGTGGGTGGGAACAAATTTTTTTCACTAAAAATATTTCAGCACTACGTTATTCGATCGGAAATTTCCCGCGCATTACGAAAATCATGGTTATTCGTTCGATAGATCGAATCTAATGTCCAAAATCCCTGAAAAACCCTGAAATTTCACGTTTTTTCACTTTTTCACCTAGAAATTATTACCCAACCCCAAAACTACCCAATAGATTCGTGATCAGCTCGCCATTTCCGATCGATATAGATTTTAAGAGTGTGGAAAAATGAAAAAATTGAAAAAGGTCGATTTTTCGACCCTAATGTTCAACCTTGCGACTCGGGGGGTCCGAAAATAAAAAATTTTACCGCGCAAAAATTTCACAAATGCCATTCGATAGGCAATTTCGTCCCGATGAAAATTATGGGGCATTTTTTCCCGATAGCTCAAAAACTCTGGGAGAAAAGTGCGAAAAACCGAAAATAACGATTTTCCCGCTTAAGGTCGATAAAATCTCAAAAATCAAAAGGGAAACCGAGATTTTCTTGTTGTACGGGAAATTTACGATCGACATAGATTTTTAGAACTTCGGAAACGATTAAAATTCACCGGAATTGGATATATTGCGAATTTCAATGGGTAACGCGAAACCCCGAAAAAACGACTTTTCGCGCTTCTGTATCTCGGTTCTCGTTTGTCCTACAGAAAATTGCACGAATAACTTTTTGAAGAGCTCGCCGAGACGAGAAGAATGGCGCAAGAATCATCGGGATATCTTCATTTTTGTGGCTGTGATGAATTTTCGAAAATCACGATTTTTTGACGAAAGGGGTTTGCCCCCCAAAAAACTAGCTCCGTGGGTGGGAACAAATTTTTTTCACTAAAAATATTTCAGCACTACGTTATTCGATCGGAAATTTCCCGCGCATTACGAAAATCATGGTTATTCGTTCGATAGATCGAATCTAATGTCCAAAATCCCTGAAAAACCCTGAAATTTCACGTTTTTTCACTTTTTCACCTAGAAATTATTACCCAACCCCAAAACTACCCAATAGATTCGTGATCAGCTCGCCATTTCCGATCGATATAGATTTTAAGAGTGTGGAAAAATGAAAAAATTGAAAAAGGTCGATTTTTCGACCCTAATGTTCAACCTTGCGACTCGGGGGGTCCGAAAATAAAAAATTTTACCGCGCAAAAATTTCACAAATGCCATTCGATAGGCAATTTCGTCCCGATGAAAATTATGGGGCATTTTTTCCCGATAGCTCAAAAACTCTGGGAGAAAAGTGCGAAAAACCGAAAATAACGATTTTCCCGCTTAAGGTCGATAAAATCTCAAAAATCAAAAGGGAAACCGAGATTTTCTTGTTGTACGGGAAATTTACGATCGACATAGATTTTTAGAACTTCGGAAACGATTAAAATTCACCGGAATTGGATATATTGCGAATTTCAATGGGTAACGCGAAACCCCGAAAAAACGACTTTTCGCGCTTCTGTATCTCGGTTCTCGTTTGTCCTACAGAAAATTGCACGAATAACTTTTTGAAGAGCTCGCCGAGACGAGAAGAATGGCGCAAGAATCATCGGGATATCTTCATTTTTGTGGCTGTGATGAATTTTCGAAAATCACGATTTTTTGACGAAAGGGGTTTGCCCCCCAAAAAACTAGCTCCGTGGGTGGGAACAAATTTTTTTCACTAAAAATATTTCAGCACTACGTTATTCGATCGGAAATTTCCCGCGCATTACGAAAATCATGGTTATTCGTTCGATAGATCGAATCTAATGTCCAAAATCCCTGAAAAACCCTGAAATTTCACGTTTTTTCACTTTTTCACCTAGAAATTATTACCCAACCCCAAAACTACCCAATAGATTCGTGATCAGCTCGCCATTTCCGATCGATATAGATTTTAAGAGTGTGGAAAAATGAAAAAATTGAAAAAGGTCGATTTTTCGACCCTAATGTTCAACCTTGCGACTCGGGGGGTCCGAAAATAAAAAATTTTACTGCGCAAAAATTTCACAAATGCCATTCGATAGGCAATTTCGTCCCGATGAAAATTATGGGGCATTTTTTCCCGATAGCTCAAAAACTCTGGGAGAAAAGTGCGAAAAACCGAAAATAACGATTTTCCCGCTTAAGGTCGATAAAATCTCAAAAATCAAAAGGGAAACCGAGATTTTCTTGTTGTACGGGAAATTTACGATCGACATAGATTTTTAGAACTTCGGAAACGATTAAAATTCACCGGAATTGGATATATTGCGAATTTCAATGGGTATCGCGAAACCCCGAAAAAACGACTTTGCGCTTCTGTATCTCGGTTCTCGTTTGTCCTACAGAAAATTGCACGAATAACTTTTTGAAGAGCTCGCCGAGACGAGAAGAATGGCGCAAGAATCATCGGGATATCTTCATTTTTGTGGCTGTGATGAATTTTCGAAAATCACGATTTTTTGACGAAAGGGGTTTGCCCCCCAAAAAACTAGCTCCGTGGGTGGGAAAAAATTTTTTTCACTAAAAATATTTCAGCACTACGTTATTCGATCGGAAATTTCCCGCGCATTACGAAAATCATGGTTATTCGTTCGATAGATCGAATCTAATGTCCAAAATCCCTGAAAAACCCTGAAATTTCACGTTTTTTCACTTTTTCACCTAGAAATTATTACCCAACCCCAAAACTACCCAATAGATTCGTGATCAGCTCGCCATTTCCGATCGATATAGATTTTAAGAGTGTGGAAAAATGAAAAAATTGAAAAAGGTCGATTTTTCGACCCTAATGTTCAACCTTGCGACTCGGGGGGTCCGAAAATAAAAAATTTTACCGCGCAAAAATTTCACAAATGCCATTCGATAGGCAATTTCGTCCCGATGAAAATTATGGGGCATTTTTTCCCGATAGCTCAAAAACTCTGGGAGAAAAGTGCGAAAAACCGAAAATAACGATTTTCCCGCTTAAGGTCGATAAAATCTCAAAAATCAAAAGGGAAACCGAGATTTTCTTGTTGTACGGGAAATTTACGATCGACATAGATTTTTAGAACTTCGGAAACGATTAAAATTCACCGGAATTGGATATATTGCGAATTTCAATGGGTATCGCGAAACCCCGAAAAAACGACTTTGCGCTTCTGTATCTCGGTTCTCGTTTGTCCTACAGAAAATTGCACGAATAACTTTTTGAAGAGCTCGCCGAGACGAGAAGAATGGCGCAAGAATCATCGGGATATCTTCATTTTTGTGGCTGTGATGAATTTTCGAAAATCACGATTTTTTGACGAAAGGGGTTTGCCCCCCAAAAAACTAGCTCCGTGGGTGGGAACAAATTTTTTTCACTAAAAATATTTCAGCACTACGTTATTCGATCGGAAATTTCCCGCGCATTACGAAAATCATGGTTATTCGTTCGATAGATCGAATCTAATGTCCAAAATCCCTGAAAAACCCTGAAATTTCACGTTTTTTCACTTTTTCACCTAGAAATTATTACCCAACCCCAAAACTACCCAATAGATTCGTGATCAGCTCGCCATTTCCGATCGATATAGATTTTAAGAGTGTGGAAAAATGAAAAAATTGAAAAAGGTCGATTTTTCGACCCTAATGTTCAACCTTGCGACTCGGGGGGTCCGAAAATAAAAAATTTTACCGCGCAAAAATTTCACAAATGCCATTCGATAGGCAATTTCGTCCCGATGAAAATTATGGGGCATTTTTTCCCGATAGCTCAAAAACTCTGGGAGAAAAGTGCGAAAAACCGAAAATAACGATTTTCCCGCTTAAGGTCGATAAAATCTCAAAAATCAAAAGGGAAACCGAGATTTTCTTGTTGTACGGGAAATTTACGATCGACATAGATTTTTAGAACTTCGGAAACGATTAAAATTCACCGGAATTGGATATATTGCGAATTTCAATGGGTAACGCGAAACCCCGAAAAAACGACTTTTCGCGCTTCTGTATCTCGGTTCTCGTTTGTCCTACAGAAAATTGCACGAATAACTTTTTGAAGAGCTCGCCGAGACGAGAAGAATGGCGCAAGAATCATCGGGATATCTTCATTTTTGTGGCTGTGATGAATTTTCGAAAATCACGATTTTTTGACGAAAGGGGTTTGCCCCCCAAAAAACTAGCTCCGTGGGTGGGAACAAATTTTTTTCACTAAAAATATTTCAGCACTACGTTATTCGATCGGAAATTTCCCGCGCATTACGAAAATCATGGTTATTCGTTCGATAGATCGAATCTAATGTCCAAAATCCCTGAAAAACCCTGAAATTTCACGTTTTTTCACTTTTTCACCTAGAAATTATTACCCAACCCCAAAACTACCCAATAGATTCGTGATCAGCTCGCCATTTCCGATCGATATAGATTTTAAGAGTGTGGAAAAATGAAAAAATTGAAAAAGGTCGATTTTTCGACCCTAATGTTCAACCTTGCGACTCGGGGGGTCCGAAAATAAAAAATTTTACCGCGCAAAAATTTCACAAATGCCATTCGATAGGCAATTTCGTCCCGATGAAAATTATGGGGCATTTTTTCCCGATAGCTCAAAAACTCTGGGAGAAAAGTGCGAAAAACCGAAAATAACGATTTTCCCGCTTAAGGTCGATAAAATCTCAAAAATCAAAAGGGAAACCGAGATTTTCTTGTTGTACGGGAAATTTACGATCGACATAGATTTTTAGAACTTCGGAAACGATTAAAATTCACCGGAATTGGATATATTGCGAATTTCAATGGGTAACGCGAAACCCCGAAAAAACGACTTTTCGCGCTTCTGTATCTCGGTTCTCGTTTGTCCTACAGAAAATTGCACGAATAACTTTTTGAAGAGCTCGCCGAGACGAGAAGAATGGCGCAAGAATCATCGGGATATCTTCATTTTTGTGGCTGTGATGAATTTTCGAAAATCACGATTTTTTGACGAAAGGGGTTTGCCCCCCAAAAAACTAGCTCCGTGGGTGGGAACAAATTTTTTTCACTAAAAATATTTCAGCACTACGTTATTCGATCGGAAATTTCCCGCGCATTACGAAAATCATGGTTATTCGTTCGATAGATCGAATCTAATGTCCAAAATCCCTGAAAAACCCTGAAATTTCACGTTTTTTCACTTTTTCACCTAGAAATTATTACCCAACCCCAAAACTACCCAATAGATTCGTGATCAGCTCGCCATTTCCGATCGATATAGATTTTAAGAGTGTGGAAAAATGAAAAAATTGAAAAAGGTCGATTTTTCGACCCTAATGTTCAACCTTGCGACTCGGGGGGTCCGAAAATAAAAAATTTTACTGCGCAAAAATTTCACAAATGCCATTCGATAGGCAATTTCGTCCCGATGAAAATTATGGGGCATTTTTTCCCGATAGCTCAAAAACTCTGGGAGAAAAGTGCGAAAAACCGAAAATAACGATTTTCCCGCTTAAGGTCGATAAAATCTCAAAAATCAAAAGGGAAACCGAGATTTTCTTGTTGTACGGGAAATTTACGATCGACATAGATTTTTAGAACTTCGGAAACGATTAAAATTCACCGGAATTGGATATATTGCGAATTTCAATGGGTATCGCGAAACCCCGAAAAAACGACTTTGCGCTTCTGTATCTCGGTTCTCGTTTGTCCTACAGAAAATTGCACGAATAACTTTTTGAAGAGCTCGCCGAGACGAGAAGAATGGCGCAAGAATCATCGGGATATCTTCATTTTTGTGGCTGTGATGAATTTTCGAAAATCACGATTTTTTGACGAAAGGGGTTTGCCCCCCAAAAAACTAGCTCCGTGGGTGGGAAAAAATTTTTTTCACTAAAAATATTTCAGCACTACGTTATTCGATCGGAAATTTCCCGCGCATTACGAAAATCATGGTTATTCGTTCGATAGATCGAATCTAATGTCCAAAATCCCTGAAAAACCCTGAAATTTCACGTTTTTTCACTTTTTCACCTAGAAATTATTACCCAACCCCAAAACTACCCAATAGATTCGTGATCAGCTCGCCATTTCCGATCGATATAGATTTTAAGAGTGTGGAAAAATGAAAAAATTGAAAAAGGTCGATTTTTCGACCCTAATGTTCAACCTTGCGACTCGGGGGGTCCGAAAATAAAAAATTTTACCGCGCAAAAATTTCACAAATGCCATTCGATAGGCAATTTCGTCCCGATGAAAATTATGGGGCATTTTTTCCCGATAGCTCAAAAACTCTGGGAGAAAAGTGCGAAAAACCGAAAATAACGATTTTCCCGCTTAAGGTCGATAAAATCTCAAAAATCAAAAGGGAAACCGAGATTTTCTTGTTGTACGGGAAATTTACGATCGACATAGATTTTTAGAACTTCGGAAACGATTAAAATTCACCGGAATTGGATATATTGCGAATTTCAATGGGTATCGCGAAACCCCGAAAAAACGACTTTGCGCTTCTGTATCTCGGTTCTCGTTTGTCCTACAGAAAATTGCACGAATAACTTTTTGAAGAGCTCGCCGAGACGAGAAGAATGGCGCAAGAATCATCGGGATATCTTCATTTTTGTGGCTGTGATGAATTTTCGAAAATCACGATTTTTTGACGAAAGGGGTTTGCCCCCCAAAAAACTAGCTCCGTGGGTGGGAAAAAATTTTTTTCACTAAAAATATTTCAGCACTACGTTATTCGATCGGAAATTTCCCGCGCATTACGAAAATCATGGTTATTCGTTCGATAGATCGAATCTAATGTCCAAAATCCCTGAAAAACCCTGAAATTTCACGTTTTTTCACTTTTTCACCTAGAAATTATTACCCAACCCCAAAACTACCCAATAGATTCGTGATCAGCTCGCCATTTCCGATCGATATAGATTTTAAGAGTGTGGAAAAATGAAAAAATTGAAAAAGGTCGATTTTTCGACCCTAATGTTCAACCTTGCGACTCGGGGGGTCCGAAAATAAAAAATTTTACCGCGCAAAAATTTCACAAATGCCATTCGATAGGCAATTTCGTCCCGATGAAAATTATGGGGCATTTTTTCCCGATAGCTCAAAAACTCTGGGAGAAAAGTGCGAAAAACCGAAAATAACGATTTTCCCGCTTAAGGTCGATAAAATCTCAAAAATCAAAAGGGAAACCGAGATTTTCTTGTTGTACGGGAAATTTACGATCGACATAGATTTTTAGAACTTCGGAAACGATTAAAATTCACCGGAATTGGATATATTGCGAATTTCAATGGGTAACGCGAAACCCCGAAAAAACGACTTTTCGCGCTTCTGTATCTCGGTTCTCGTTTGTCCTACAGAAAATTGCACGAATAACTTTTTGAAGAGCTCGCCGAGACGAGAAGAATGGCGCAAGAATCATCGGGATATCTTCATTTTTGTGGCTGTGATGAATTTTCGAAAATCACGATTTTTTGACGAAAGGGGTTTGCCCCCCAAAAAACTAGCTCCGTGGGTGGGAACAAATTTTTTTCACTAAAAATATTTCAGCACTACGTTATTCGATCGGAAATTTCCCGCGCATTACGAAAATCATTGTTATTCGTTCGATAGATCGAATCTAATGTCCAAAATCCCTGAAAAACCCTGAAATTTCACGTTTTTTCACTTTTTCACCTAGAAATTATTACCCAACCCCAAAACTACCCAATAGATTCGTGATCAGCTCGCCATTTCCGATCGATATAGATTTTAAGAGTGTGGAAAAATGAAAAAATTGAAAAAGGTCGATTTTTCGACCCTAATGTTCAACCTTGCGACTCGGGGGGTCCGAAAATAAAAAAATTTACCGCGCAAAAATTTCACAAATGCCATTCGATAGGCAATTTCGTCCCGATGAAAATTATGGGGCATTTTTTCCCGATAGCTCAAAAACTCTGGGAGAAAAGTGCGAAAAACCGAAAATAACGATTTTCCCGCTTAAGGTCGATAAAATCTCAAAAATCAAAAGGGAAACCGAGATTTTCTTGTTGTACGGGAAATTTACGATCGACATAGATTTTTAGAACTTCGGAAACGATTAAAATTCACCGGAATTGGATATATTGCGAATTTCAATGGGTAACGCGAAACCCCGAAAAAACGACTTTTCGCGCTTCTGTATCTCGGTTCTCGTTTGTCCTACAGAAAATTGCACGAATAACTTTTTGAAGAGCTCGCCGAGACGAGAAGAATGGCGCAAGAATCATCGGGATATCTTCATTTTTGTGGCTGTGATGAATTTTCGAAAATCACGATTTTTTGACGAAAGGGGTTTGCCCCCCAAAAAACTAGCTCCGTGGGTGGGAACAAATTTTTTTCACTAAAAATATTTCAGCACTACGTTATTCGATCGGAAATTTCCCGCGCATTACGAAAATCATGGTTATTCGTTCGATAGATCGAATCTAATGTCCAAAATCCCTGAAAAACCCTGAAATTTCACGTTTTTTCACTTTTTCACCTAGAAATTATTACCCAACCCCAAAACTACCCAATAGATTCGTGATCAGCTCGCCATTTCCGATCGATATAGATTTTAAGAGTGTGGAAAAATGAAAAAATTGAAAAAGGTCGATTTTTCGACCCTAATGTTCAACCTTGCGACTCGGGGGGTCCGAAAATAAAAAAATTTACCGCGCAAAAATTTCACAAATGCCATTCGATAGGCAATTTCGTCCCGATGAAAATTATGGGGCATTTTTTCCCGATAGCTCAAAAACTCTGGGAGAAAAGTGCGAAAAACCGAAAATAACGATTTTCCCGCTTAAGGTCGATAAAATCTCAAAAATCAAAAGGGAAACCGAGATTTTCTTGTTGTACGGGAAATTTACGATCGACATAGATTTTTAGAACTTCGGAAACGATTAAAATTCACCGGAATTGGATATATTGCGAATTTCAATGGGTATCGCGAAACCCCGAAAAAACGACTTTGCGCTTCTGTATCTCGGTTCTCGTTTGTCCTACAGAAAATTGCACGAATAACTTTTTGAAGAGCTCGCCGAGACGAGAAGAATGGCGCAAGAATCATCGGGATATCTTCATTTTTGTGGCTGTGATGAATTTTCGAAAATCACGATTTTTTGACGAAAGGGGTTTGCCCCCCAAAAAACTAGCTCCGTGGGTGGGAAAAAATTTTTTTCACTAAAAATATTTCAGCACTACGTTATTCGATCGGAAATTTCCCGCGCATTACGAAAATCATGGTTATTCGTTCGATAGATCGAATCTAATGTCCAAAATCCCTGAAAAACCCTGAAATTTCACGTTTTTTCACTTTTTCACCTAGAAATTATTACCCAACCCCAAAACTACCCAATAGATTCGTGATCAGCTCGCCATTTCCGATCGATATAGATTTTAAGAGTGTGGAAAAATGAAAAAATTGAAAAAGGTCGATTTTTCGACCCTAATGTTCAACCTTGCGACTCGGGGGGTCCGAAAATAAAAAATTTTACCGCGCAAAAATTTCACAAATGCCATTCGATAGGCAATTTCGTCCCGATGAAAATTATGGGGCATTTTTTCCCGATAGCTCAAAAACTCTGGGAGAAAAGTGCGAAAAACCGAAAATAACGATTTTCCCGCTTAAGGTCGATAAAATCTCAAAAATCAAAAGGGAAACCGAGATTTTCTTGTTGTACGGGAAATTTACGATCGACATAGATTTTTAGAACTTCGGAAACGATTAAAATTCACCGGAATTGGATATATTGCGAATTTCAATGGGTAACGCGAAACCCCGAAAAAACGACTTTTCGCGCTTCTGTATCTCGGTTCTCGTTTGTCCTACAGAAAATTGCACGAATAACTTTTTGAAGAGCTCGCCGAGACGAGAAGAATGGCGCAAGAATCATCGGGATATCTTCATTTTTGTGGCTGTGATGAATTTTCGAAAATCACGATTTTTTGACGAAAGGGGTTTGCCCCCCAAAAAACTAGCTCCGTGGGTGGGAACAAATTTTTTTCACTAAAAATATTTCAGCACTACGTTATTCGATCGGAAATTTCCCGCGCATTACGAAAATCATGGTTATTCGTTCGATAGATCGAATCTAATGTCCAAAATCCCTGAAAAACCCTGAAATTTCACGTTTTTTCACTTTTTCACCTAGAAATTATTACCCAACCCCAAAACTACCCAATAGATTCGTGATCAGCTCGCCATTTCCGATCGATATAGATTTTAAGAGTGTGGAAAAATGAAAAAATTGAAAAAGGTCGATTTTTCGACCCTAATGTTCAACCTTGCGACTCGGGGGGTCCGAAAATAAAAAATTTTACCGCGCAAAAATTTCACAAATGCCATTCGATAGGCAATTTCGTCCCGATGAAAATTATGGGGCATTTTTTCCCGATAGCTCAAAAACTCTGGGAGAAAAGTGCGAAAAACCGAAAATAACGATTTTCCCGCTTAAGGTCGATAAAATCTCAAAAATCAAAAGGGAAACCGAGATTTTCTTGTTGTACGGGAAATTTACGATCGACATAGATTTTTAGAACTTCGGAAACGATTAAAATTCACCGGAATTGGATATATTGCGAATTTCAATGGGTAACGCGAAACCCCGAAAAAACGACTTTTCGCGCTTCTGTATCTCGGTTCTCGTTTGTCCTACAGAAAATTGCACGAATAACTTTTTGAAGAGCTCGCCGAGACGAGAAGAATGGCGCAAGAATCATCGGGATATCTTCATTTTTGTGGCTGTGATGAATTTTCGAAAATCACGATTTTTTGACGAAAGGGGTTTGTCCCCCAAAAAACTAGCTCCGTGGGTGGGAACAAATTTTTTTCACTAAAAATATTTCAGCACTACGTTATTCGATCGGAAATTTCCCGCGCATTACGAAAATCATGGTTATTCGTTCGATAGATCGAATCTAATGTCCAAAATCCCTGAAAAACCCTGAAATTTCACGTTTTTTCACTTTTTCACCTAGAAATTATTACCCAACCCCAAAACTACCCAATAGATTCGTGATCAGCTCGCCATTTCCGATCGATATAGATTTTAAGAGTGTGGAAAAATGAAAAAATTGAAAAAGGTCGATTTTTCGACCCTAATGTTCAACCTTGCGACTCGGGGGGTCCGAAAATAAAAAATTTTACCGCGCAAAAATTTCACAAATGCCATTCGATAGGCAATTTCGTCCCGATGAAAATTATGGGGCATTTTTTCCCGATAGCTCAAAAACTCTGGGAGAAAAGTGCGAAAAACCGAAAATAACGATTTTCCCGCTTAAGGTCGATAAAATCTCAAAAATCAAAAGGGAAACCGAGATTTTCTTGTTGTACGGGAAATTTACGATCGACATAGATTTTTAGAACTTCGGAAACGATTAAAATTCACCGGAATTGGATATATTGCGAATTTCAATGGGTATCGCGAAACCCCGAAAAAACGACTTTGCGCTTCTGTATCTCGGTTCTCGTTTGTCCTACAGAAAATTGCACGAATAACTTTTTGAAGAGCTCGCCGAGACGAGAAGAATGGCGCAAGAATCATCGGGATATCTTCATTTTTGTGGCTGTGATGAATTTTCGAAAATCACGATTTTTTGACGAAAGGGGTTTGCCCCCCAAAAAACTAGCTCCGTGGGTGGGAACAAATTTTTTTCACTAAAAATATTTCAGCACTACGTTATTCGATCGGAAATTTCCCGCGCATTACGAAAATCATGGTTATTCGTTCGATAGATCGAATCTAATGTCCAAAATCCCTGAAAAACCCTGAAATTTCACGTTTTTTCACTTTTTCACCTAGAAATTATTACCCAACCCCAAAACTACCCAATAGATTCGTGATCAGCTCGCCATTTCCGATCGATATAGATTTTAAGAGTGTGGAAAAATGAAAAAATTGAAAAAGGTCGATTTTTCGACCCTAATGTTCAACCTTGCGACTCGGGGGGTCCGAAAATAAAAAATTTTACCGCGCAAAAATTTCACAAATGCCATTCGATAGGCAATTTCGTCCCGATGAAAATTATGGGGCATTTTTTCCCGATAGCTCAAAAACTCTGGGAGAAAAGTGCGAAAAACCGAAAATAACGATTTTCCCGCTTAAGGTCGATAAAATCTCAAAAATCAAAAGGGAAACCGAGATTTTCTTGTTGTACGGGAAATTTACGATCGACATAGATTTTTAGAACTTCGGAAACGATTAAAATTCACCGGAATTGGATATATTGCGAATTTCAATGGGTATCGCGAAACCCCGAAAAAACGACTTTGCGCTTCTGTATCTCGGTTCTCGTTTGTCCTACAGAAAATTGCACGAATAACTTTTTGAAGAGCTCGCCGAGACGAGAAGAATGGCGCAAGAATCATCGGGATATCTTCATTTTTGTGGCTGTGATGAATTTTCGAAAATCACGATTTTTTGACGAAAGGGGTTTGCCCCCCAAAAAACTAGCTCCGTGGGTGGGAAAAAATTTTTTTCACTAAAAATATTTCAACACTACGTTATTCGATCGGAAATTTCCCGCGCATTACGAAAATCATGGTTATTCGTTCGATAGATCGAATCTAATGTCCAAAATCCCTGAAAAACCCTGAAATTTCACGTTTTTTCACTTTTTCACCTAGAAATTATTACCCAACCCCAAAACTACCCAATAGATTCGTGATCAGCTCGCCATTTCCGATCGATATAGATTTTAAGAGTGTGGAAAAATGAAAAAATTGAAAAAGGTCGATTTTTCGACCCTAATGTTCAACCTTGCGACTCGGGGGGTCCGAAAATAAAAAATTTTACCGCGCAAAAATTTCACAAATGCCATTCGATAGGCAATTTCGTCCCGATGAAAATTATGGGGCATTTTTTCCCGATAGCTCAAAAACTCTGGGAGAAAAGTGCGAAAAACCGAAAATAACGATTTTCCCGCTTAAGGTCGATAAAATCTCAAAAATCAAAAGGGAAACCGAGATTTTCTTGTTGTACGGGAAATTTACGATCGACATAGATTTTTAGAACTTCGGAAACGATTAAAATTCACCGGAATTGGATATATTGCGAATTTCAATGGGTATCGCGAAACCCCGAAAAAACGACTTTGCGCTTCTGTATCTCGGTTCTCGTTTGTCCTACAGAAAATTGCACGAATAACTTTTTGAAGAGCTCGCCGAGACGAGAAGAATGGCGCAAGAATCATCGGGATATCTTCATTTTTGTGGCTGTGATGAATTTTCGAAAATCACGATTTTTTGACGAAAGGGGTTTGCCCCCCAAAAAACTAGCTCCGTGGGTGGGAAAAAATTTTTTTCACTAAAAATATTTCAACACTACGTTATTCGATCGGAAATTTCCCGCGCATTACGAAAATCATGGTTATTCGTTCGATAGATCGAATCTAATGTCCAAAATCCCTGAAAAACCCTGAAATTTCACGTTTTTTCACTTTTTCACCTAGAAATTATTACCCAACCCCAAAACTACCCAATAGATTCGTGATCAGCTCGCCATTTCCGATCGATATAGATTTTAAGAGTGTGGAAAAATGAAAAAATTGAAAAAGGTCGATTTTTCGACCCTAATGTTCAACCTTGCGACTCGGGGGGTCCGAAAATAAAAAATTTTACCGCGCAAAAATTTCACAAATGCCATTCGATAGGCAATTTCGTCCCGATGAAAATTATGGGGCATTTTTTCCCGATAGCTCAAAAACTCTGGGAGAAAAGTGCGAAAAACCGAAAATAACGATTTTCCCGCTTAAGGTCGATAAAATCTCAAAAATCAAAAGGGAAACCGAGATTTTCTTGTTGTACGGGAAATTTACGATCGACATAGATTTTTAGAACTTCGGAAACGATTAAAATTCACCGGAATTGGATATATTGCGAATTTCAATGGGTATCGCGAAACCCCGAAAAAACGACTTTGCGCTTCTGTATCTCGGTTCTCGTTTGTCCTACAGAAAATTGCACGAATAACTTTTTGAAGAGCTCGCCGAGACGAGAAGAATGGCGCAAGAATCATCGGGATATCTTCATTTTTGTGGCTGTGATGAATTTTCGAAAATCACGATTTTTTGACGAAAGGGGTTTGCCCCCCAAAAAACTAGCTCCGTGGGTGGGAAAAAATTTTTTTCACTAAAAATATTTCAACACTACGTTATTCGATCGGAAATTTCCCGCGCATTACGAAAATCATGGTTATTCGTTCGATAGATCGAATCTAATGTCCAAAATCCCTGAAAAACCCTGAAATTTCACGTTTTTTCACTTTTTCACCTAGAAATTATTACCCAACCCCAAAACTACCCAATAGATTCGTGATCAGCTCGCCATTTCCGATCGATATAGATTTTAAGAGTGTGGAAAAATGAAAAAATTGAAAAAGGTCGATTTTTCGACCCTAATGTTCAACCTTGCGACTCGGGGGGTCCGAAAATAAAAAATTTTACCGCGCAAAAATTTCACAAATGCCATTCGATAGGCAATTTCGTCCCGATGAAAATTATGGGGCATTTTTTCCCGATAGCTCAAAAACTCTGGGAGAAAAGTGCGAAAAACCGAAAATAACGATTTTCCCGCTTAAGGTCGATAAAATCTCAAAAATCAAAAGGGAAACCGAGATTTTCTTGTTGTACGGGAAATTTACGATCGACATAGATTTTTAGAACTTCGGAAACGATTAAAATTCACCGGAATTGGATATATTGCGAATTTCAATGGGTATCGCGAAACCCCGAAAAAACGACTTTGCGCTTCTGTATCTCGGTTCTCGTTTGTCCTACAGAAAATTGCACGAATAACTTTTTGAAGAGCTCGCCGAGACGAGAAGAATGGCGCAAGAATCATCGGGATATCTTCATTTTTGTGGCTGTGATGAATTTTCGAAAATCACGATTTTTTGACGAAAGGGGTTTGCCCCCCAAAAAACTAGCTCCGTGGGTGGGAAAAAATTTTTTTCACTAAAAATATTTCAACACTACGTTATTCGATCGGAAATTTCCCGCGCATTACGAAAATCATGGTTATTCGTTCGATAGATCGAATCTAATGTCCAAAATCCCTGAAAAACCCTGAAATTTCACGTTTTTTCACTTTTTCACCTAGAAATTATTACCCAACCCCAAAACTACCCAATAGATTCGTGATCAGCTCGCCATTTCCGATCGATATAGATTTTAAGAGTGTGGAAAAATGAAAAAATTGAAAAAGGTCGATTTTTCGACCCTAATGTTCAACCTTGCGACTCGGGGGGTCCGAAAATAAAAAATTTTACCGCGCAAAAATTTCACAAATGCCATTCGATAGGCAATTTCGTCCCGATGAAAATTATGGGGCATTTTTTCCCGATAGCTCAAAAACTCTGGGAGAAAAGTGCGAAAAACCGAAAATAACGATTTTCCCGCTTAAGGTCGATAAAATCTCAAAAATCAAAAGGGAAACCGAGATTTTCTTGTTGTACGGGAAATTTACGATCGACATAGATTTTTAGAACTTCGGAAACGATTAAAATTCACCGGAATTGGATATATTGCGAATTTCAATGGGTATCGCGAAACCCCGAAAAAACGACTTTGCGCTTCTGTATCTCGGTTCTCGTTTGTCCTACAGAAAATTGCACGAATAACTTTTTGAAGAGCTCGCCGAGACGAGAAGAATGGCGCAAGAATCATCGGGATATCTTCATTTTTGTGGCTGTGATGAATTTTCGAAAATCACGATTTTTTGACGAAAGGGGTTTGCCCCCCAAAAAACTAGCTCCGTGGGTGGGAAAAAATTTTTTTCACTAAAAATATTTCAACACTACGTTATTCGATCGGAAATTTCCCGCGCATTACGAAAATCATGGTTATTCGTTCGATAGATCGAATCTAATGTCCAAAATCCCTGAAAAACCCTGAAATTTCACGTTTTTTCACTTTTTCACCTAGAAATTATTACCCAACCCCAAAACTACCCAATAGATTCGTGATCAGCTCGCCATTTCCGATCGATATAGATTTTAAGAGTGTGGAAAAATGAAAAAATTGAAAAAGGTCGATTTTTCGACCCTAATGTTCAACCTTGCGACTCGGGGGGTCCGAAAATAAAAAATTTTACCGCGCAAAAATTTCACAAATGCCATTCGATAGGCAATTTCGTCCCGATGAAAATTATGGGGCATTTTTTCCCGATAGCTCAAAAACTCTGGGAGAAAAGTGCGAAAAACCGAAAATAACGATTTTCCCGCTTAAGGTCGATAAAATCTCAAAAATCAAAAGGGAAACCGAGATTTTCTTGTTGTACGGGAAATTTACGATCGACATAGATTTTTAGAACTTCGGAAACGATTAAAATTCACCGGAATTGGATATATTGCGAATTTCAATGGGTAACGCGAAACCCCGAAAAAACGACTTTTCGCGCTTCTGTATCTCGGTTCTCGTTTGTCCTACAGAAAATTGCACGAATAACTTTTTGAAGAGCTCGCCGAGACGAGAAGAATGGCGCAAGAATCATCGGGATATCTTCATTTTTGTGGCTGTGATGAATTTTCGAAAATCACGATTTTTTGACGAAAGGGGTTTGCCCCCCAAAAAACTAGCTCCGTGGGTGGGAACAAATTTTTTTCACTAAAAATATTTCAGCACTACGTTATTCGATCGGAAATTTCCCGCGCATTACGAAAATCATGGTTATTCGTTCGATAGATCGAATCTAATGTCCAAAATCCCTGAAAAACCCTGAAATTTCACGTTTTTTCACTTTTTCACCTAGAAATTATTACCCAACCCCAAAACTACCCAATAGATTCGTGATCAGCTCGCCATTTCCGATCGATATAGATTTTAAGAGTGTGGAAAAATGAAAAAATTGAAAAAGGTCGATTTTTCGACCCTAATGTTCAACCTTGCGACTCGGGGGGTCCGAAAATAAAAAATTTTACCGCGCAAAAATTTCACAAATGCCATTCGATAGGCAATTTCGTCCCGATGAAAATTATGGGGCATTTTTTCCCGATAGCTCAAAAACTCTGGGAGAAAAGTGCGAAAAACCGAAAATAACGATTTTCCCGCTTAAGGTCGATAAAATCTCAAAAATCAAAAGGGAAACCGAGATTTTCTTGTTGTACGGGAAATTTACGATCGACATAGATTTTTAGAACTTCGGAAACGATTAAAATTCACCGGAATTGGATATATTGCGAATTTCAATGGGTATCGCGAAACCCCGAAAAAATGACTTTGCGCTTCTGTATCTCGGTTCTCGTTTGTCCTACAGAAAATTGCACGAATAACTTTTTGAAGAGCTCGCCGAGACGAGAAGAATGGCGCAAGAATCATCGGGATATCTTCATTTTTGTGGCTGTGATGAATTTTCGAAAATCACGATTTTTTGACGAAAGGGGTTTGCCCCCCAAAAAACTAGCTCCGTGGGTGGGAAAAAATTTTTTTCACTAAAAATATTTCAGCACTACGTTATTCGATCGGAAATTTCCCGCGCATTACGAAAATCATGGTTATTCGTTCGATAGATCAAATCTAATGTCCAAAATCCCTGAAAAACCCTGAAATTTCACGTTTTTTCACTTTTTCACCTAGAAATTATTACCCAACCCCAAAACTACCCAATAGATTCGTGATCAGCTCGCCATTTCCGATCGATATAGATTTTAAGAGTGTGGAAAAATGAAAAAATTGAAAAAGGTCGATTTTTCGACCCTAATGTTCAACCTTGCGACTCGGGGGGTCCGAAAATAAAAAATTTTACCGCGCAAAAATTTCACAAATGCCATTCGATAGGCAATTTCGTCCCGATGAAAATTATGGGGCATTTTTTCCCGATAGCTCAAAAACTCTGGGAGAAAAGTGCGAAAAACCGAAAATAACGATTTTCCCGCTTAAGGTCGATAAAATCTCAAAAATCAAAAGGGAAACCGAGATTTTCTTGTTGTACGGGAAATTTACGATCGACATAGATTTTTAGAACTTCGGAAACGATTAAAATTCACCGGAATTGGATATATTGCGAATTTCAATGGGTAACGCGAAACCCCGAAAAAACGACTTTTCGCGCTTCTGTATCTCGGTTCTCGTTTGTCCTACAGAAAATTGCACGAATAACTTTTTGAAGAGCTCGCCGAGACGAGAAGAATGGCGCAAGAATCATCGGGATATCTTCATTTTTGTGGCTGTGATGAATTTTCGAAAATCACGATTTTTTGACGAAAGGGGTTTGCCCCCCAAAAAACTAGCTCCGTGGGTGGGAACAAATTTTTTTCACTAAAAATATTTCAGCACTACGTTATTCGATCGGAAATTTCCCGCGCATTACGAAAATCATGGTTATTCGTTCGATAGATCGAATCTAATGTCCAAAATCCCTGAAAAACCCTGAAATTTCACGTTTTTTCACTTTTTCACCTAGAAATTATTACCCAACCCCAAAACTACCCAATAGATTCGTGATCAGCTCGCCATTTCCGATCGATATAGATTTTAAGAGTGTGGAAAAATGAAAAAATTGAAAAAGGTCGATTTTTCGACCCTAATGTTCAACCTTGCGACTCGGGGGGTCCGAAAATAAAAAATTTTACCGCGCAAAAATTTCACAAATGCCATTCGATAGGCAATTTCGTCCCGATGAAAATTATGGGGCATTTTTTCCCGATAGCTCAAAAACTCTGGGAGAAAAGTGCGAAAAACCGAAAATAACGATTTTCCCGCTTAAGGTCGATAAAATCTCAAAAATCAAAAGGGAAACCGAGATTTTCTTGTTGTACGGGAAATTTACGATCGACATAGATTTTTAGAACTTCGGAAACGATTAAAATTCACCGGAATTGGATATATTGCGAATTTCAATGGGTATCGCGAAACCCCGAAAAAATGACTTTGCGCTTCTGTATCTCGGTTCTCGTTTGTCCTACAGAAAATTGCACGAATAACTTTTTGAAGAGCTCGCCGAGACGAGAAGAATGGCGCAAGAATCATCGGGATATCTTCATTTTTGTGGCTGTGATGAATTTTCGAAAATCACGATTTTTTGACGAAAGGGGTTTGCCCCCCAAAAAACTAGCTCCGTGGGTGGGAAAAAATTTTTTTCACTAAAAATATTTCAGCACTACGTTATTCGATCGGAAATTTCCCGCGCATTACGAAAATCATGGTTATTCGTTCGATAGATCAAATCTAATGTCCAAACTCCCTGAAAAACCCTGAAATTTCACGTTTTTTCACTTTTTCACCTAGAAATTATTACCCAACCCCAAAACTACCCAATAGATTCGTGATCAGCTCGCCATTTCCGATCGATATAGATTTTAAGAGTGTGGAAAAATTGAAAAAATTGAAAAAGGTCGATTTTTCGACCCTAATGTTCAACCTTGCGACTCGGGGGGTCCGAAAATAAAAAATTTTACCGCGCAAAAATTTCACAAATGCCATTCGATAGGCAATTTCGTCCCGATGAAAATTATGGGGCATTTTTTCCCGATAGCTCAAAAACTCTGGGAGAAAAGTGCGAAAAACCGAAAATAACGATTTTCCCGCTTAAGGTCGATAAAATCTCAAAAATCAAAAGGGAAACCGAGATTTTCTTGTTGTACGGGAAATTTACGATCGACATAGATTTTTAGAACTTCGGAAACGATTAAAATTCACCGGAATTGGATATATTGCGAATTTCAATGGGTATCGCGAAACCCCGAAAAAACGACTTTGCGCTTCTGTATCTCGGTTCTCGTTTGTCCTACAGAAAATTGCACGAATAACTTTTTGAAGAGCTCGCCGAGACGAGAAGAATGGCGCAAGAATCATCGGGATATCTTCATTTTTGTGGCTGTGATGAATTTTCGAAAATCACGATTTTTTGACGAAAGGGGTTTGCCCCCCAAAAAACTAGCTCCGTGGGTGGGAACAAATTTTTTTCACTAAAAATATTTCAGCACTACGTTATTCGATCGGAAATTTCCCGCGCATTACGAAAATCATGGTTATTCGTTCGATAGATCGAATCTAATGTCCAAAATCCCTGAAAAACCCTGAAATTTCACGTTTTTTCACTTTTTCACCTAGAAATTATTACCCAACCCCAAAACTACCCAATAGATTCGTGATCAGCTCGCCATTTCCGATCGATATAGATTTTAAGAGTGTGGAAAAATGAAAAAATTGAAAAAGGTCGATTTTTCGACCCTAATGTTCAACCTTGCGACTCGGGGGGTCCGAAAATAAAAAATTTTACCGCGCAAAAATTTCACAAATGCCATTCGATAGGCAATTTCGTCCCGATGAAAATTATGGGGCATTTTTTCCCGATAGCTCAAAAACTCTGGGAGAAAAGTGCGAAAAACCGAAAATAACGATTTTCCCGCTTAAGGTCGATAAAATCTCAAAAATCAAAAGGGAAACCGAGATTTTCTTGTTGTACGGGAAATTTACGATCGACATAGATTTTTAGAACTTCGGAAACGATTAAAATTCACCGGAATTGGATATATTGCGAATTTCAATGGGTATCGCGAAACCCCGAAAAAACGACTTTGCGCTTCTGTATCTCGGTTCTCGTTTGTCCTACAGAAAATTGCACGAATAACTTTTTGAAGAGCTCGCCGAGACGAGAAGAATGGCGCAAGAATCATCGGGATATCTTCATTTTTGTGGCTGTGATGAATTTTCGAAAATCACGATTTTTTGACGAAAGGGGTTTGCCCCCCAAAAAACTAGCTCCGTGGGTGGGAAAAAATCTTTTTCACTAAAAATATTTCAACACTACGTTATTCGATCGGAAATTTCCCGCGCATTACGAAAATCATGGTTATTCGTTCGATAGATCGAATCTAATGTCCAAAATCCCTGAAAAACCCTGAAATTTCACGTTTTTTCACTTTTTCACCTAGAAATTATTACCCAACCCCAAAACTACCCAATAGATTCGTGATCAGCTCGCCATTTCCGATCGATATAGATTTTAAGAGTGTGGAAAAATGAAAAAATTGAAAAAGGTCGATTTTTCGACCCTAATGTTCAACCTTGCGACTCGGGGGGTCCGAAAATAAAAAATTTTACCGCGCAAAAATTTCACAAATGCCATTCGATAGGCAATTTCGTCCCGATGAAAATTATGGGGCATTTTTACCCGATAGCTCAAAAACTCTGGGAGAAAAGTGCGAAAAACCGAAAATAACGATTTTCCCGCTTAAGGTCGATAAAATCTCAAAAATCAAAAGGGAAACCGAGATTTTCTTGTTGTACGGGAAATTTACGATCGACATAGATTTTTAGAACTTCGGAAACGATTAAAATTCACCGGAATTGGATATATTGCGAATTTCAATGGGTAACGCGAAACCCCGAAAAAACGACTTTTCGCGCTTCTGTATCTCGGTTCTCGTTTGTCCTACAGAAAATTGCACTAATAACTTTTTGAAGAGCTCGCCGAGACGAGAAGAATGGCGCAAGAATCATCGGGATATCTTCATTTTTGTGGCTGTGATGAATTTTCGAAAATCACGATTTTTTGACGAAAGGGGTT
This sequence comes from Netelia virgata, assembly GCA_951802705.1. NCBI lineage: Eukaryota > Metazoa > Arthropoda > Insecta > Hymenoptera > Ichneumonidae > Netelia > Netelia virgata. The sequence goes on along the minus strand of OX637867.1, from coordinate 30,743,848 downwards.
TGCCCCCCAAAAAACTAGCTCCGTGGGTGGGAAAAAATTTTTTTCACTAAAAATATTTCAGCACTACGTTATTCGATCGGAAATTTCCCGCGCATTACGAAAATCATGGTTATTCGTTCGATAGATCGAATCTAATGTCCAAAATCCCTGAAAAACCCTGAAATTTCACGTTTTTTCACTTTTTCACCTAGAAATTATTACCCAACCCCAAAACTACCCAATAGATTCGTGATCAGCTCGCCATTTCCGATCGATATAGATTTTAAGAGTGTGGAAAAATGAAAAAATTGAAAAAGGTCGATTTTTCGACCCTAATGTTCAACCTTGCGACTCGGGGGGTCCGAAAATAAAAAATTTTACCGCGCAAAAATTTCACAAATGCCATTCGATAGGCAATTTCGTCCCGATGAAAATTATGGGGCATTTTTTCCCGATAGCTCAAAAACTCTGGGAGAAAAGTGCGAAAAACCGAAAATAACGATTTTCCCGCTTAAGGTCGATAAAATCTCAAAAATCAAAAGGGAAACCGAGATTTTCTTGTTGTACGGGAAATTTACGATCGACATAGATTTTTAGAACTTCGGAAACGATTAAAATTCACCGGAATTGGATATATTGCGAATTTCAATGGGTAACGCGAAACCCCGAAAAAACGACTTTTCGCGCTTCTGTATCTCGGTTCTCGTTTGTCCTACAGAAAATTGCACGAATAACTTTTTGAAGAGCTCGCCGAGACGAGAAGAATGGCGCAAGAATCATCGGGATATCTTCATTTTTGTGGCTGTGATGAATTTTCGAAAATCACGATTTTTTGACGAAAGGGGTTTGCCCCCCAAAAAACTAGCTCCGTGGGTGGGAACAAATTTTTTTCACTAAAAATATTTCAGCACTACGTTATTCGATCGGAAATTTCCCGCGCATTACGAAAATCATGGTTATTCGTTCGATAGATCGAATCTAATGTCCAAAATCCCTGAAAAACCCTGAAATTTCACGTTTTTTCACTTTTTCACCTAGAAATTATTACCCAACCCCAAAACTACCCAATAGATTCGTGATCAGCTCGCCATTTCCGATCGATATAGATTTTAAGAGTGTGGAAAAATGAAAAAATTGAAAAAGGTCGATTTTTCGACCCTAATGTTCAACCTTGCGACTCGGGGGGTCCGAAAATAAAAAATTTTACCGCGCAAAAATTTCACAAATGCCATTCGATAGGCAATTTCGTCCCGATGAAAATTATGGGGCATTTTTTCCCGATAGCTCAAAAACTCTGGGAGAAAAGTGCGAAAAACCGAAAATAACGATTTTCCCGCTTAAGGTCGATAAAATCTCAAAAATCAAAAGGGAAACCGAGATTTTCTTGTTGTACGGGAAATTTACGATCGACATAGATTTTTAGAACTTCGGAAACGATTAAAATTCACCGGAATTGGATATATTGCGAATTTCAATGGGTATCGCGAAACCCCGAAAAAACGACTTTGCGCTTCTGTATCTCGGTTCTCGTTTGTCCTACAGAAAATTGCACGAATAACTTTTTGAAGAGCTCGCCGAGACGAGAAGAATGGCGCAAGAATCATCGGGATATCTTCATTTTTGTGGCTGTGATGAATTTTCGAAAATCACGATTTTTTGACGAAAGGGGTTTGCCCCCCAAAAAACTAGCTCCGTGGGTGGGAACAAATTTTTTTCACTAAAAATATTTCAGCACTACGTTATTCGATCGGAAATTTCCCGCGCATTACGAAAATCATGGTTATTCGTTCGATAGATCGAATCTAATGTCCAAAATCCCTGAAAAACCCTGAAATTTCACGTTTTTTCACTTTTTCACCTAGAAATTATTACCCAACCCCAAAACTACCCAATAGATTCGTGATCAGCTCGCCATTTCCGATCGATATAGATTTTAAGAGTGTGGAAAAATGAAAAAATTGAAAAAGGTCGATTTTTCGACCCTAATGTTCAACCTTGCGACTCGGGGGGTCCGAAAATAAAAAATTTTACCGCGCAAAAATTTCACAAATGCCATTCGATAGGCAATTTCGTCCCGATGAAAATTATGGGGCATTTTTTCCCGATAGCTCAAAAACTCTGGGAGAAAAGTGCGAAAAACCGAAAATAACGATTTTCCCGCTTAAGGTCGATAAAATCTCAAAAATCAAAAGGGAAACCGAGATTTTCTTGTTGTACGGGAAATTTACGATCGACATAGATTTTTAGAACTTCGGAAACGATTAAAATTCACCGGAATTGGATATATTGCGAATTTCAATGGGTAACGCGAAACCCCGAAAAAACGACTTTTCGCGCTTCTGTATCTCGGTTCTCGTTTGTCCTACAGAAAATTGCACGAATAACTTTTTGAAGAGCTCGCCGAGACGAGAAGAATGGCGCAAGAATCATCGGGATATCTTCATTTTTGTGGCTGTCATGAATTTTCGAAAATCACGATTTTTTGAGGAAAGGGGTTTGCCCCCCAAAAAACTAGCTCCGTGGGTGGGAAAAAATTTTTTTCACTAAAAATATTTCAGCACTACGTTATTCGATCGGAAATTTCCCGCGCATTACGAAAATCATGGTTATTCGTTCGATAGATCGAATCTAATGTCCAAAATCCCTGAAAAACCCTGAAATTTCACGTTTTTTCACTTTTTCACCTAGAAATTATTACCCAACCCCAAAACTACCCAATAGATTCGTGATCAGCTCGCCATTTCCGATCGATATAGATTTTAAGAGTGTGGAAAAATGAAAAAATTGAAAAAGGTCGATTTTTCGACCCTAATGTTCAACCTTGCGACTCGGGGGGTCCGAAAATAAAAAATTTTACCGCGCAAAAATTTCACAAATGCCATTCGATAGGCAATTTCGTCCCGATGAAAATTATGGGGCATTTTTTCCCGATAGCTCAAAAACTCTGGGAGAAAAGTGCGAAAAACCGAAAATAACGATTTTCCCGCTTAAGGTCGATAAAATCTCAAAAATCAAAAGGGAAACCGAGATTTTCTTGTTGTACGGGAAATTTACGATCGACATAGATTTTTAGAACTTCGGAAACGATTAAAATTCACCGGAATTGGATATATTGCGAATTTCAATGGGTATCGCGAAACCCCGAAAAAACGACTTTGCGCTTCTGTATCTCGGTTCTCGTTTGTCCTACAGAAAATTGCACGAATAACTTTTTGAAGAGCTCGCCGAGACGAGAAGAATGGCGCAAGAATCATCGGGATATCTTCATTTTTGTGGCTGTGATGAATTTTCGAAAATCACGATTTTTTGACGAAAGGGGTTTGCCCCCCAAAAAACTAGCTCCGTGGGTGGGAAAAAATTTTTTTCACTAAAAATATTTCAACACTACGTTATTCGATCGGAAATTTCCCGCGCATTACGAAAATCATGGTTATTCGTTCGATAGATCGAATCTAATGTCCAAAATCCCTGAAAAACCCTGAAATTTCACGTTTTTTCACTTTTTCACCTAGAAATTATTACCCAACCCCAAAACTACCCAATAGATTCGTGATCAGCTCGCCATTTCCGATCGATATAGATTTTAAGAGTGTGGAAAAATGAAAAAATTGAAAAAGGTCGATTTTTCGACCCTAATGTTCAACCTTGCGACTCGGGGGGTCCGAAAATAAAAAATTTTACCGCGCAAAAATTTCACAAATGCCATTCGATAGGCAATTTCGTCCCGATGAAAATTATGGGGCATTTTTTCCCGATAGCTCAAAAACTCTGGGAGAAAAGTGCGAAAAACCGAAAATAACGATTTTCCCGCTTAAGGTCGATAAAATCTCAAAAATCAAAAGGGAAACCGAGATTTTCTTGTTGTACGGGAAATTTACGATCGACATAGATTTTTAGAACTTCGGAAACGATTAAAATTCACCGGAATTGGATATATTGCGAATTTCAATGGGTAACGCGAAACCCCGAAAAAACGACTTTTCGCGCTTCTGTATCTCGGTTCTCGTTTGTCCTACAGAAAATTGCACTAATAACTTTTTGAAGAGCTCGCCGAGACGAGAAGAATGGCGCAAGAATCATCGGGATATCTTCATTTTTGTGGCTGTGATGAATTTTCGAAAATCACGATTTTTTGACGAAAGGGGTTTGCCCCCCAAAAAACTAGCTCCGTGGGTGGGAAAAAATTTTTTTCACTAAAAATATTTCAGCACTACGTTATTCGATCGGAAATTTCCCGCGCATTACGAAAATCATGGTTATTCGTTCGATAGATCGAATCTAATGTCCAAAATCCCTGAAAAACCCTGAAATTTCACGTTTTTTCACTTTTTCACCTAGAAATTATTACCCAACCCCAAAACTACCCAATAGATTCGTGATCAGCTCGCCATTTCCGATCGATATAGATTTTAAGAGTGTGGAAAAATGAAAAAATTGAAAAAGGTCGATTTTTCGACCCTAATGTTCAACCTTGCGACTCGGGGGGTCCGAAAATAAAAAATTTTACCGCGCAAAAATTTCACAAATGCCATTCGATAGGCAATTTCGTCCCGATGAAAATTATGGGGCATTTTTTCCCGATAGCTCAAAAACTCTGGGAGAAAAGTGCGAAAAACCGAAAATAACGATTTTCCCGCTTAAGGTCGATAAAATCTCAAAAATCAAAAGGGAAACCGAGATTTTCTTGTTGTACGGGAAATTTACGATCGACATAGATTTTTAGAACTTCGGAAACGATTAAAATTCACCGGAATTGGATATATTGCGAATTTCAATGGGTAACGCGAAACCCCGAAAAAACGACTTTTCGCGCTTCTGTATCTCGGTTCTCGTTTGTCCTACAGAAAATTGCACGAATAACTTTTTGAAGAGCTCGCCGAGACGAGAAGAATGGCGCAAGAATCATCGGGATATCTTCATTTTTGTGGCTGTCATGAATTTTCGAAAATCACGATTTTTTGAGGAAAGGGGTTTGCCCCCCAAAAAACTAGCTCCGTGGGTGGGAAAAAATTTTTTTCACTAAAAATATTTCAGCACTACGTTATTCGATCGGAAATTTCCCGCGCATTACGAAAATCATGGTTATTCGTTCGATAGATCGAATCTAATGTCCAAAATCCCTGAAAAACCCTGAAATTTCACGTTTTTTCACTTTTTCACCTAGAAATTATTACCCAACCCCAAAACTACCCAATAGATTCGTGATCAGCTCGCCATTTCCGATCGATATAGATTTTAAGAGTGTGGAAAAATGAAAAAATTGAAAAAGGTCGATTTTTCGACCCTAATGTTCAACCTTGCGACTCGGGGGGTCCGAAAATAAAAAATTTTACCGCGCAAAAATTTCACAAATGCCATTCGATAGGCAATTTCGTCCCGATGAAAATTATGGGGCATTTTTTCCCGATAGCTCAAAAACTCTGGGAGAAAAGTGCGAAAAACCGAAAATAACGATTTTCCCGCTTAAGGTCGATAAAATCTCAAAAATCAAAAGGGAAACCGAGATTTTCTTGTTGTACGGGAAATTTACGATCGACATAGATTTTTAGAACTTCGGAAACGATTAAAATTCACCGGAATTGGATATATTGCGAATTTCAATGGGTATCGCGAAACCCCGAAAAAACGACTTTGCGCTTCTGTATCTCGGTTCTCGTTTGTCCTACAGAAAATTGCACGAATAACTTTTTGAAGAGCTCGCCGAGACGAGAAGAATGGCGCAAGAATCATCGGGATATCTTCATTTTTGTGGCTGTGATGAATTTTCGAAAATCACGATTTTTTGACGAAAGGGGTTTGCCCCCCAAAAAACTAGCTCCGTGGGTGGGAAAAAATTTTTTTCACTAAAAATATTTCAACACTACGTTATTCGATCGGAAATTTCCCGCGCATTACGAAAATCATGGTTATTCGTTCGATAGATCGAATCTAATGTCCAAAATCCCTGAAAAACCCTGAAATTTCACGTTTTTTCACTTTTTCACCTAGAAATTATTACCCAACCCCAAAACTACCCAATAGATTCGTGATCAGCTCGCCATTTCCGATCGATATAGATTTTAAGAGTGTGGAAAAATGAAAAAATTGAAAAAGGTCGATTTTTCGACCCTAATGTTCAACCTTGCGACTCGGGGGGTCCGAAAATAAAAAATTTTACCGCGCAAAAATTTCACAAATGCCATTCGATAGGCAATTTCGTCCCGATGAAAATTATGGGGCATTTTTTCCCGATAGCTCAAAAACTCTGGGAGAAAAGTGCGAAAAACCGAAAATAACGATTTTCCCGCTTAAGGTCGATAAAATCTCAAAAATCAAAAGGGAAACCGAGATTTTCTTGTTGTACGGGAAATTTACGATCGACATAGATTTTTAGAACTTCGGAAACGATTAAAATTCACCGGAATTGGATATATTGCGAATTTCAATGGGTAACGCGAAACCCCGAAAAAACGACTTTTCGCGCTTCTGTATCTCGGTTCTCGTTTGTCCTACAGAAAATTGCACGAATAACTTTTTGAAGAGCTCGCCGAGACGAGAAGAATGGCGCAAGAATCATCGGGATATCTTCATTTTTGTGGCTGTCATGAATTTTCGAAAATCACGATTTTTTGAGGAAAGGGGTTTGCCCCCCAAAAAACTAGCTCCGTGGGTGGGAAAAAATTTTTTTCACTAAAAATATTTCAGCACTACGTTATTCGATCGGAAATTTCCCGCGCATTACGAAAATCATGGTTATTCGTTCGATAGATCGAATCTAATGTCCAAAATCCCTGAAAAACCCTGAAATTTCACGTTTTTTCACTTTTTCACCTAGAAATTATTACCCAACCCCAAAACTACCCAATAGATTCGTGATCAGCTCGCCATTTCCGATCGATATAGATTTTAAGAGTGTGGAAAAATGAAAAAATTGAAAAAGGTCGATTTTTCGACCCTAATGTTCAACCTTGCGACTCGGGGGGTCCGAAAATAAAAAATTTTACCGCGCAAAAATTTCACAAATGCCATTCGATAGGCAATTTCGTCCCGATGAAAATTATGGGGCATTTTTTCCCGATAGCTCAAAAACTCTGGGAGAAAAGTGCGAAAAACCGAAAATAACGATTTTCCCGCTTAAGGTCGATAAAATCTCAAAAATCAAAAGGGAAACCGAGATTTTCTTGTTGTACGGGAAATTTACGATCGACATAGATTTTTAGAACTTCGGAAACGATTAAAATTCACCGGAATTGGATATATTGCGAATTTCAATGGGTATCGCGAAACCCCGAAAAAACGACTTTGCGCTTCTGTATCTCGGTTCTCGTTTGTCCTACAGAAAATTGCACGAATAACTTTTTGAAGAGCTCGCCGAGACGAGAAGAATGGCGCAAGAATCATCGGGATATCTTCATTTTTGTGGCTGTGATGAATTTTCGAAAATCACGATTTTTTGACGAAAGGGGTTTGCCCCCCAAAAAACTAGCTCCGTGGGTGGGAACAAATTTTTTTCACTAAAAATATTTCAACACTACGTTATTCGATCGGAAATTTCCCGCGCATTACGAAAATCATGGTTATTCGTTCGATAGATCGAATCTAATGTCCAAAATCCCTGAAAAACCCTGAAATTTCACGTTTTTTCACTTTTTCACCTAGAAATTATTACCCAACCCCAAAACTACCCAATAGATTCGTGATCAGCTCGCCATTTCCGATCGATATAGATTTTAAGAGTGTGGAAAAATGAAAAAATTGAAAAAGGTCGATTTTTCGACCCTAATGTTCAACCTTGCGACTCGGGGGGTCCGAAAATAAAAAATTTTACCGCGCAAAAATTTCACAAATGCCATTCGATAGGCAATTTCGTCCCGATGAAAATTATGGGGCATTTTTTCCCGATAGCTCAAAAACTCTGGGAGAAAAGTGCGAAAAACCGAAAATAACGATTTTCCCGCTTAAGGTCGATAAAATCTCAAAAATCAAAAGGGAAACCGAGATTTTCTTGTTGTACGGGAAATTTACGATCGACATAGATTTTTAGAACTTCGGAAACGATTAAAATTCACCGGAATTGGATATATTGCGAATTTCAATGGGTATCGCGAAACCCCGAAAAAACGACTTTGCGCTTCTGTATCTCGGTTCTCGTTTGTCCTACAGAAAATTGCACGAATAACTTTTTGAAGAGCTCGCCGAGACGAGAAGAATGGCGCAAGAATCATCGGGATATCTTCATTTTTGTGGCTGTGATGAATTTTCGAAAATCACGATTTTTTGACGAAAGGGGTTTGCCCCCCAAAAAACTAGCTCCGTGGGTGGGAAAAAATTTTTTTCACTAAAAATATTTCAGCACTACGTTATTCGATCGGAAATTTCCCGCGCATTACGAAAATCATGGTTATTTGTTCGATAGATCAAATCTAATGTCCAAAATCCCTGAAAAACCCTGAAATTTCACGTTTTTTCACTTTTTCACCTAGAAATTATTACCCAACCCCAAAACTACCCAATAGATTCGTGATCAGCTCGCCATTTCCGATCGATATAGATTTTAAGAGTGTGGAAAAATGAAAAAATTGAAAAAGGTCGATTTTTCGACCCTAATGTTCAACCTTGCGACTCGGGGGGTCCGAAAATAAAAAATTTTACCGCGCAAAAATTTCACAAATGCCATTCGATAGGCAATTTCGTCCCGATGAAAATTATGGGGCATTTTTTCCCGATAGCTCAAAAACTCTGGGAGAAAAGTGCGAAAAACCGAAAATAACGATTTTCCCGCTTAAGGTCGATAAAATCTCAAAAATCAAAAGGGAAACCGAGATTTTCTTGTTGTACGGGAAATTTACGATCGACATAGATTTTTAGAACTTCGGAAACGATTAAAATTCACCGGAATTGGATATATTGCGAATTTCAATGGGTATCGCGAAACCCCGAAAAAACGACTTTGCGCTTCTGTATCTCGGTTCTCGTTTGTCCTACAGAAAATTGCACGAATAACTTTTTGAAGAGCTCGCCGAGACGAGAAGAATGGCGCAAGAATCATCGGGATATCTTCATTTTTGTGGCTGTGGTGAAATTTTGAAAATCACGATTTTTTGACGAAAGGGGTTTGCCCCCCAAAAAACTAGCTCCGTGGGTGGGAAAAAATTTTTTTCACTAAAAATATTTCAACACTACGTTATTCGATCGGAAATTTCCCGCGCATTACGAAAATCATGGTTATTTGTTCGATAGATCAAATCTAATGTCCAAAATCCCTGAAAAACCCTGAAATTTCACGTTTTTTCACTTTTTCACCTAGAAATTATTACCCAACCCCAAAACTACCCAATAGATTCGTGATCAGCTCGCCATTTCCGATCGATATAGATTTTAAGAGTGTGGAAAAATGAAAAAATTGAAAAAGGTCGATTTTTCGACCCTAATGTTCAACCTTGCGACTCGGGGGGTCCGAAAATAAAAAATTTTACCGCGCAAAAATTTCACAAATGCCATTCGATAGGCAATTTCGTCCCGATGAAAATTATGGGGCATTTTTTCCCGATAGCTCAAAAACTCTGGGAGAAAAGTGCGAAAAACCGAAAATAACGATTTTCCCGCTTAAGGTCGATAAAATCTCAAAAATCAAAAGGGAAACCGAGATTTTCTTGTTGTACGGGAAATTTACGATCGACATAGATTTTTAGAACTTCGGAAACGATTAAAATTCACCGGAATTGGATATATTGCGAATTTCAATGGGTAACGCGAAACCCCGAAAAAACGACTTTTCGCGCTTCTGTATCTCGGTTCTCGTTTGTCCTACAGAAAATTGCACGAATAACTTTTTGAAGAGCTCGCCGAGACGAGAAGAATGGCGCAAGAATCATCGGGATATCTTCATTTTTGTGGCTGTGATGAATTTTCGAAAATCACGATTTTTTGACGAAAGGGGTTTGCCCCCCAAAAAACTAGCTCCGTGGGTGGGAAAAAATTTTTTTCACTAAAAATATTTCAACACTACGTTATTCGATCGGAAATTTCCCGCGCATTACGAAAATCATGGTTATTCGTTCGATAGATCGAATCTAATGTCCAAAATCCCTGAAAAACCCTGAAATTTCACGTTTTTTCACTTTTTCACCTAGAAATTATTACCCAACCCCAAAACTACCCAATAGATTCGTGATCAGCTCGCCATTTCCGATCGATATAGATTTTAAGAGTGTGGAAAAATGAAAAAATTGAAAAAGGTCGATTTTTCGACCCTAATGTTCAACCTTGCGACTCGGGGGGTCCGAAAATAAAAAATTTTACCGCGCAAAAATTTCACAAATGCCATTCGATAGGCAATTTCGTCCCGATGAAAATTATGGGGCATTTTTTCCCGATAGCTCAAAAACTCTGGGAGAAAAGTGCGAAAAACCGAAAATAACGATTTTCCCGCTTAAGGTCGATAAAATCTCAAAAATCAAAAGGGAAACCGAGATTTTCTTGTTGTACGGGAAATTTACGATCGACATAGATTTTTAGAACTTCGGAAACGATTAAAATTCACCGGAATTGGATATATTGCGAATTTCAATGGGTATCGCGAAACCCCGAAAAAACGACTTTGCGCTTCTGTATCTCGGTTCTCGTTTGTCCTACAGAAAATTGCACGAATAACTTTTTGAAGAGCTCGCCGAGACGAGAAGAATGGCGCAAGAATCATCGGGATATCTTCATTTTTGTGGCTGTGATGAATTTTCGAAAATCACGATTTTTTGACGAAAGGGGTTTGCCCCCCAAAAAACTAGCTCCGTGGGTGGGAAAAATTTTTTTTCACTAAAAATATTTCAACACTACGTTATTCGATCGGAAATTTCCCGCGCATTACGAAAATCATGGTTATTCGTTCGATAGATCGAATCTAATGTCCAAAATCCCTGAAAAACCCTGAAATTTCACGTTTTTTCACTTTTTCACCTAGAAATTATTACCCAACCCCAAAACTACCCAATAGATTCGTGATCAGCTCGCCATTTCCGATCGATATAGATTTTAAGAGTGTGGAAAAATGAAAAAATTGAAAAAGGTCGATTTTTCGACCCTAATGTTCAACCTTGCGACTCGGGGGGTCCGAAAATAAAAAATTTTACCGCGCAAAAATTTCACAAATGCCATTCGATAGGCAATTTCGTCCCGATGAAAATTATGGGGCATTTTTTCCCGATAGCTCAAAAACTCTGGGAGAAAAGTGCGAAAAACCGAAAATAACGATTTTCCCGCTTAAGGTCGATAAAATCTCAAAAATCAAAAGGGAAACCGAGATTTTCTTGTTGTACGGGAAATTTACGATCGACATAGATTTTTAGAACTTCGGAAACGATTAAAATTCACCGGAATTGGATATATTGCGAATTTCAATGGGTAACGCGAAACCCCGAAAAAACGACTTTTCGCGCTTCTGTATCTCGGTTCTCGTTTGTCCTACAGAAAATTGCACGAATAACTTTTTGAAGAGCTCGCCGAGACGAGAAGAATGGCGCAAGAATCATCGGGATATCTTCATTTTTGTGGCTGTGATGAATTTTCGAAAATCACGATTTTTTGACGAAAGGGGTTTGCCCCCCAAAAAACTAGCTCCGTGGGTGGGAACAAATTTTTTTCACTAAAAATATTTCAGCACTACGTTATTCGATCGGAAATTTCCCGCGCATTACGAAAATCATGGTTATTCGTTCGATAGATCGAATCTAATGTCCAAAATCCCTGAAAAACCCTGAAATTTCACGTTTTTTCACTTTTTCACCTAGAAATTATTACCCAACCCCAAAACTACCCAATAGATTCGTGATCAGCTCGCCATTTCCGATCGATATAGATTTTAAGAGTGTGGAAAAATGAAAAAATTGAAAAAGGTCGATTTTTCGACCCTAATGTTCAACCTTGCGACTCGGGGGGTCCGAAAATAAAAAATTTTACCGCGCAAAAATTTCACAAATGCCATTCGATAGGCAATTTCGTCCCGATGAAAATTATGGGGCATTTTTTCCCGATAGCTCAAAAACTCTGGGAGAAAAGTGCGAAAAACCGAAAATAACGATTTTCCCGCTTAAGGTCGATAAAATCTCAAAAATCAAAAGGGAAACCGAGATTTTCTTGTTGTACGGGAAATTTACGATCGACATAGATTTTTAGAACTTCGGAAACGATTAAAATTCACCGGAATTGGATATATTGCGAATTTCAATGGGTATCGCGAAACCCCGAAAAAACGACTTTGCGCTTCTGTATCTCGGTTCTCGTTTGTCCTACAGAAAATTGCACGAATAACTTTTTGAAGAGCTCGCCGAGACGAGAAGAATGGCGCAAGAATCATCGGGATATCTTCATTTTTGTGGCTGTGATGAATTTTCGAAAATCACGATTTTTTGACGAAAGGGGTTTGCCCCCCAAAAAACTAGCTCCGTGGGTGGGAAACAATTTTTTTCACTAAAAATATTTCAACACTACGTTATTCGATCGGAAATTTCCCGCGCATTACGAAAATCATGGTTATTTGTTCGATAGATCAAATCTAATGTCCAAAATCCCTGAAAAACCCTGAAATTTCACGTTTTTTCACTTTTTCACCTAGAAATTATTACCCAACCCCAAAACTACCCAATAGATTCGTGATCAGCTCGCCATTTCCGATCGATATAGATTTTAAGAGTGTGGAAAAATGAAAAAATTGAAAAAGGTCGATTTTTCGACCCTAATGTTCAACCTTGCGACTCGGGGGGTCCGAAAATAAAAAATTTTACCGCGCAAAAATTTCACAAATGCCATTCGATAGGCAATTTCGTCCCGATGAAAATTATGGGGCATTTTTTCCCGATAGCTCAAAAACTCTGGGAGAAAAGTGCGAAAAACCGAAAATAACGATTTTCCCGCTTAAGGTCGATAAAATCTCAAAAATCAAAAGGGAAACCGAGATTTTCTTGTTGTACGGGAAATTTACGATCGACATAGATTTTTAGAACTTCGGAAACGATTAAAATTCACCGGAATTGGATATATTGCGAATTTCAATGGGTATCGCGAAACCCCGAAAAAACGACTTTGCGCTTCTGTATCTCGGTTCTCGTTTGTCCTACAGAAAATTGCACGAATAACTTTTTGAAGAGCTCGCCGAGACGAGAAGAATGGCGCAAGAATCATCGGGATATCTTCATTTTTGTGGCTGTGATGAATTTTCGAAAATCACGATTTTTTGACGAAAGGGGTTTGCCCCCCAAAAAACTAGCTCCGTGGGTGGGAAAAATTTTTTTTCACTAAAAATATTTCAACACTACGTTATTCGATCGGAAATTTCCCGCGCATTACGAAAATCATGGTTATTCGTTCGATAGATCGAATCTAATGTCCAAAATCCCTGAAAAACCCTGAAATTTCACGTTTTTTCACTTTTTCACCTAGAAATTATTACCCAACCCCAAAACTACCCAATAGATTCGTGATCAGCTCGCCATTTCCGATCGATATAGATTTTAAGAGTGTGGAAAAATGAAAAAATTGAAAAAGGTCGATTTTTCGACCCTAATGTTCAACCTTGCGACTCGGGGGGTCCGAAAATAAAAAATTTTACCGCGCAAAAATTTCACAAATGCCATTCGATAGGCAATTTCGTCCCGATGAAAATTATGGGGCATTTTTTCCCGATAGCTCAAAAACTCTGGGAGAAAAGTGCGAAAAACCGAAAATAACGATTTTCCCGCTTAAGGTCGATAAAATCTCAAAAATCAAAAGGGAAACCGAGATTTTCTTGTTGTACGGGAAATTTACGATCGACATAGATTTTTAGAACTTCGGAAACGATTAAAATTCACCGGAATTGGATATATTGCGAATTTCAATGGGTATCGCGAAACCCCGAAAAAACGACTTTGCGCTTCTGTATCTCGGTTCTCGTTTGTCCTACAGAAAATTGCACGAATAACTTTTTGAAGAGCTCGCCGAGACGAGAAGAATGGCGCAAGAATCATCGGGATATCTTCATTTTTGTGGCTGTGATGAATTTTCGAAAATCACGATTTTTTGACGAAAGGGGTTTGCCCCCCAAAAAACTAGCTCCGTGGGTGGGAAAAATTTTTTTTCACTAAAAATATTTCAACACTACGTTATTCGATCGGAAATTTCCCGCGCATTACGAAAATCATGGTTATTCGTTCGATAGATCGAATCTAATGTCCAAAATCCCTGAAAAACCCTGAAATTTCACGTTTTTTCACTTTTTCACCTAGAAATTATTACCCAACCCCAAAACTACCCAATAGATTCGTGATCAGCTCGCCATTTCCGATCGATATAGATTTTAAGAGTGTGGAAAAATGAAAAAATTGAAAAAGGTAGATTTTTCGACCCTAATGTTCAACCTTGCGACTCGGGGGGTCCGAAAATAAAAAATTTTACCGCGCAAAAATTTCACAAATGCCATTCGATAGGCAATTTCGTCCCGATGAAAATTATGGGGCATTTTTTCCCGATAGCTCAAAAACTCTGGGAGAAAAGTGCGAAAAACCGAAAATAACGATTTTCCCGCTTAAGGTCGATAAAATCTCAAAAATCAAAAGGGAAACCGAGATTTTCTTGTTGTACGGGAAATTTACGATCGACATAGATTTTTAGAACTTCGGAAACGATTAAAATTCACCGGAATTGGATATATTGCGAATTTCAATGGGTAACGCGAAACCCCGAAAAAACGACTTTTCGCGCTTCTGTATCTCGGTTCTCGTTTGTCCTACAGAAAATTGCACGAATAACTTTTTGAAGAGCTCGCCGAGACGAGAAGAATGGCGCAAGAATCATCGGGATATCTTCATTTTTGTGGCTGTCATGAATTTTCGAAAATCACGATTTTTTGAGGAAAGGGGTTTGCCCCCCAAAAAACTAGCTCCGTGGGTGGGAAAAAATTTTTTTCACTAAAAATATTTCAGCACTACGTTATTCGATCGGAAATTTCCCGCGCATTACGAAAATCATGGTTATTCGTTCGATAGATCGAATCTAATGTCCAAAATCCCTGAAAAACCCTGAAATTTCACGTTTTTTCACTTTTTCACCTAGAAATTATTACCCAACCCCAAAACTACCCAATAGATTCGTGATCAGCTCGCCATTTCCGATCGATATAGATTTTAAGAGTGTGGAAAAATGAAAAAATTGAAAAAGGTCGATTTTTCGACCCTAATGTTCAACCTTGCGACTCGGGGGGTCCGAAAATAAAAAATTTAACCGCGCAAAAATTTCACAAATGCCATTCGATAGGCAATTTCGTCCCGATGAAAATTATGGGGCATTTTTTCCCGATAGCTCAAAAACTCTGGGAGAAAAGTGCGAAAAACCGAAAATAACGATTTTCCCGCTTAAGGTCGATAAAATCTCAAAAATCAAAAGGGAAACCGAGATTTTCTTGTTGTACGGGAAATTTACGATCGGCATAGATTTTTAGAACTTCGGAAACGATTAAAATTCACCGGAATTGGATATATTGCGAATTTCAATGGGTATCGCGAAACCCCGAAAAAACGACTTTGCGCTTCTGTATCTCGGTTCTCGTTTGTCCTACAGAAAATTGCACGAATAACTTTTTGAAGAGCTCGCCGAGACGAGAAGAATGGCGCAAGAATCATCGGGATATCTTCATTTTTGTGGCTGTGATGAATTTTCGAAAATCACGATTTTTTGACGAAAGGGGTTTGCCCCCCAAAAAACTAGCTCCGTGGGTGGGAAAAATTTTTTTTCACTAAAAATATTTCAACACTACGTTATTCGATCGGAAATTTCCCGCGCATTACGAAAATCATGGTTATTCGTTCGATAGATCGAATCTAATGTCCAAAATCCCTGAAAAACCCTGAAATTTCACGTTTTTTCACTTTTTCACCTAGAAATTATTACCCAACCCCAAAACTACCCAATAGATTCGTGATCAGCTCGCCATTTCCGATCGATATAGATATTAAGAGTGTGGAAAAATGAAAAAATTGAAAAAGGTCGATTTTTCGACCCTAATGTTCAACCTTGCGACTCGGGGGGTCCGAAAATAAAAAATTTTACCGCGCAAAAATTTCACAAATGCCATTCGATAGGCAATTTCGTCCCGATGAAAATTATGGGGCATTTTTTCCCGATAGCTCAAAAACTCTGGGAGAAAAGTGCGAAAAACCGAAAATAACGATTTTCCCGCTTAAGGTCGATAAAATCTCAAAAATCAAAAGGGAAACCGAGATTTTCTTGTTGTACGGGAAATTTACGATCGACATAGATTTTTAGAACTTCGGAAACGATTAAAATTCACCGGAATTGGATATATTGCGAATTTCAATGGGTAACGCGAAACCCCGAAAAAACGACTTTTCGCGCTTCTGTATCTCGGTTCTCGTTTGTCCTACAGAAAATTGCACGAATAACTTTTTGAAGAGCTCGCCGAGACGAGAAGAATGGCGCAAGAATCATCGGGATATCTTCATTTTTGTGGCTGTCATGAATTTTCGAAAATCACGATTTTTTGAGGAAAGGGGTTTGCCCCCCAAAAAACTAGCTCCGTGGGTGGGAAAAAATTTTTTTCACTAAAAATATTTCAGCACTACGTTATTCGATCGGAAATTTCCCGCGCATTACGAAAATCATGGTTATTCGTTCGATAGATCGAATCTAATGTCCAAAATCCCTGAAAAACCCTGAAATTTCACGTTTTTTCACTTTTTCACCTAGAAATTATTACCCAACCCCAAAACTACCCAATAGATTCGTGATCAGCTCGCCATTTCCGATCGATATAGATTTTAAGAGTGTGGAAAAATGAAAAAATTGAAAAAGGTCGATTTTTCGACCCTAATGTTCAACCTTGCGACTCGGGGGGTCCGAAAATAAAAAATTTAACCGCGCAAAAATTTCACAAATGCCATTCGATAGGCAATTTCGTCCCGATGAAAATTATGGGGCATTTTTTCCCGATAGCTCAAAAACTCTGGGAGAAAAGTGCGAAAAACCGAAAATAACGATTTTCCCGCTTAAGGTCGATAAAATCTCAAAAATCAAAAGGGAAACCGAGATTTTCTTGTTGTACGGGAAATTTACGATCGGCATAGATTTTTAGAACTTCGGAAACGATTAAAATTCACCGGAATTGGATATATTGCGAATTTCAATGGGTATCGCGAAACCCCGAAAAAACGACTTTGCGCTTCTGTATCTCGGTTCTCGTTTGTCCTACAGAAAATTGCACGAATAACTTTTTGAAGAGCTCGCCGAGACGAGAAGAATGGCGCAAGAATCATCGGGATATCTTCATTTTTGTGGCTGTGATGAATTTTCGAAAATCACGATTTTTTGACGAAAGGGGTTTGCCCCCCAAAAAACTAGCTCCGTGGGTGGGAAAAATTTTTTTTCACTAAAAATATTTCAACACTACGTTATTCGATCGGAAATTTCCCGCGCATTACGAAAATCATGGTTATTCGTTCGATAGATCGAATCTAATGTCCAAAATCCCTGAAAAACCCTGAAATTTCACGTTTTTTCACTTTTTCACCTAGAAATTATTACCCAACCCCAAAACTACCCAATAGATTCGTGATCAGCTCGCCATTTCCGATCGATATAGATTTTAAGAGTGTGGAAAAATGAAAAAATTGAAAAAGGTCGATTTTTCGACCCTAATGTTCAACCTTGCGACTCGGGGGGTCCGAAAATAAAAAATTTTACCGCGCAAAAATTTCACAAATGCCATTCGATAGGCAATTTCGTCCCGATGAAAATTATGGGGCATTTTTTCCCGATAGCTCAAAAACTCTGGGAGAAAAGTGCGAAAAACCGAAAATAACGATTTTCCCGCTTAAGGTCGATAAAATCTCAAAAATCAAAAGGGAAACCGAGATTTTCTTGTTGTACGGGAAATTTACGATCGACATAGATTTTTAGAACTTCGGAAACGATTAAAATTCACCGGAATTGGATATATTGCGAATTTCAATGGGTATCGCGAAACCCCGAAAAAACGACTTTGCGCTTCTGTATCTCGGTTCTCGTTTGTCCTACAGAAAATTGCACGAATAACTTTTTGAAGAGCTCGCCGAGACGAGAAGAATGGCGCAAGAATCATCGGGATATCTTCATTTTTGTGGCTGTGATGAATTTTCGAAAATCACGATTTTTTGACGAAAGGGGTTTGCCCCCCAAAAAACTAGCTCCGTGGGTGGGAAAAAATTTTTTTCACTAAAAATATTTCAGCACTACGTTATTCGATCGGAAATTTCCCGCGCATTACGAAAATCATGGTTATTCGTTCGATAGATCGAATCTAATGTCCAAAATCCCTGAAAAACCCTGAAATTTCACGTTTTTTCACTTTTTCACCTAGAAATTATTACCCAACCCCAAAACTACCCAATAGATTCGTGATCAGCTCGCCATTTCCGATCGATATAGATTTTAAGAGTGTGGAAAAATGAAAAAATTGAAAAAGGTCGATTTTTCGACCCTAATGTTCAACCTTGCGACTCGGGGGGTCCGAAAATAAAAAATTTAACCGCGCAAAAATTTCACAAATGCCATTCGATAGGCAATTTCGTCCCGATGAAAATTATGGGGCATTTTTTCCCGATAGCTCAAAAACTCTGGGAGAAAAGTGCGAAAAACCGAAAATAACGATTTTCCCGCTTAAGGTCGATAAAATCTCAAAAATCAAAAGGGAAACCGAGATTTTCTTGTTGTACGGGAAATTTACGATCGGCATAGATTTTTAGAACTTCGGAAACGATTAAAATTCACCGGAATTGGATATATTGCGAATTTCAATGGGTATCGCGAAACCCCGAAAAAACGACTTTGCGCTTCTGTATCTCGGTTCTCGTTTGTCCTACAGAAAATTGCACGAATAACTTTTTGAAGAGCTCGCCGAGACGAGAAGAATGGCGCAAGAATCATCGGGATATCTTCATTTTTGTGGCTGTGATGAATTTTCGAAAATCACGATTTTTTGACGAAAGGGGTTTGCCCCCCAAAAAACTAGCTCCGTGGGTGGGAAAAATTTTTTTTCACTAAAAATATTTCAACACTACGTTATTCGATCGGAAATTTCCCGCGCATTACGAAAATCATGGTTATTCGTTCGATAGATCGAATCTAATGTCCAAAATCCCTGAAAAACCCTGAAATTTCACGTTTTTTCACTTTTTCACCTAGAAATTATTACCCAACCCCAAAACTACCCAATAGATTCGTGATCAGCTCGCCATTTCCGATCGATATAGATTTTAAGAGTGTGGAAAAATGAAAAAATTGAAAAAGGTCGATTTTTCGACCCTAATGTTCAACCTTGCGACTCGGGGGGTCCGAAAATAAAAAATTTTACCGCGCAAAAATTTCACAAATGCCATTCGATAGGCAATTTCGTCCCGATGAAAATTATGGGGCATTTTTTCCCGATAGCTCAAAAACTCTGGGAGAAAAGTGCGAAAAACCGAAAATAACGATTTTCCCGCTTAAGGTCGATAAAATCTCAAAAATCAAAAGGGAAACCGAGATTTTCTTGTTGTACGGGAAATTTACGATCGACATAGATTTTTAGAACTTCGGAAACGATTAAAATTCACCGGAATTGGATATATTGCGAATTTCAATGGGTATCGCGAAACCCCGAAAAAACGACTTTGCGCTTCTGTATCTCGGTTCTCGTTTGTCCTACAGAAAATTGCACGAATAACTTTTTGAAGAGCTTGCCGAGACGAGAAGAATGGCGCAAGAATCATCGGGATATCTTCATTTTTGTGGCTGTGATGAATTTTCGAAAATCACGATTTTTTGACGAAAGGGGTTTGCCCCCCAAAAAACTAGCTCCGTGGGTGGGAAAAATTTTTTTTCACTAAAAATATTTCAACACTACGTTATTCGATCGGAAATTTCCCGCGCATTACGAAAATCATGGTTATTCGTTCGATAGATCGAATCTAATGTCCAAAATCCCTGAAAAACCCTGAAATTTCACGTTTTTTCACTTTTTCACCTAGAAATTATTACCCAACCCCAAAACTACCCAATAGATTCGTGATCAGCTCGCCATTTCCGATCGATATAGATTTTAAGAGTGTGGAAAAATGAAAAAATTGAAAAAGGTCGATTTTTCGACCCTAATGTTCAACCTTGCGACTCGGGGGGTCCGAAAATAAAAAATTTTACCGCGCAAAAATTTCACAAATGCCATTCGATAGGCAATTTCGTCCCGATGAAAATTATGGGGCATTTTTTCCCGATAGCTCAAAAACTCTGGGAGAAAAGTGCGAAAAACCGAAAATAACGATTTTCCCGCTTAAGGTCGATAAAATCTCAAAAATCAAAAGGGAAACCGAGATTTTCTTGTTGTACGGGAAATTTACGATCGACATAGATTTTTAGAACTTCGGAAACGATTAAAATTCACCGGAATTGGATATATTGCGAATTTCAATGGGTATCGCGAAACCCCGAAAAAACGACTTTGCGCTTCTGTATCTCGGTTCTCGTTTGTCCTACAGAAAAATGCACGAATAACTTTTTGAAGAGCTCGCCGAGACGAGAAGAATGGCGCAAGAATCATCGGGATATCTTCATTTTTGTGGCTGTGATGAATTTTCGAAAATCACGATTTTTTGACGAAAGGGGTTTGCCCCCCAAAAAACTAGCTCCGTGGGTGGGAAAAATTTTTTTTCACTAAAAATATTTCAACACTACGTTATTCGATCGGAAATTTCCCGCGCATTACGAAAATCATGGTTATTCGTTCGATAGATCGAATCTAATGTCCAAAATCCCTGAAAAACCCTGAAATTTCACGTTTTTTCACTTTTTCACCTAGAAATTATTACCCAACCCCAAAACTACCCAATAGATTCGTGATCAGCTCGCCATTTCCGATCGATATAGATTTTAAGAGTGTGGAAAAATGAAAAAATTGAAAAAGGTCGATTTTTCGACCCTAATGTTCAACCTTGCGACTCGGGGGGTCCGAAAATAAAAAATTTTACCGCGCAAAAATTTCACAAATGCCATTCGATAGGCAATTTCGTCCCGATGAAAATTATGGGGCATTTTTTCCCGATAGCTCAAAAACTCTGGGAGAAAAGTGCGAAAAACCGAAAATAACGATTTTCCCGCTTAAGGTCGATAAAATCTCAAAAATCAAAAGGGAAACCGAGATTTTCTTGTTGTACGGGAAATTTACGATCGACATAGATTTTTAGAACTTCGGAAACGATTAAAATTCACCGGAATTGGATATATTGCGAATTTCAATGGGTATCGCGAAACCCCGAAAAAACGACTTTGCGCTTCTGTATCTCGGTTCTCGTTTGTCCTACAGAAAATTGCACGAATAACTTTTTGAAGAGCTCGCCGAGACGAGAAGAATGGCGCAAGAATCATCGGGATATCTTCATTTTTGTGGCTGTGATGAATTTTCGAAAATCACGATTTTTTGACGAAAGGGGTTTGCCCCCCAAAAAACTAGCTCCGTGGGTGGGAAAAAATTTTTTTCACTAAAAATATTTCAACACTACGTTATTCGATCGGAAATTTCCCGCGCATTACGAAAATCATGGTTATTCGTTCGATAGATCGAATCTAATGTCCAAAATCCCTGAAAAACCCTGAAATTTCACGTTTTTTCACTTTTTCACCTAGAAATTATTACCCAACCCCAAAACTACCCAATAGATTCGTGATCAGCTCGCCATTTCCGATCGATATAGATTTTAAGAGTGTGGAAAAATGAAAAAATTGAAAAAGGTCGATTTTTCGACCCTAATGTTCAACCTTGCGACTCGGGGGGTCCGAAAATAAAAAATTTTACCGCGCAAAAATTTCACAAATGCCATTCGATAGGCAATTTCGTCCCGATGAAAATTATGGGGCATTTTTTCCCGATAGCTCAAAAACTCTGGGAGAAAAGTGCGAAAAACCGAAAATAACGATTTTCCCGCTTAAGGTCGATAAAATCTCAAAAATCAAAAGGGAAACCGAGATTTTCTTGTTGTACGGGAAATTTACGATCGACATAGATTTTTAGAACTTCGGAAACGATTAAAATTCACCGGAATTGGATATATTGCGAATTTCAATGGGTAACGCGAAACCCCGAAAAAACGACTTTTCGCGCTTCTGTATCTCGGTTCTCGTTTGTCCTACAGAAAATTGCACGAATAACTTTTTGAAGAGCTCGCCGAGACGAGAAGAATGGCGCAAGAATCATCGGGATATCTTCATTTTTGTGGCTGTGATGAATTTTCGAAAATCACGATTTTTTGACGAAAGGGGTTTGCCCCCCAAAAAACTAGCTCCGTGGGTGGGAAAAATTTTTTTTCACTAAAAATATTTCAACACTACGTTATTCGATCGGAAATTTCCCGCGCATTACGAAAATCATGGTTATTCGTTCGATAGATCGAATCTAATGTCCAAAATCCCTGAAAAACCCTGAAATTTCACGTTTTTTCACTTTTTCACCTAGAAATTATTACCCAACCCCAAAACTACCCAATAGATTCGTGATCAGCTCGCCATTTCCGATCGATATAGATTTTAAGAGTGTGGAAAAATGAAAAAATTGAAAAAGGTCGATTTTTCGACCCTAATGTTCAACCTTGCGACTCGGGGGGTCCGAAAATAAAAAATTTTACCGCGCAAAAATTTCACAAATGCCATTCGATAGGCAATTTCGTCCCGATGAAAATTATGGGGCATTTTTTCCCGATAGCTCAAAAACTCTGGGAGAAAAGTGCGAAAAACCGAAAATAACGATTTTCCCGCTTAAGGTCGATAAAATCTCAAAAATCAAAAGGGAAACCGAGATTTTCTTGTTGTACGGGAAATTTACGATCGACATAGATTTTTAGAACTTCGGAAACGATTAAAATTCACCGGAATTGGATATATTGCGAATTTCAATGGGTAACGCGAAACCCCGAAAAAACGACTTTTCGCGCTTCTGTATCTCGGTTCTCGTTTGTCCTACAGAAAATTGCACGAATAACTTTTTGAAGAGCTCGCCGAGACGAGAAGAATGGCGCAAGAATCATCGGGATATCTTCATTTTTGTGGCTGTGATGAATTTTCGAAAATCACGATTTTTTGACGAAAGGGGTTTGCCCCCCAAAAAACTAGCTCCGTGGGTGGGAAAAATTTTTTTTCACTAAAAATATTTCAACACTACGTTATTCGATCGGAAATTTCCCGCGCATTACGAAAATCATGGTTATTCGTTCGATAGATCGAATCTAATGTCCAAAATCCCTGAAAAACCCTGAAATTTCACGTTTTTTCACTTTTTCACCTAGAAATTATTACCCAACCCCAAAACTACCCAATAGATTCGTGATCAGCTCGCCATTTCCGATCGATATAGATTTTAAGAGTGTGGAAAAATGAAAAAATTGAAAAAGGTCGATTTTTCGACCCTAATGTTCAACCTTGCGACTCGGGGGGTCCGAAAATAAAAAATTTTACCGCGCAAAAATTTCACAAATGCCATTCGATAGGCAATTTCGTCCCGATGAAAATTATGGGGCATTTTTTCCCGATAGCTCAAAAACTCTGGGAGAAAAGTGCGAAAAACCGAAAATAACGATTTTCCCGCTTAAGGTCGATAAAATCTCAAAAATCAAAAGGGAAACCGAGATTTTCTTGTTGTACGGGAAATTTACGATCGACATAGATTTTTAGAACTTCGGAAACGATTAAAATTCACCGGAATTGGATATATTGCGAATTTCAATGGGTAACGCGAAACCCCGAAAAAACGACTTTTCGCGCTTCTGTATCTCGGTTCTCGTTTGTCCTACAGAAAATTGCACGAATAACTTTTTGAAGAGCTCGCCGAGACGAGAAGAATGGCGCAAGAATCATCGGGATATCTTCATTTTTGTGGCTGTCATGAATTTTCGAAAATCACGATTTTTTGAGGAAAGGGGTTTGCCCCCCAAAAAACTAGCTCCGTGGGTGGGAAAAAATTTTTTTCACTAAAAATATTTCAGCACTACGTTATTCGATCGGAAATTTCCCGCGCATTACGAAAATCATGGTTATTCGTTCGATAGATCGAATCTAATGTCCAAAATCCCTGAAAAACCCTGAAATTTCACGTTTTTTCACTTTTTCACCTAGAAATTATTACCCAACCCCAAAACTACCCAATAGATTCGTGATCAGCTCGCCATTTCCGATCGATATAGATTTTAAGAGTGTGGAAAAATGAAAAAATTGAAAAAGGTCGATTTTTCGACCCTAATGTTCAACCTTGCGACTCGGGGGGTCCGAAAATAAAAAATTTTACCGCGCAAAAATTTCACAAATGCCATTCGATAGGCAATTTCGTCCCGATGAAAATTATGGGGCATTTTTTCCCGATAGCTCAAAAACTCTGGGAGAAAAGTGCGAAAAACCGAAAATAACGATTTTCCCGCTTAAGGTCGATAAAATCTCAAAAATCAAAAGGGAAACCGAGATTTTCTTGTTGTACGGGAAATTTACGATCGACATAGATTTTTAGAACTTCGGAAACGATTAAAATTCACCGGAATTGGATATATTGCGAATTTCAATGGGTATCGCGAAACCCCGAAAAAACGACTTTGCGCTTCTGTATCTCGGTTCTCGTTTGTCCTACAGAAAATTGCACGAATAACTTTTTGAAGAGCTCGCCGAGGCGAGAAGAATGGCGCAAGAATCATCGGGATATCTTCATTTTTGTGGCTGTCATGAATTTTCGAAAATCACGATTTTTTGAGGAAAGGGGTTTGCCCCCCAAAAAACTAGCTCCGTGGGTGGGAAAAAATTTTTTTCACTAAAAATATTTCAGCACTACGTTATTCGATCGGAAATTTCCCGCGCATTACGAAAATCATGGTTATTCGTTCGATAGATCGAATCTAATGTCCAAAATCCCTGAAAAACCCTGAAATTTCACGTTTTTTCACTTTTTCACCTAGAAATTATTACCCAACCCCAAAACTACCCAATAGATTCGTGATCAGCTCGCCATTTCCGATCGATATAGATTTTAAGAGTGTGGAAAAATGAAAAAATTGAAAAAGGTCGATTTTTCGACCCTAATGTTCAACCTTGCGACTCGGGGGGTCCGAAAATAAAAAATTTTACCGCGCAAAAATTTCACAAATGCCATTCGATAGGCAATTTCGTCCCGATGAAAATTATGGGGCATTTTTTCCCGATAGCTCAAAAACTCTGGGAGAAAAGTGCGAAAAACCGAAAATAACGATTTTCCCGCTTAAGGTCGATAAAATCTCAAAAATCAAAAGGGAAACCGAGATTTTCTTGTTGTACGGGAAATTTACGATCGACATAGATTTTTAGAACTTCGGAAACGATTAAAATTCACCGGAATTGGATATATTGCGAATTTCAATGGGTATCGCGAAACCCCGAAAAAACGACTTTGCGCTTCTGTATCTCGGTTCTCGTTTGTCCTACAGAAAATTGCACGAATAACTTTTTGAAGAGCTCGCCGAGACGAGAAGAATGGCGCAAGAATCATCGGGATATCTTCATTTTTGTGGCTGTCATGAATTTTCGAAAATCACGATTTTTTGAGGAAAGGGGTTTGCCCTCCAAAAAACTAGCTCCGTGGGTGGGAAAAAATTTTTTTCACTAAAAATATTTCAGCACTACGTTATTCGATCGGAAATTTCCCGCGCATTACGAAAATCATGGTTATTCGTTCGATAGATCGAATCTAATGTCCAAAATCCCTGAAAAACCCTGAAATTTCACGTTTTTTCACTTTTTCACCTAGAAATTATTACCCAACCCCAAAACTACCCAATAGATTCGTGATCAGCTCGCCATTTCCGATCGATATAGATTTTAAGAGTGTGGAAAAATGAAAAAATTGAAAAAGGTCGATTTTTCGACCCTAATGTTCAACCTTGCGA
Source organism: Netelia virgata (assembly GCA_951802705.1). Classification (NCBI taxonomy): domain Eukaryota; kingdom Metazoa; phylum Arthropoda; class Insecta; order Hymenoptera; family Ichneumonidae; genus Netelia; species Netelia virgata. Next base: position 30,717,950 of record OX637867.1, on the reverse strand, counting down.
CTCGGGGGGTCCGAAAATAAAAAATTTAACCGCGCAAAAATTTCACAAATGCCATTCGATAGGCAATTTCGTCCCGATGAAAATTATGGGGCATTTTTTCCCGATAGCTCAAAAACTCTGGGAGAAAAGTGCGAAAAACCGAAAATAACGATTTTCCCGCTTAAGGTCGATAAAATCTCAAAAATCAAAAGGGAAACCGAGATTTTCTTGTTGTACGGGAAATTTACGATCGGCATAGATTTTTAGAACTTCGGAAACGATTAAAATTCACCGGAATTGGATATATTGCGAATTTCAATGGGTATCGCGAAACCCCGAAAAAACGACTTTGCGCTTCTGTATCTCGGTTCTCGTTTGTCCTACAGAAAATTGCACGAATAACTTTTTGAAGAGCTCGCCGAGACGAGAAGAATGGCGCAAGAATCATCGGGATATCTTCATTTTTGTGGCTGTGATGAATTTTCGAAAATCACGATTTTTTGACGAAAGGGGTTTGCCCCCCAAAAAACTAGCTCCGTGGGTGGGAAAAATTTTTTTTCACTAAAAATATTTCAACACTACGTTATTCGATCGGAAATTTCCCGCGCATTACGAAAATCATGGTTATTCGTTCGATAGATCGAATCTAATGTCCAAAATCCCTGAAAAACCCTGAAATTTCACGTTTTTTCACTTTTTCACCTAGAAATTATTACCCAACCCCAAAACTACCCAATAGATTCGTGATCAGCTCGCCATTTCCGATCGATATAGATTTTAAGAGTGTGGAAAAATGAAAAAATTGAAAAAGGTCGATTTTTCGACCCTAATGTTCAACCTTGCGACTCGGGGGGTCCGAAAATAAAAAATTTTACCGCGCAAAAATTTCACAAATGCCATTCGATAGGCAATTTCGTCCCGATGAAAATTATGGGGCATTTTTTCCCGATAGCTCAAAAACTCTGGGAGAAAAGTGCGAAAAACCGAAAATAACGATTTTCCCGCTTAAGGTCGATAAAATCTCAAAAATCAAAAGGGAAACCGAGATTTTCTTGTTGTACGGGAAATTTACGATCGACATAGATTTTTAGAACTTCGGAAACGATTAAAATTCACCGGAATTGGATATATTGCGAATTTCAATGGGTAACGCGAAACCCCGAAAAAACGACTTTTCGCGCTTCTGTATCTCGGTTCTCGTTTGTCCTACAGAAAATTGCACGAATAACTTTTTGAAGAGCTCGCCGAGACGAGAAGAATGGCGCAAGAATCATCGGGATATCTTCATTTTTGTGGCTGTCATGAATTTTCGAAAATCACGATTTTTTGAGGAAAGGGGTTTGCCCCCCAAAAAACTAGCTCCGTGGGTGGGAAAAAATTTTTTTCACTAAAAATATTTCAGCACTACGTTATTCGATCGGAAATTTCCCGCGCATTACGAAAATCATGGTTATTCGTTCGATAGATCGAATCTAATGTCCAAAATCCCTGAAAAACCCTGAAATTTCACGTTTTTTCACTTTTTCACCTAGAAATTATTACCCAACCCCAAAACTACCCAATAGATTCGTGATCAGCTCGCCATTTCCGATCGATATAGATTTTAAGAGTGTGGAAAAATGAAAAAATTGAAAAAGGTCGATTTTTCGACCCTAATGTTCAACCTTGCGACTCGGGGGGTCCGAAAATAAAAAATTTTACCGCGCAAAAATTTCACAAATGCTATTCGATAGGCAATTTCGTCCCGATGAAAATTATGGGGCATTTTTTCCCGATAGCTCAAAAACTCTGGGAGAAAAGTGCGAAAAACCGAAAATAACGATTTTCCCGCTTAAGGTCGATAAAATCTCAAAAATCAAAAGGGAAACCGAGATTTTCTTGTTGTACGGGAAATTTACGATCGGCATAGATTTTTAGAACTTCGGAAACGATTAAAATTCACCGGAATTGGATATATTGCGAATTTCAATGGGTATCGCGAAACCCCGAAAAAACGACTTTGCGCTTCTGTATCTCGGTTCTCGTTTGTCCTACAGAAAATTGCACGAATAACTTTTTGAAGAGCTCGCCGAGACGAGAAGAATGGCGCAAGAATCATCGGGATATCTTCATTTTTGTGGCTGTGATGAATTTTCGAAAATCACGATTTTTTGACGAAAGGGGTTTGCCCCCCAAAAAACTAGCTCCGTGGGTGGGAAAAATTTTTTTTCACTAAAAATATTTCAACACTACGTTATTCGATCGGAAATTTCCCGCGCATTACGAAAATCATGGTTATTCGTTCGATAGATCGAATCTAATGTCCAAAATCCCTGAAAAACCCTGAAATTTCACGTTTTTTCACTTTTTCACCTAGAAATTATTACCCAACCCCAAAACTACCCAATAGATTCGTGATCAGCTCGCCATTTCCGATCGATATAGATTTTAAGAGTGTGGAAAAATGAAAAAATTGAAAAAGGTCGATTTTTCGACCCTAATGTTCAACCTTGCGACTCGGGGGGTCCGAAAATAAAAAATTTTACCGCGCAAAAATTTCACAAATGCCATTCGATAGGCAATTTCGTCCCGATGAAAATTATGGGGCATTTTTTCCCGATAGCTCAAAAACTCTGGGAGAAAAGTGCGAAAAACCGAAAATAACGATTTTCCCGCTTAAGGTCGATAAAATCTCAAAAATCAAAAGGGAAACCGAGATTTTCTTGTTGTACGGGAAATTTACGATCGACATAGATTTTTAGAACTTCGGAAACGATTAAAATTCACCGGAATTGGATATATTGCGAATTTCAATGGGTAACGCGAAACCCCGAAAAAACGACTTTTCGCGCTTCTGTATCTCGGTTCTCGTTTGTCCTACAGAAAATTGCACGAATAACTTTTTGAAGAGCTCGCCGAGACGAGAAGAATGGCGCAAGAATCATCGGGATATCTTCATTTTTGTGGCTGTCATGAATTTTCGAAAATCACGATTTTTTGAGGAAAGGGGTTTGCCCCCCAAAAAACTAGCTCCGTGGGTGGGAAAAAATTTTTTTCACTAAAAATATTTCAACACTACGTTATTCGATCGGAAATTTCCCGCGCATTACGAAAATCATGGTTATTCGTTCGATAGATCGAATCTAATGTCCAAAATCCCTGAAAAACCCTGAAATTTCACGTTTTTTCACTTTTTCACCTAGAAATTATTACCCAACCCCAAAACTACCCAATAGATTCGTGATCAGCTCGCCATTTCCGATCGATATAGATTTTAAGAGTGTGGAAAAATGAAAAAATTGAAAAAGGTCGATTTTTCGACCCTAATGTTCAACCTTGCGACTCGGGGGGTCCGAAAATAAAAAATTTTACCGCGCAAAAATTTCACAAATGCCATTCGATAGGCAATTTCGTCCCGATGAAAATTATGGGGCATTTTTTCCCGATAGCTCAAAAACTCTGGGAGAAAAGTGCGAAAAACCGAAAATAACGATTTTCCCGCTTAAGGTCGATAAAATCTCAAAAATCAAAAGGGAAACCGAGATTTTCTTGTTGTACGGGAAATTTACGATCGACATAGATTTTTAGAACTTCGGAAACGATTAAAATTCACCGGAATTGGATATATTGCGAATTTCAATGGGTATCGCGAAACCCCGAAAAAACGACTTTGCGCTTCTGTATCTCGGTTCTCGTTTGTCCTACAGAAAAATGCACGAATAACTTTTTGAAGAGCTCGCCGAGACGAGAAGAATGGCGCAAGAATCATCGGGATATCTTCATTTTTGTGGCTGTGATGAATTTTCGAAAATCACGATTTTTTGACGAAAGGGGTTTGCCCCCCATAAAACTAGCTCCGTGGGTGGGAAAAAATTTTTTTCACTAAAAATATTTCAACACTACGTTATTCGATCGGAAATTTCCCGCGCATTACGAAAATCATGGTTATTCGTTCGATAGATCGAATCTAATGTCCAAAATCCCTGAAAAACCCTGAAATTTCACGTTTTTTCACTTTTTCACCTAGAAATTATTACCCAACCCCAAAACTACCCAATAGATTCGTGATCAGCTCGCCATTTCCGATCGATATAGATTTTAAGAGTGTGGAAAAATGAAAAAATTGAAAAAGGTCGATTTTTCGACCCTAATGTTCAACCTTGCGACTCGGGGGGTCCGAAAATAAAAAATTTTACCGTGCAAAAATTTCACAAATGCCATTCGATAGGCAATTTCGTCCCGATGAAAATTATGGGGCATTTTTTCCCGATAGCTCAAAAACTCTGGGAGAAAAGTGCGAAAAACCGAAAATAACGATTTTCCCGCTTAAGGTCGATAAAATCTCAAAAATCAAAAGGGAAACCGAGATTTTCTTGTTGTACGGGAAATTTACGATCGACATAGATTTTTAGAACTTCGGAAACGATTAAAATTCACCGGAATTGGATATATTGCGAATTTCAATGGGTATCGCGAAACCCCGAAAAAACGACTTTGCGCTTCTGTATCTCGGTTCTCGTTTGTCCTACAGAAAATTGCACGAATAACTTTTTGAAGAGCTCGCCGAGACGAGAAGAATGGCGCAAGAATCATCGGGATATCTTCATTTTTGTTGCTGTGATGAATTTTCGAAAATCACGATTTTTTGACGAAAGGGGTTTGCCCCCCAAAAAACTAGCTCCGTGGGTGGGAAAAAATTTTTTTCACTAAAAATATTTCAACACTACGTTATTCGATCGGAAATTTCCCGCGCATTACGAAAATCATGGTTATTCGTTCGATAGATCGAATCTAATGTCCAAAATCCCTGAAAAACCCTGAAATTTCACGTTTTTTCACTTTTTCACCTAGAAATTATTACCCAACCCCAAAACTACCCAATAGATTCGTGATCAGCTCGCCATTTCCGATCGATATAGATTTTAAGAGTGTGGAAAAATGAAAAAATTGAAAAAGGTCGATTTTTCGACCCTAATGTTCAACCTTGCGACTCGGGGGGTCCGAAAATAAAAAATTTTACCGCGCAAAAATTTCACAAATGCCATTCGATAGGCAATTTCGTCCCGATGAAAATTATGGGGCATTTTTTCCCGATAGCTCAAAAACTCTGGGAGAAAAGTGCGAAAAACCGAAAATAACGATTTTCCCGCTTAAGGTCGATAAAATCTCAAAAATCAAAAGGGAAACCGAGATTTTCTTGTTGTACGGGAAATTTACGATCGACATAGATTTTTAGAACTTCGGAAACGATTAAAATTCACCGGAATTGGATATATTGCGAATTTCAATGGGTATCGCGAAACCCCGAAAAAACGACTTTGCGCTTCTGTATCTCGGTTCTCGTTTGTCCTACAGAAAAATGCACGAATAACTTTTTGAAGAGCTCGCCGAGACGAGAAGAATGGCGCAAGAATCATCGGGATATCTTCATTTTTGTGGCTGTGATGAATTTTCGAAAATCACGATTTTTTGACGAAAGGGGTTTGCCCCCCAAAAAACTAGCTCCGTGGGTGGGAAAAAATTTTTTTCACTAAAAATATTTCAGCACTACGTTATTCGATCGGAAATTTCCCGCGCATTACGAAAATCATGGTTATTCGTTCGATAGATCGAATCTAATGTCCAAAATCCCTGAAAAACCCTGAAATTTCACGTTTTTTCACTTTTTCACCTAGAAATTATTACCCAACCCCAAAACTACCCAATAGATTCGTGATCAGCTCGCCATTTCCGATCGATATAGATTTTAAGAGTGTGGAAAAATGAAAAAATTGAAAAAGGTCGATTTTTCGACCCTAATGTTCAACCTTGCGACTCGGGGGGTCCGAAAATAAAAAATTTTACCGCGCAAAAATTTCACAAATGCCATTCGATAGGCAATTTCGTCCCGATGAAAATTATGGGGCATTTTTTCCCGATAGCTCAAAAACTCTGGGAGAAAAGTGCGAAAAACCGAAAATAACGATTTTCCCGCTTAAGGTCGATAAAATCTCAAAAATCAAGAGGGAAACCGAGATTTTCTTGTTGTACGGGAAATTTATGATCGACATAGATTTTTAGAACTTCGGAAACGATTAAAATTCACCGGAATTGGATATATTGCGAATTTCAATGGGTATCGCGAAACCCCGAAAAAACGACTTTGCGCTTCTGTATCTCGGTTCTCGTTTGTCCTACAGAAAATTGCACGAGTAACTTTTTGAAGAGCTCGCCGAGACGAGAAGAATGGCGCAAGAATCATCGGGATATCTTCATTTTTGTGGCTGTGATGAATTTTCGAAAATCACGATTTTTTGACGAAAGGGGTTTGCCCCCCAAAAAACTAGCTCCGTGGGTGGGAAAAAATTTTTTTCACTAAAAATATTTCAGCACTACGTTATTCGATCGGAAATTTCCCGCGCATTACGAAAATCATGGTTATTCGTTCGATAGATCGAATCTAATGTCCAAAATCCCTGAAAAACCCTGAAATTTCACGTTTTTTCACTTTTTCACCTAGAAATTATTACCCAACCCCAAAACTACCCAATAGATTCGTGATCAGCTCGCCATTTCCGATCGATATAGATTTTAAGAGTGTGGAAAAATGAAAAAATTGAAAAAGGTCGATTTTTCGACCCTAATGTTCAACCTTGCGACTCGGGGGGTCCGAAAATAAAAAATTTTACCGCGCAAAAATTTCACAAATGCCATTCGATAGGCAATTTCGTCCCGATGAAAATTATGGGGCATTTTTTCCCGATAGCTCAAAAACTCTGGGAGAAAAGTGCGAAAAACCGAAAATAACGATTTTCCCGCTTAAGGTCGATAAAATCTCAAAAATCAAGAGGGAAACCGAGATTTTCTTGTTGTACGGGAAATTTATGATCGACATAGATTTTTAGAACTTCGGAAACGATTAAAATTCACCGGAATTGGATATATTGCGAATTTCAATGGGTATCGCGAAACCCCGAAAAAACGACTTTGCGCTTCTGTATCTCGGTTCTCGTTTGTCCTACAGAAAATTGCACGAGTAACTTTTTGAAGAGCTCGCCGAGACGAGAAGAATGGCGCAAGAATCATCGGGATATCTTCATTTTTGTGGCTGTGATGAATTTTCGAAAATCACGATTTTTTGACGAAAGGGGTTTGCCCCCCAAAAAACTAGCTCCGTGGGTGGGAAAAAATTTTTTTCACTAAAAATATTTCAACACTACGTTATTCGATCGGAAATTTCCCGCGCATTACGAAAATCATGGTTATTCGTTCGATAGATCGAATCTAATGTCCAAAATCCCTGAAAAACCCTGAAATTTCACGTTTTTTCACTTTTTCACCTAGAAATTATTACCCAACCCCAAAACTACCCAATAGATTCGTGATCAGCTCGCCATTTCCGATCGATATAGATTTTAAGAGTGTGGAAAAATGAAAAAATTGAAAAAGGTCGATTTTTCGACCCTAATGTTCAACCTTGCGACTCGGGGGGTCCGAAAATAAAAAATTTTACCGTGCAAAAATTTCACAAATGCCATTCGATAGGCAATTTCGTCCCGATGAAAATTATGGGGCATTTTTTCCCGATAGCTCAAAAACTCTGGGAGAAAAGTGCGAAAAACCGAAAATAACGATTTTCCCGCTTAAGGTCGATAAAATCTCAAAAATCAAAAGGGAAACCGAGATTTTCTTGTTGTACGGGAAATTTACGATCGACATAGATTTTTAGAACTTCGGAAACGATTAAAATTCACCGGAATTGGATATATTGCGAATTTCAATGGGTATCGCGAAACCCCGAAAAAACGACTTTGCGCTTCTGTATCTCGGTTCTCGTTTGTCCTACAGAAAATTGCACGAATAACTTTTTGAAGAGCTCGCCGAGACGAGAAGAATGGCGCAAGAATCATCGGGATATCTTCATTTTTGTTGCTGTGATGAATTTTCGAAAATCACGATTTTTTGACGAAAGGGGTTTGCCCCCCAAAAAACTAGCTCCGTGGGTGGGAAAAAATTTTTTTCACTAAAAATATTTCAACACTACGTTATTCGATCGGAAATTTCCCGCGCATTACGAAAATCATGGTTATTCGTTCGATAGATCGAATCTAATGTCCAAAATCCCTGAAAAACCCTGAAATTTCACGTTTTTTCACTTTTTCACCTAGAAATTATTACCCAACCCCAAAACTACCCAATAGATTCGTGATCAGCTCGCCATTTCCGATCGATATAGATTTTAAGAGTGTGGAAAAATGAAAAAATTGAAAAAGGTCGATTTTTCGACCCTAATGTTCAACCTTGCGACTCGGGGGGTCCGAAAATAAAAAATTTTACCGCGCAAAAATTTCACAAATGCCATTCGATAGGCAATTTCGTCCCGATGAAAATTATGGGGCATTTTTTCCCGATAGCTCAAAAACTCTGGGAGAAAAGTGCGAAAAACCGAAAATAACGATTTTCCCGCTTAAGGTCGATAAAATCTCAAAAATCAAAAGGGAAACCGAGATTTTCTTGTTGTACGGGAAATTTACGATCGACATAGATTTTTAGAACTTCGGAAACGATTAAAATTCACCGGAATTGGATATATTGCGAATTTCAATGGGTATCGCGAAACCCCGAAAAAACGACTTTGCGCTTCTGTATCTCGGTTCTCGTTTGTCCTACAGAAAAATGCACGAATAACTTTTTGAAGAGCTCGCCGAGACGAGAAGAATGGCGCAAGAATCATCGGGATATCTTCATTTTTGTGGCTGTGATGAATTTTCGAAAATCACGATTTTTTGACGAAAGGGGTTTGCCCCCCAAAAAACTAGCTCCGTGGGTGGGAAAAAATTTTTTTCACTAAAAATATTTCAGCACTACGTTATTCGATCGGAAATTTCCCGCGCATTACGAAAATCATGGTTATTCGTTCGATAGATCGAATCTAATGTCCAAAATCCCTGAAAAACCCTGAAATTTCACGTTTTTTCACTTTTTCACCTAGAAATTATTACCCAACCCCAAAACTACCCAATAGATTCGTGATCAGCTCGCCATTTCCGATCGATATAGATTTTAAGAGTGTGGAAAAATGAAAAAATTGAAAAAGGTCGATTTTTCGACCCTAATGTTCAACCTTGCGACTCGGGGGGTCCGAAAATAAAAAATTTTACCGCGCAAAAATTTCACAAATGCCATTCGATAGGCAATTTCGTCCCGATGAAAATTATGGGGCATTTTTTCCCGATAGCTCAAAAACTCTGGGAGAAAAGTGCGAAAAACCAAAAATAACGATTTTCCCGCTTAAGGTCGATAAAATCTCAAAAATCAAGAGGGAAACCGAGATTTTCTTGTTGTACGGGAAATTTATGATCGACATAGATTTTTAGAACTTCGGAAACGATTAAAATTCACCGGAATTGGATATATTGCGAATTTCAATGGGTATCGCGAAACCCCGAAAAAACGACTTTGCGCTTCTGTATCTCGGTTCTCGTTTGTCCTACAGAAAATTGCACGAGTAACTTTTTGAAGAGCTCGCCGAGACGAGAAGAATGGCGCAAGAATCATCGGGATATCTTCATTTTTGTGGCTGTGATGAATTTTCGAAAATCACGATTTTTTGACGAAAGGGGTTTGCCCCCCAAAAAACTAGCTCCGTGGGTGGGAAAAAATTTTTTTCACTAAAAATATTTCAACACTACGTTATTCGATCGGAAATTTCCCGCGCATTACGAAAATCATGGTTATTCGTTCGATAGATCGAATCTAATGTCCAAAATCCCTGAAAAACCCTGAAATTTCACGTTTTTTCACTTTTTCACCTAGAAATTATTACCCAACCCCAAAACTACCCAATAGATTCGTGATCAGCTCGCCATTTCCGATCGATATAGATTTTAAGAGTGTGGAAAAATGAAAAAATTGAAAAAGGTCGATTTTTCGACCCTAATGTTCAACCTTGCGACTCGGGGGGTCCGAAAATAAAAAATTTTACCGCGCAAAAATTTCACAAATGCCATTCGATAGGCAATTTCGTCCCGATGAAAATTATGGGGCATTTTTTCCCGATAGCTCAAAAACTCTGGGAGAAAAGTGCGAAAAACCGAAAATAACGATTTTCCCGCTTAAGGTCGATAAAATCTCAAAAATCAAAAGGGAAACCGAGATTTTCTTGTTGTACGGGAAATTTACGATCGACATAGATTTTTAGAACTTCGGAAACGATTAAAATTCACCGGAATTGGATATATTGCGAATTTCAATGGGTATCGCGAAACCCCGAAAAAACGACTTTGCGCTTCTGTATCTCGGTTCTCGTTTGTCCTACAGAAAAATGCACGAATAACTTTTTGAAGAGCTCGCCGAGACGAGAAGAATGGCGCAAGAATCATCGGGATATCTTCATTTTTGTGGCTGTGATGAATTTTCGAAAATCACGATTTTTTGACGAAAGGGGTTTGCCCCCCATAAAACTAGCTCCGTGGGTGGGAAAAAATTTTTTTCACTAAAAATATTTCAACACTACGTTATTCGATCGGAAATTTCCCGCGCATTACGAAAATCATGGTTATTCGTTCGATAGATCGAATCTAATGTCCAAAATCCCTGAAAAACCCTGAAATTTCACGTTTTTTCACTTTTTCACCTAGAAATTATTACCCAACCCCAAAACTACCCAATAGATTCGTGATCAGCTCGCCATTTCCGATCGATATAGATTTTAAGAGTGTGGAAAAATGAAAAAATTGAAAAAGGTCGATTTTTCGACCCTAATGTTCAACCTTGCGACTCGGGGGGTCCGAAAATAAAAAATTTTACCGTGCAAAAATTTCACAAATGCCATTCGATAGGCAATTTCGTCCCGATGAAAATTATGGGGCATTTTTTCCCGATAGCTCAAAAACTCTGGGAGAAAAGTGCGAAAAACCGAAAATAACGATTTTCCCGCTTAAGGTCGATAAAATCTCAAAAATCAAAAGGGAAACCGAGATTTTCTTGTTGTACGGGAAATTTACGATCGACATAGATTTTTAGAACTTCGGAAACGATTAAAATTCACCGGAATTGGATATATTGCGAATTTCAATGGGTATCGCGAAACCCCGAAAAAACGACTTTGCGCTTCTGTATCTCGGTTCTCGTTTGTCCTACAGAAAATTGCACGAATAACTTTTTGAAGAGCTCGCCGAGACGAGAAGAATGGCGCAAGAATCATCGGGATATCTTCATTTTTGTTGCTGTGATGAATTTTCGAAAATCACGATTTTTTGACGAAAGGGGTTTGCCCCCCAAAAAACTAGCTCCGTGGGTGGGAAAAAATTTTTTTCACTAAAAATATTTCAACACTACGTTATTCGATCGGAAATTTCCCGCGCATTACGAAAATCATGGTTATTCGTTCGATAGATCGAATCTAATGTCCAAAATCCCTGAAAAACCCTGAAATTTCACGTTTTTTCACTTTTTCACCTAGAAATTATTACCCAACCCCAAAACTACCCAATAGATTCGTGATCAGCTCGCCATTTCCGATCGATATAGATTTTAAGAGTGTGGAAAAATGAAAAAATTGAAAAAGGTCGATTTTTCGACCCTAATGTTCAACCTTGCGACTCGGGGGGTCCGAAAATAAAAAATTTTACCGCGCAAAAATTTCACAAATGCCATTCGATAGGCAATTTCGTCCCGATGAAAATTATGGGGCATTTTTTCCCGATAGCTCAAAAACTCTGGGAGAAAAGTGCGAAAAACCGAAAATAACGATTTTCCCGCTTAAGGTCGATAAAATCTCAAAAATCAAAAGGGAAACCGAGATTTTCTTGTTGTACGGGAAATTTACGATCGACATAGATTTTTAGAACTTCGGAAACGATTAAAATTCACCGGAATTGGATATATTGCGAATTTCAATGGGTATCGCGAAACCCCGAAAAAACGACTTTGCGCTTCTGTATCTCGGTTCTCGTTTGTCCTACAGAAAAATGCACGAATAACTTTTTGAAGAGCTCGCCGAGACGAGAAGAATGGCGCAAGAATCATCGGGATATCTTCATTTTTGTGGCTGTGATGAATTTTCGAAAATCACGATTTTTTGACGAAAGGGGTTTGCCCCCCAAAAAACTAGCTCCGTGGGTGGGAAAAAATTTTTTTCACTAAAAATATTTCAACACTACGTTATTCGATCGGAAATTTCCCGCGCATTACGAAAATCATGGTTATTCGTTCGATAGATCGAATCTAATGTCCAAAATCCCTGAAAAACCCTGAAATTTCACGTTTTTTCACTTTTTCACCTAGAAATTATTACCCAACCCCAAAACTACCCAATAGATTCGTGATCAGCTCGCCATTTCCGATCGATATAGATTTTAAGAGTGTGGAAAAATGAAAAAATTGAAAAAGGTCGATTTTTCGACCCTAATGTTCAACCTTGCGACTCGGGGGGTCCGAAAATAAAAAATTTTACCGTGCAAAAATTTCACAAATGCCATTCGATAGGCAATTTCGTCCCGATGAAAATTATGGGGCATTTTTTCCCGATAGCTCAAAAACTCTGGGAGAAAAGTGCGAAAAACCGAAAATAACGATTTTCCCGCTTAAGGTCGATAAAATCTCAAAAATCAAAAGGGAAACCGAGATTTTCTTGTTGTACGGGAAATTTACGATCGACATAGATTTTTAGAACTTCGGAAACGATTAAAATTCACCGGAATTGGATATATTGCGAATTTCAATGGGTATCGCGAAACCCCGAAAAAACGACTTTGCGCTTCTGTATCTCGGTTCTCGTTTGTCCTACAGAAAATTGCACGAATAACTTTTTGAAGAGCTCGCCGAGACGAGAAGAATGGCGCAAGAATCATCGGGATATCTTCATTTTTGTTGCTGTGATGAATTTTCGAAAATCACGATTTTTTGACGAAAGGGGTTTGCCCCCCAAAAAACTAGCTCCGTGGGTGGGAAAAAATTTTTTTCACTAAAAATATTTCAACACTACGTTATTCGATCGGAAATTTCCCGCGCATTACGAAAATCATGGTTATTCGTTCGATAGATCGAATCTAATGTCCAAAATCCCTGAAAAACCCTGAAATTTCACGTTTTTTCACTTTTTCACCTAGAAATTATTACCCAACCCCAAAACTACCCAATAGATTCGTGATCAGCTCGCCATTTCCGATCGATATAGATTTTAAGAGTGTGGAAAAATGAAAAAATTGAAAAAGGTCGATTTTTCGACCCTAATGTTCAACCTTGCGACTCGGGGGGTCCGAAAATAAAAAATTTTACCGCGCAAAAATTTCACAAATGCCATTCGATAGGCAATTTCGTCCCGATGAAAATTATGGGGCATTTTTTCCCGATAGCTCAAAAACTCTGGGAGAAAAGTGCGAAAAACCGAAAATAACGATTTTCCCGCTTAAGGTCGATAAAATCTCAAAAATCAAAAGGGAAACCGAGATTTTCTTGTTGTACGGGAAATTTACGATCGACATAGATTTTTAGAACTTCGGAAACGATTAAAATTCACCGGAATTGGATATATTGCGAATTTCAATGGGTATCGCGAAACCCCGAAAAAACGACTTTGCGCTTCTGTATCTCGGTTCTCGTTTGTCCTACAGAAAAATGCACGAATAACTTTTTGAAGAGCTCGCCGAGACGAGAAGAATGGCGCAAGAATCATCGGGATATCTTCATTTTTGTGGCTGTGATGAATTTTCGAAAATCACGATTTTTTGACGAAAGGGGTTTGCCCCCCAAAAAACTAGCTCCGTGGGTGGGAAAAAATTTTTTTCACTAAAAATATTTCAGCACTACGTTATTCGATCGGAAATTTCCCGCGCATTACGAAAATCATGGTTATTCGTTCGATAGATCGAATCTAATGTCCAAAATCCCTGAAAAACCCTGAAATTTCACGTTTTTTCACTTTTTCACCTAGAAATTATTACCCAACCCCAAAACTACCCAATAGATTCGTGATCAGCTCGCCATTTCCGATCGATATAGATTTTAAGAGTGTGGAAAAATGAAAAAATTGAAAAAGGTCGATTTTTCGACCCTAATGTTCAACCTTGCGACTCGGGGGGTCCGAAAATAAAAAATTTTACCGTGCAAAAATTTCACAAATGCCATTCGATAGGCAATTTCGTCCCGATGAAAATTATGGGGCATTTTTTCCCGATAGCTCAAAAACTCTGGGAGAAAAGTGCGAAAAACCGAAAATAACGATTTTCCCGCTTAAGGTCGATAAAATCTCAAAAATCAAAAGGGAAACCGAGATTTTCTTGTTGTACGGGAAATTTACGATCGACATAGATTTTTAGAACTTCGGAAACGATTAAAATTCACCGGAATTGGATATATTGCGAATTTCAATGGGTATCGCGAAACCCCGAAAAAACGACTTTGCGCTTCTGTATCTCGGTTCTCGTTTGTCCTACAGAAAATTGCACGAATAACTTTTTGAAGAGCTCGCCGAGACGAGAAGAATGGCGCAAAAATCATCGGGATATCTTCATTTTTGTGGCTGTGATGAATTTTCGAAAATCACGATTTTTTGACGAAAGGGGTTTGCCCCCCAAAAAACTAGCTCCGTGGGTGGGAAAAAATTTTTTTCACTAAAAATATTTCAACACTACGTTATTCGATCGGAAATTTCCCGCGCATTACGAAAATCATGGTTATTCGTTCGATAGATCGAATCTAATGTCCAAAATCCCTGAAAAACCCTGAAATTTCACGTTTTTTCACTTTTTCACCTAGAAATTATTACCCAACCCCAAAACTACCCAATAGATTCGTGATCAGCTCGCCATTTCCGATCGATATAGATTTTAAGAGTGTGGAAAAATGAAAAAATTGAAAAAGGTCGATTTTTCGACCCTAATGTTCAACCTTGCGACTCGGGGGGTCCGAAAATAAAAAATTTTACCGCGCAAAAATTTCACAAATGCCATTCGATAGGCAATTTCGTCCCGATGAAAATTATGGGGCATTTTTTCCCGATAGCTCAAAAACTCTGGGAGAAAAGTGCGAAAAACCGAAAATAACGATTTTCCCGCTTAAGGTCGATAAAATCTCAAAAATCAAAAGGGAAACCGAGATTTTCTTGTTGTACGGGAAATTTACGATCGACATAGATTTTTAGAACTTCGGAAACGATTAAAATTCACCGGAATTGGATATATTGCGAATTTCAATGGGTATCGCGAAACCCCGAAAAAACGACTTTGCGCTTCTGTATCTCGGTTCTCGTTTGTCCTACAGAAAAATGCACGAATAACTTTTTGAAGAGCTCGCCGAGACGAGAAGAATGGCGCAAGAATCATCGGGATATCTTCATTTTTGTGGCTGTGATGAATTTTCGAAAATCACGATTTTTTGACGAAAGGGGTTTGCCCCCCAAAAAACTAGCTCCGTGGGTGGGAAAAAATTTTTTTCACTAAAAATATTTCAACACTACGTTATTCGATCGGAAATTTCCCGCGCATTACGAAAATCATGGTTATTCGTTCGATAGATCGAATCTAATGTCCAAAATCCCTGAAAAACCCTGAAATTTCACGTTTTTTCACTTTTTCACCTAGAAATTATTACCCAACCCCAAAACTACCCAATAGATTCGTGATCAGCTCGCCATTTCCGATCGATATAGATTTTAAGAGTGTGGAAAAATGAAAAAATTGAAAAAGGTCGATTTTTCGACCCTAATGTTCAACCTTGCGACTCGGGGGGTCCGAAAATAAAAAATTTTACCGTGCAAAAATTTCACAAATGCCATTCGATAGGCAATTTCGTCCCGATGAAAATTATGGGGCATTTTTTCCCGATAGCTCAAAAACTCTGGGAGAAAAGTGCGAAAAACCGAAAATAACGATTTTCCCGCTTAAGGTCGATAAAATCTCAAAAATCAAAAGGGAAACCGAGATTTTCTTGTTGTACGGGAAATTTACGATCGACATAGATTTTTAGAACTTCGGAAACGATTAAAATTCACCGGAATTGGATATATTGCGAATTTCAATGGGTATCGCGAAACCCCGAAAAAACGACTTTGCGCTTCTGTATCTCGGTTCTCGTTTGTCCTACAGAAAATTGCACGAATAACTTTTTGAAGAGCTCGCCGAGACGAGAAGAATGGCGCAAGAATCATCGGGATATCTTCATTTTTGTGGCTGTGATGAATTTTCGAAAATCATGATTTTTTGACGAAAGGGGTTTGCCCCCCAAAAAACTAGCTCCGTGGGTGGGAAAAAATTTTTTTCACTAAAAATATTTCAACACTACGTTATTCGATCGGAAATTTCCCGCGCATTACGAAAATCATGATTATTCGTTCGATAGATCGAATCTAATGTCCAAAATCCCTGAAAAACCCTGAAATTTCACGTTTTTTCACTTTTTCACCTAGAAATTATTACCCAACCCCAAAACTACCCAATAGATTCGTGATCAGCTCGCCATTTCCGATCGATATAGATTTTAAGAGTGTGGAAAAATGAAAAAATTGAAAAAGGTCGATTTTTCGACCCTAATGTTCAACCTTGCGACTCGGGGGGTCCGAAAATAAAAAATTTTACCGCGCAAAAATTTCACAAATGCCATTCGATAGGCAATTTCGTCCCGATGAAAATTATGGGGCATTTTTTCCCGATAGCTCAAAAACTCTGGGAGAAAAGTGCGAAAAACCGAAAATAACGATTTTCCCGCTTAAGGTCGATAAAATCTCAAAAATCAAAAGGGAAACCGAGATTTTCTTGTTGTACGGGAAATTTACGATCGACATAGATTTTTAGAACTTCGGAAACGATTAAAATTCACCGGAATTGGATATATTGCGAATTTCAATGGGTATTGCGAAACCCCGAAAAAACGACTTTGCGCTTCTGTATCTCGGTTCTCGTTTGTCCTACAGAAAAATGCACGAATAACTTTTTGAAGAGCTCGCCGAGACGAGAAGAATGGCGCAAGAATCATCGGGATATCTTCATTTTTGTGGCTGTGATGAATTTTCGAAAATCACGATTTTTTGACGAAAGGGGTTTGCCCCCCAAAAAACTAGCTCCGTGGGTGGGAAAAAATTTTTTTCACTAAAAATATTTCAACACTACGTTATTCGATCGGAAATTTCCCGCGCATTACGAAAATCATGGTTATTCGTTCGATAGATCGAATCTAATGTCCAAAATCCCTGAAAAACCCTGAAATTTCACGTTTTTTCACTTTTTCACCTAGAAATTATTACCCAACCCCAAAACTACCCAATAGATTCGTGATCAGCTCGCCATTTCCGATCGATATAGATTTTAAGAGTGTGGAAAAATGAAAAAATTGAAAAAGGTCGATTTTTCGACCCTAATGTTCAACCTTGCGACTCGGGGGGTCCGAAAATAAAAAATTTTACCGCGCAAAAATTTCACAAATGCCATTCGATAGGCAATTTCGTCCCGATGAAAATTATGGGGCATTTTTTCCCGATAGCTCAAAAACTCTGGGAGAAAAGTGCGAAAAACCGAAAATAACGATTTTCCCGCTTAAGGTCGATAAAATCTCAAAAATCAAAAGGGAAACCGAGATTTTCTTGTTGTACGGGAAATTTACGATCGACATAGATTTTTAGAACTTCGGAAACGATTAAAATTCACCGGAATTGGATATATTGCGAATTTCAATGGGTATCGCGAAACCCCGAAAAAACGACTTTGCGCTTCTGTATCTCGGTTCTCGTTTGTCCTACAGAAAATTGCACGAATAACTTTTTGAAGAGCTCGCCGAGACGAGAAGAATGGCGCAAGAATCATCGGGATATCTTCATTTTTGTGGCTGTGATGAATTTTCGAAAATCACGATTTTTTGACGAAAGGGGTTTGCCCCCCAAAAAACTAGCTCCGTGGGTGGGAAAAAATTTGTTTCACTAAAAATATTTCAACACTACGTTATTCGATCGGAAATTTCCCGCGCATTACGAAAATCATGGTTATTCGTTCGATAGATCGAATCTAATGTCCAAAATCCCTGAAAAACCCTGAAATTTCACGTTTTTTCACTTTTTCACGTAGAAATTATTACCCAACCCCAAAACTACCCAATAGATTCGTGATCAGCTCGCCATTTCCGATCGATATAGATTTTAAGAGTGTGGAAAAATGAAAAAATTGAAAAAGGTCGATTTTTCGACCCTAATGTTCAACCTTGCGACTCGGGGGGTCCGAAAATAAAAAATTTTACCGCGCAAAAATTTCACAAATGCCATTCGATAGGCAATTTCGTCCCGATGAAAATTATGGGGCATTTTTTCCCGATAGCTCAAAAACTCTGGGAGAAAAGTGCGAAAAACCGAAAATAACGATTTTCCCGCTTAAGGTCGATAAAATCTCAAAAATCAAAAGGGAAACCGAGATTTTCTTGTTGTACGGGAAATTTACGATCGACATAGATTTTTAGAACTTCGGAAACGATTAAAATTCACCGGAATTGGATATATTGCGAATTTCAATGGGTAACGCGAAACCCCGAAAAAACGACTTTTCGCGCTTCTGTATCTCGGTTCTCGTTTGTCCTACAGAAAATTGCACGAATAACTTTTTGAAGAGCTCGCCGAGACGAGAAGAATGGCGCAAGAATCATCGGGATATCTTCATTTTTGTGGCTGTGATGAATTTTCGAAAATCACGATTTTTTGACGAAAGGGGTTTGCCCCCCAAAAAACTAGCTCCGTGGGTGGGAAAAAATTTTTTTCACTAAAAATATTTCAACACTACGTTATTCGATCGGAAATTTCCCGCGCATTACGAAAATCATGGTTATTCGTTCGATAGATCGAATCTAATGTCCAAAATCCCTGAAAAACCCTGAAATTTCACGTTTTTTCACTTTTTCACGTAGAAATTATTACCCAACCCCAAAACTACCCAATAGATTCGTGATCAGCTCGCCATTTCCGATCGATATAGATTTTAAGAGTGTGGAAAAATGAAAAAATTGAAAAAGGTCGATTTTTCGACCCTAATGTTCAACCTTGCGACTCGGGGGGTCCGAAAATAAAAAATTTTACCGCGCAAAAATTTCACAAATGCCATTCGATAGGCAATTTCGTCCCGATGAAAATTATGGGGCATTTTTTCCCGATAGCTCAAAAACTCTGGGAGAAAAGTGCGAAAAACCGAAAATAACGATTTTCCCGCTTAAGGTCGATAAAATCTCAAAAATCAAAAGGGAAACCGAGATTTTCTTGTTGTACGGGAAATTTACGATCGACATAGATTTTTAGAACTTCGGAAACGATTAAAATTCACCGGAATTGGATATATTGCGAATTTCAATGGGTATCGCGAAACCCCGAAAAAACGACTTTGCGCTTCTGTATCTCGGTTCTCGTTTGTCCTACAGAAAATTGCACGAATAACTTTTTGAAGAGCTCGCCGAGACGAGAAGAATGGCGCAAGAATCATCGGGATATCTTCATTTTTGTGGCTGTGATGAATTTTCGAAAATCACGATTTTTTGACGAAAGGGGTTTGCCCCCCAAAAAACTAGCTCCGTGGGTGGGAAAAAATTTTTTTCACTAAAAATATTTCAACACTACGTTATTCGATCGGAAATTTCCCGCGCATTACGAAAATCATGGTTATTCGTTCGATAGATCGAATCTAATGTCCAAAATCCCTGAAAAACCCTGAAATTTCACGTTTTTTCACTTTTTCACGTAGAAATTATTACCCAACCCCAAAACTACCCAATAGATTCGTGATCAGCTCGCCATTTCCGATCGATATAGATTTTAAGAGTGTGGAAAAATGAAAAAATTGAAAAAGGTCGATTTTTCGACCCTAATGTTCAACCTTGCGACTCGGGGGGTCCGAAAATAAAAAATTTTACCGCGCAAAAATTTCACAAATGCCATTCGATAGGCAATTTCGTCCCGATGAAAATTATGGGGCATTTTTTCCCGATAGCTCAAAAACTCTGGGAGAAAAGTGCGAAAAACCGAAAATAACGATTTTCCCGCTTAAGGTCGATAAAATCTCAAAAATCAAAAGGGAAACCGAGATTTTCTTGTTGTACGGGAAATTTACGATCGACATAGATTTTTAGAACTTCGGAAACGATTAAAATTCACCGGAATTGGATATATTGCGAATTTCAATGGGTAACGCGAAACCCCGAAAAAACGACTTTTCGCGCTTCTGTATCTCGGTTCTCGTTTGTCCTACAGAAAATTGCACGAATAACTTTTTGAAGAGCTCGCCGAGACGAGAAGAATGGCGCAAGAATCATCGGGATATCTTCATTTTTGTGGCTGTGATGAATTTTCGAAAATCACGATTTTTTGACGAAAGGGGTTTGCCCCCCAAAAAACTAGCTCCGTGGGTGGGAAAAAATTTTTTTCACTAAAAATATTTCAACACTACGTTATTCGATCGGAAATTTCCCGCGCATTACGAAAATCATGGTTATTCGTTCGATAGATCGAATCTAATGTCCAAAATCCCTGAAAAACCCTGAAATTTCACGTTTTTTCACTTTTTCACGTAGAAATTATTACCCAACCCCAAAACTACCCAATAGATTCGTGATCAGCTCGCCATTTCCGATCGATATAGATTTTAAGAGTGTGGAAAAATGAAAAAATTGAAAAAGGTCGATTTTTCGACCCTAATGTTCAACCTTGCGACTCGGGGGGTCCGAAAATAAAAAATTTTACCGCGCAAAAATTTCACAAATGCCATTCGATAGGCAATTTCGTCCCGATGAAAATTATGGGGCATTTTTTCCCGATAGCTCAAAAACTCTGGGAGAAAAGTGCGAAAAACCGAAAATAACGATTTTCCCGCTTAAGGTCGATAAAATCTCAAAAATCAAAAGGGAAACCGAGATTTTCTTGTTGTACGGGAAATTTACGATCGACATAGATTTTTAGAACTTCGGAAACGATTAAAATTCACCGGAATTGGATATATTGCGAATTTCAATGGGTATCGCGAAACCCCGAAAAAACGACTTTGCGCTTCTGTATCTCGGTTCTCGTTTGTCCTACAGAAAATTGCACGAATAACTTTTTGAAGAGCTCGCCGAGACGAGAAGAATGGCGCAAGAATCATCGGGATATCTTCATTTTTGTGGCTGTGATGAATTTTCGAAAATCACGATTTTTTGACGAAAGGGGTTTGCCCCCCAAAAAACTAGCTCCGTGGGTGGGAAAAAATTTTTTTCACTAAAAATATTTCAACACTACGTTATTCGATCGGAAATTTCCCGCGCATTACGAAAATCATGGTTATTCGTTCGATAGATCGAATCTAATGTCCAAAATCCCTGAAAAACCCTGAAATTTCACGTTTTTTCACTTTTTCACGTAGAAATTATTACCCAACCCCAAAACTACCCAATAGATTCGTGATCAGCTCGCCATTTCCGATCGATATAGATTTTAAGAGTGTGGAAAAATGAAAAAATTGAAAAAGGTCGATTTTTCGACCCTAATGTTCAACCTTGCGACTCGGGGGGTCCGAAAATAAAAAATTTTACCGCGCAAAAATTTCACAAATGCCATTCGATAGGCAATTTCGTCCCGATGAAAATTATGGGGCATTTTTTCCCGATAGCTCAAAAACTCTGGGAGAAAAGTGCGAAAAACCGAAAATAACGATTTTCCCGCTTAAGGTCGATAAAATCTCAAAAATCAAAAGGGAAACCGAGATTTTCTTGTTGTACGGGAAATTTACGATCGACATAGATTTTTAGAACTTCGGAAACGATTAAAATTCACCGGAATTGGATATATTGCGAATTTCAATGGGTATCGCGAAACCCCGAAAAAACGACTTTGCGCTTCTGTATCTCGGTTCTCGTTTGTCCTACAGAAAAATGCACGAATAACTTTTTGAAGAGCTCGCCGAGACGAGAAGAATGGCGCAAGAATCATCGGGATATCTTCATTTTTGTGGCTGTGATGAATTTTCGAAAATCACGATTTTTTGACGAAAGGGGTTTGCCCCCCAAAAAACTAGCTCCGTGGGTGGGAAAAAATTTTTTTCACTAAAAATATTTCAACACTACGTTATTCGATCGGAAATTTCCCGCGCATTACGAAAATCATGGTTATTCGTTCGATAGATCGAATCTAATGTCCAAAATCCCTGAAAAACCCTGAAATTTCACGTTTTTTCACTTTTTCACGTAGAAATTATTACCCAACCCCAAAACTACCCAATAGATTCGTGATCAGCTCGCCATTTCCGATCGATATAGATTTTAAGAGTGTGGAAAAATGAAAAAATTGAAAAAGGTCGATTTTTCGACCCTAATGTTCAACCTTGCGACTCGGGGGGTCCGAAAATAAAAAATTTTACCGCGCAAAAATTTCACAAATGCCATTCGATAGGCAATTTCGTCCCGATGAAAATTATGGGGCATTTTTTCCCGATAGCTCAAAAACTCTGGGAGAAAAGTGCGAAAAACCGAAAATAACGATTTTCCCGCTTAAGGTCGATAAAATCTCAAAAATCAAAAGGGAAACCGAGATTTTCTTGTTGTACGGGAAATTTACGATCGACATAGATTTTTAGAACTTCGGAAACGATTAAAATTCACCGGAATTGGATATATTGCGAATTTCAATGGGTATCGCGAAACCCCGAAAAAACGACTTTGCGCTTCTGTATCTCGGTTCTCGTTTGTCCTACAGAAAATTGCACGAATAACTTTTTGAAGAGCTCGCCGAGACGAGAAGAATGGCGCAAGAATCATCGGGATATCTTCATTTTTGTGGCTGTGATGAATTTTCGAAAATCACGATTTTTTGACGAAAGGGGTTTGCCCCCCAAAAAACTAGCTCCGTGGGTGGGAAAAAATTTTTTTCACTAAAAATATTTCAACACTACGTTATTCGATCGGAAATTTCCCGCGCATTACGAAAATCATGGTTATTCGTTCGATAGATCGAATCTAATGTCCAAAATCCCTGAAAAACCCTGAAATTTCACGTTTTTTCACTTTTTCACGTAGAAATTATTACCCAACCCCAAAACTACCCAATAGATTCGTGATCAGCTCGCCATTTCCGATCGATATAGATTTTAAGAGTGTGGAAAAATGAAAAAATTGAAAAAGGTCGATTTTTCGACCCTAATGTTCAACCTTGCGACTCGGGGGGTCCGAAAATAAAAAATTTTACCGCGCAAAAATTTCACAAATGCCATTCGATAGGCAATTTCGTCCCGATGAAAATTATGGGGCATTTTTTCCCGATAGCTCAAAAACTCTGGGAGAAAAGTGCGAAAAACCGAAAATAACGATTTTCCCGCTTAAGGTCGATAAAATCTCAAAAATCAAAAGGGAAACCGAGATTTTCTTGTTGTACGGGAAATTTACGATCGACATAGATTTTTAGAACTTCGGAAACGATTAAAATTCACCGGAATTGGATATATTGCGAATTTCAATGGGTATCGCGAAACCCCGAAAAAACGACTTTGCGCTTCTGTATCTCGGTTCTCGTTTGTCCTACAGAAAATTGCACGAATAACTTTTTGAAGAGCTCGCCGAGACGAGAAGAATGGCGCAAGAATCATCGGGATATCTTCATTTTTGTGGCTGTGATGAATTTTCGAAAATCACGATTTTTTGACGAAAGGGGTTTGCCCCCCAAAAAACTAGCTCCGTGGGTGGGAAAAAATTTTTTTCACTAAAAATATTTCAACACTACGTTATTCGATCGGAAATTTCCCGCGCATTACGAAAATCATGGTTATTCGTTCGATAGATCGAATCTAATGTCCAAAATCCCTGAAAAACCCTGAAATTTCACGTTTTTTCACTTTTTCACGTAGAAATTATTACCCAACCCCAAAACTACCCAATAGATTCGTGATCAGCTCGCCATTTCCGATCGATATAGATTTTAAGAGTGTGGAAAAATGAAAAAATTGAAAAAGGTCGATTTTTCGACCCTAATGTTCAACCTTGCGACTCGGGGGGTCCGAAAATAAAAAATTTTACCGCGCAAAAATTTCACAAATGCCATTCGATAGGCAATTTCGTCCCGATGAAAATTATGGGGCATTTTTTCCCGATAGCTCAAAAACTCTGGGAGAAAAGTGCGAAAAACCGAAAATAACGATTTTCCCGCTTAAGGTCGATAAAATCTCAAAAATCAAAAGGGAAACCGAGATTTTCTTGTTGTACGGGAAATTTACGATCGACATAGATTTTTAGAACTTCGGAAACGATTAAAATTCACCGGAATTGGATATATTGCGAATTTCAATGGGTATCGCGAAACCCCGAAAAAACGACTTTGCGCTTCTGTATCTCGGTTCTCGTTTGTCCTACAGAAAAATGCACGAATAACTTTTTGAAGAGCTCGCCGAGACGAGAAGAATGGCGCAAGAATCATCGGGATATCTTCATTTTTGTGGCTGTGATGAATTTTCGAAAATCACGATTTTTTGACGAAAGGGGTTTGCCCCCCAAAAAACTAGCTCCGTGGGTGGGAAAAAATTTTTTTCACTAAAAATATTTCAACACTACGTTATTCGATCGGAAATTTCCCGCGCATTACGAAAATCATGGTTATTCGTTCGATAGATCGAATCTAATGTCCAAAATCCCTGAAAAACCCTGAAATTTCACGTTTTTTCACTTTTTCACGTAGAAATTATTACCCAACCCCAAAACTACCCAATAGATTCGTGATCAGCTCGCCATTTCCGATCGATATAGATTTTAAGAGTGTGGAAAAATGAAAAAATTGAAAAAGGTCGATTTTTCGACCCTAATGTTCAACCTTGCGACTCGGGGGGTCCGAAAATAAAAAATTTTACCGCGCAAAAATTTCACAAATGCCATTCGATAGGCAATTTCGTCCCGATGAAAATTATGGGGCATTTTTTCCCGATAGCTCAAAAACTCTGGGAGAAAAGTGCGAAAAACCGAAAATAACGATTTTCCCGCTTAAGGTCGATAAAATCTCAAAAATCAAAAGGGAAACCGAGATTTTCTTGTTGTACGGGAAATTTACGATCGACATAGATTTTTAGAACTTCGGAAACGATTAAAATTCACCGGAATTGGATATATTGCGAATTTCAATGGGTATCGCGAAACCCCGAAAAAACGACTTTGCGCTTCTGTATCTCGGTTCTCGTTTGTCCTACAGAAAAATGCACGAATAACTTTTTGAAGAGCTCGCCGAGACGAGAAGAATGGCGCAAGAATCATCGGGATATCTTCATTTTTGTGGCTGTGATGAATTTTCGAAAATCACGATTTTTTGACGAATGGGGTTTGCCCCCCAAAAAACTAGCTCCGTGGGTGGGAAAAATTTTTTTTCACTAAAAATATTTCAACACTACGTTATTCGATCGGAAATTTCCCGCGCATTACGAAAATCATGGTTATTCGTTCGATAGATCGAATCTAATGTCCAAAATCCCTGAAAAACCCTGAAATTTCACGTTTTTTCACTTTTTCACCTAGAAATTATTACCCAACCCCAAAACTACCCAATAGATTCGTGATCAGCTCGCCATTTCCGATCGATATAGATTTTAAGAGTGTGGAAAAATGAAAAAATTGAAAAAGGTCGATTTTTCGACCCTAATGTTCAACCTTGCGACTCGGGGGGTCCGAAAATAAAAAATTTTACCGCGCAAAAATTTCACAAATGCCATTCGATAGGCAATTTCGTCCCGATGAAAATTATGGGGCATTTTTTCCCGATAGCTCAAAAACTCTGGGAGAAAAGTGCGAAAAACCGAAAATAACGATTTTCCCGCTTAAGGTCGATAAAATCTCAAAAATCAAAAGGGAAACCGAGATTTTCTTGTTGTACGGGAAATTTACGATCGACATAGATTTTTAGAACTTCGGAAACGATTAAAATTCACCGGAATTGGATATATTGCGAATTTCAATGGGTATCGCGAAACCCCGAAAAAACGACTTTGCGCTTCTGTATCTCGGTTCTCGTTTGTCCTACAGAAAAATGCACGAATAACTTTTTGAAGAGCTCGCCGAGACGAGAAGAATGGCGCAAGAATCATCGGGATATCTTCATTTTTGTGGCTGTGATGAATTTTCGAAAATCACGATTTTTTGACGAAAGGGGTTTGCCCCCCAAAAAACTAGCTCCGTGGGTGGGAAAAATTTTTTTTCACTAAAAATATTTCAACACTACGTTATTCGATCGGAAATTTCCCGCGCATTACGAAAATCATGGTTATTCGTTCGATAGATCGAATCTAATGTCCAAAATCCCTGAAAAACCCTGAAATTTCACGTTTTTTCACTTTTTCACCTAGAAATTATTACCCAACCCCAAAACTACCCAATAGATTCGTGATCAGCTCGCCATTTCCGATCGATATAGATTTTAAGAGTGTGGAAAAATGAAAAAATTGAAAAAGGTCGATTTTTCGACCCTAATGTTCAACCTTGCGACTCGGGGGGTCCGAAAATAAAAAATTTTACCGTGCAAAAATTTCACAAATGCCATTCGATAGGCAATTTCGTCCCGATGAAAATTATGGGGCATTTTTTCCCGATAGCTCAAAAACTCTGGGAGAAAAGTGCGAAAAACCGAAAATAACGATTTTCCCGCTTAAGGTCGATAAAATCTCAAAAATTAAAAGGGAAACCGAGATTTTCTTGTTGTACGGGAAATTTACGATCGACATAGATTTTTAGAACTTCGGAAACGATTAAAATTCACCGGAATTGGATATATTGCGAATTTCAATGGGTATCGCGAAACCCCGAAAAAACGACTTTGCGCTTCTGTATCTCGGTTCTCGTTTGTCCTACAGAAAATTGCACGAATAACTTTTTGAAGAGCTCGCCGAGACGAGAAGAATGGCGCAAGAATCATCGGGATATCTTCATTTTTGTGGCTGTGATGAATTTTCGAAAATCACGATTTTTTGACGAAAGGGGTTTGCCCCCCAAAAAACTAGCTCCGTGGGTGGGAAAAAATTTGTTTCACTAAAAATATTTCAACACTACGTTATTCGATCGGAAATTTCCCGCGCATTACGAAAATCATGGTTATTCGTTCGATAGATCGAATCTAATGTCCAAAATCCCTGAAAAACCCTGAAATTTCACGTTTTTTCACTTTTTCACCTAGAAATTATTACCCAACCCCAAAACTACCCAATAGATTCATGATCAGCTCGCCATTTCCGATCGATATAGATTTTAAGAGTGTGGAAAAATGAAAAAATTGAAAAAGGTCGATTTTTCGACCCTAATGTTCAACCTTGCGACTCGGGGGGTCCGAAAATAAAAAATTTTACCGCGAAAAAATTTCACAAATGCCATTCGATAGGCAATTTCGTCCCGATGAAAATTATGGGGCATTTTTTCCCGATAGCTCAAAAACTCTGGGAGAAAAGTGCGAAAAACCGAAAATAACGATTTTCCCGCTTAAGGTCGATAAAATCTCAAAAATCAAAAGGGAAACCGAGATTTTCTTGTTGTACGGGAAATTTACGATCGACATAGATTTGTAGAACTTCGGAAACGATTAAAATTCACCGGAATTGGATATATTGCGAATTTCAATGGGTAACGCGAAACCCCGAAAAAACGACTTTTCGCGCTTCTGTATCTCGGTTCTCGTTTGTCCTACAGAAAATTGCACGAATAACTTTTTGAAGAGCTCGCCGAGACGAGAAGAATGGCGCAAGAATCATCGGGATATCTTCATTTTTGTGGCTGTGATGAATTTTCGAAAATCACGATTTTTTGACGAAAGGGGTTTGCCCCCCAAAAAACTAGCTCCGTCGGTGGGAAAAAATTTTTTTCACTAAAAATATTTCAACACTACGTTATTCGATCGGAAATTTCCCGCGCATTACGAAAATCATGGTTATTCGTTCGATAGATCGAATCTAATGTCCAAAATCCCTGAAAAACCCTGAAATTTCACGTTTTTTCACTTTTTCACCTAGAAATTATTACCCAACCCCAAAACTACCCAATAGATTCGTGATCAGCTCGCCATTTCCGATCGATATAGATTTTAAGAGTGTGGAAAAATGAAAAAATTGAAAAAGGTCGATTTTTCGACCCTAATGTTCAACCTTGCGACTCGGGGGGTCCGAAAATAAAAAATTTTACCGTGCAAAAATTTCACAAATGCCATTCGATAGGCAATTTCGTCCCGATGAAAATTATGGGGCATTTTTTCCCGATAGCTCAAAAACTCTGGGAGAAAAGTGCGAAAAACCGAAAATAACGATTTTCCCGCTTAAGGTCGATAAAATCTCAAAAATCAAAAGGGAAACCGAGATTTTCTTGTTGTACGGGAAATTTACGATCGACATAGATTTGTAGAACTTCGGAAACGATTAAAATTCACCGGAATTGGATATATTGCGAATTTCAATGGGTAACGCGAAACCCCGAAAAAACGACTTTTCGCGCTTCTGTATCTCGGTTCTCGTTTGTCCTACAGAAAATTGCACGAATAACTTTTTGAAGAGCTCGCCGAGACGAGAAGAATGGCGCAAGAATCATCGGGATATCTTCATTTTTGTGGCTGTGATGAATTTTCGAAAATCACGATTTTTTGACGAAAGGGGTTTGCCCCCCAAAAAACTAGCTCCGTGGGTGGGAAAAAATTTTTTTCACTAAAAATATTTCAACACTACGTTATTCGATCGGAAATTTCCCGCGCATTACGAAAATCATGGTTATTCGTTCGATAGATCGAATCTAATGTCCAAAATCCCTGAAAAACCCTGAAATTTCACGTTTTTTCACTTTTTCACCTAGAAATTATTACCCAACCCCAAAACTACCCAATAGATTCGTGATCAGCTCGCCATTTCCGATCGATATAGATTTTAAGAGTGTGGAAAAATGAAAAAATTGAAAAAGGTCGATTTTTCGACCCTAATGTTCAACCTTGCGACTCGGGGGGTCCGAAAATAAAAAATTTTACCGCGCAAAAATTTCACAAATGCCATTCGATAGGCAATTTCGTCCCGATGAAAATTATGGGGCATTTTTTCCCGATAGCTCAAAAACTCTGGGAGAAAAGTGCGAAAAACCGAAAATAACGATTTTCCCGCTTAAGGTCGATAAAATCTCAAAAATCAAAAGGGAAACCGAGATTTTCTTGTTGTACGGGAAATTTACGATCGACATAGATTTTTAGAACTTCGGAAACGATTAAAATTCACCGGAATTGGATATATTGCGAATTTCAATGGGTATCGCGAAACCCCGAAAAAACGACTTTGCGCTTCTGTATCTCGGTTCTCGTTTGTCCTACAGAAAAATGCACGAATAACTTTTTGAAGAGCTCGCCGAGACGAGAAGAATGGCGCAAGAATCATCGGGATATCTTCATTTTTGTGGCTGTGATGAATTTTCGAAAATCACGATTTTTTGACGAAAGGGGTTTGCCCCCCAAAAAACTAGCTCCGTGGGTGGGAAAAATTTTTTTTCACTAAAAATATTTCAACACTACGTTATTCGATCGGAAATTTCCCGCGCATTACGAAAATCATGGTTATTCGTTCGATAGATCGAATCTAATGTCCAAAATCCCTGAAAAACCCTGAAATTTCACGTTTTTTCACTTTTTCACCTAGAAATTATTACCCAACCCCAAAACTACCCAATAGATTCGTGATCAGCTCGCCATTTCCGATCGATATAGATTTTAAGAGTGTGGAAAAATGAAAAAATTGAAAAAGGTCGATTTTTCGACCCTAATGTTCAACCTTGCGACTCGGGGGGTCCGAAAATAAAAAATTTTACCGTGCAAAAATTTCACAAATGCCATTCGATAGGCAATTTCGTCCCGATGAAAATTATGGGGCATTTTTTCCCGATAGCTCAAAAACTCTGGGAGAAAAGTGCGAAAAACCGAAAATAACGATTTTCCCGCTTAAGGTCGATAAAATCTCAAAAATTAAAAGGGAAACCGAGATTTTCTTGTTGTACGGGAAATTTACGATCGACATAGATTTTTAGAACTTCGGAAACGATTAAAATTCACCGGAATTGGATATATTGCGAATTTCAATGGGTATCGCGAAACCCCGAAAAAACGACTTTGCGCTTCTGTATCTCGGTTCTCGTTTGTCCTACAGAAAATTGCACGAATAACTTTTTGAAGAGCTCGCCGAGACGAGAAGAATGGCGCAAGAATCATCGGGATATCTTCATTTTTGTGGCTGTGATGAATTTTCGAAAATCACGATTTTTTGACGAAAGGGGTTTGCCCCCCAAAAAACTAGCTCCGTGGGTGGGAAAAAATTTGTTTCACTAAAAATATTTCAACACTACGTTATTCGATCGGAAATTTCCCGCGCATTACGAAAATCATGGTTATTCGTTCGATAGATCGAATCTAATGTCCAAAATCCCTGAAAAACCCTGAAATTTCACGTTTTTTCACTTTTTCACCTAGAAATTATTACCCAACCCCAAAACTACCCAATAGATTCGTGATCAGCTCGCCATTTCCGATCGATATAGATTTTAAGAGTGTGGAAAAATGAAAAAATTGAAAAAGGTCGATTTTTCGACCCTAATGTTCAACCTTGCGACTCGGGGGGTCCGAAAATAAAAAATTTTACCGTGCAAAAATTTCACAAATGCCATTCGATAGGCAATTTCGTCCCGATGAAAATTATGGGGCATTTTTTCCCGATAGCTCAAAAACTCTGGGAGAAAAGTGCGAAAAACCGAAAATAACGATTTTCCCGCTTAAGGTCGATAAAATCTCAAAAATCAAAAGGGAAACCGAGATTTTCTTGTTGTACGGGAAATTTACGATCGACATAGATTTTTAGAACTTCGGAAACGATTAAAATTCACCGGAATTGGATATATTGCGAATTTCAATGGGTATCGCGAAACCCCGAAAAAACGACTTTGCGCTTCTGTATCTCGGTTCTCGTTTGTCCTACAGAAAATTGCACGAATAACTTTTTGAAGAGCTCGCCGAGACGAGAAGAATGGCGCAAGAATCATCGGGATATCTTCATTTTTGTGGCTGTGATGAATTTTCGAAAATCACGATTTTTTGACGAAAGGGGTTTGCCCCCCAAAAAACTAGCTCCGTGGGTGGGAAAAAATTTTTTTCACTAAAAATATTTCAACACTACGTTATTCGATCGGAAATTTCCCGCGCATTACGAAAATCATGGTTATTCGTTCGATAGATCGAATCTAATGTCCAAAATCCCTGAAAAACCCTGAAATTTCACGTTTTTTCACTTTTTCACCTAGAAATTATTACCCAACCCCAAAACTACCCAATAGATTCATGATCAGCTCGCCATTTCCGATCGATATAGATTTTAAGAGTGTGGAAAAATGAAAAAATTGAAAAAGGTCGATTTTTCGACCCTAATGTTCAACCTTGCGACTCGGGGGGTCCGAAAATAAAAAATTTTACCGCGAAAAAATTTCACAAATGCCATTCGATAGGCAATTTCGTCCCGATGAAAATTATGGGGCATTTTTTCCCGATAGCTCAAAAACTCTGGGAGAAAAGTGCGAAAAACCGAAAATAACGATTTTCCCGCTTAAGGTCGATAAAATCTCAAAAATCAAAAGGGAAACCGAGATTTTCTTGTTGTACGGGAAATTTACGATCGACATAGATTTGTAGAACTTCGGAAACGATTAAAATTCACCGGAATTGGATATATTGCGAATTTCAATGGGTAACGCGAAACCCCGAAAAAACGACTTTTCGCGCTTCTGTATCTCGGTTCTCGTTTGTCCTACAGAAAATTGCACGAATAACTTTTTGAAGAGCTCGCCGAGACGAGAAGAATGGCGCAAGAATCATCGGGATATCTTCATTTTTGTGGCTGTGATGAATTTTCGAAAATCACGATTTTTTGACGAAAGGGGTTTGCCCCCCAAAAAACTAGCTCCGTCGGTGGGAAAAAATTTTTTTCACTAAAAATATTTCAACACTACGTTATTCGATCGGAAATTTCCCGCGCATTACGAAAATCATGGTTATTCGTTCGATAGATCGAATCTAATGTCCAAAATCCCTGAAAAACCCTGAAATTTCACGTTTTTTCACTTTTTCACCTAGAAATTATTACCCAACCCCAAAACTACCCAATAGATTCGTGATCAGCTCGCCATTTCCGATCGATATAGATTTTAAGAGTGTGGAAAAATGAAAAAATTGAAAAAGGTCGATTTTTCGACCCTAATGTTCAACCTTGCGACTCGGGGGGTCCGAAAATAAAAAATTTTACCGTGCAAAAATTTCACAAATGCCATTCGATAGGCAATTTCGTCCCGATGAAAATTATGGGGCATTTTTTCCCGATAGCTCAAAAACTCTGGGAGAAAAGTGCGAAAAACCGAAAATAACGATTTTCCCGCTTAAGGTCGATAAAATCTCAAAAATCAAAAGGGAAACCGAGATTTTCTTGTTGTACGGGAAATTTACGATCGACATAGATTTGTAGAACTTCGGAAACGATTAAAATTCACCGGAATTGGATATATTGCGAATTTCAATGGGTAACGCGAAACCCCGAAAAAACGACTTTTCGCGCTTCTGTATCTCGGTTCTCGTTTGTCCTACAGAAAATTGCACGAATAACTTTTTGAAGAGCTCGCCGAGACGAGAAGAATGGCGCAAGAATCATCGGGATATCTTCATTTTTGTGGCTGTGATGAATTTTCGAAAATCACGATTTTTTGACGAAAGGGGTTTGCCCCCCAAAAAACTAGCTCCGTGGGTGGGAAAAAATTTTTTTCACTAAAAATATTTCAACACTACGTTATTCGATCGGAAATTTCCCGCGCATTACGAAAATCATGGTTATTCGTTCGATAGATCGAATCTAATGTCCAAAATCCCTGAAAAACCCTGAAATTTCACGTTTTTTCACTTTTTCACCTAGAAATTATTACCCAACCCCAAAACTACCCAATAGATTCGTGATCAGCTCGCCATTTCCGATCGATATAGATTTTAAGAGTGTGGAAAAATGAAAAAATTGAAAAAGGTCGATTTTTCGACCCTAATGTTCAACCTTGCGACTCGGGGGGTCCGAAAATAAAAAATTTTACCGCGCAAAAATTTCACAAATGCCATTCGATAGGCAATTTCGTCCCGATGAAAATTATGGGGCATTTTTTCCCGATAGCTCAAAAACTCTGGGAGAAAAGTGCGAAAAACCGAAAATAACGATTTTCCCGCTTAAGGTCGATAAAATCTCAAAAATCAAAAGGGAAACCGAGATTTTCTTGTTGTACGGGAAATTTACGATCGACATAGATTTGTAGAACTTCGGAAACGATTAAAATTCACCGGAATTGGATATATTGCGAATTTCAATGGGTAACGCGAAACCCCGAAAAAACGACTTTTCGCGCTTCTGTATCTCGGTTCTCGTTTGTCCTACAGAAAATTGCACGAATAACTTTTTGAAGAGCTCGCCGAGACGAGAAGAATGGCGCCAGAATCATCGGGATATCTTCATTTTTGTGGCTGTCATGAATTTTCGAAAATCACGATTTTTTGACGAAAGGGGTTTGCCCCCCAAAAAACTAGCTCCGTGGGTGGGAACAAATTTTTTTCACTAAAAATATTTCAGCACTACGTTATTCGATCGGAAATTTCCCGCGCATTACGAAAATCATGGTTATTCGTTCGATAGATCGAATCTAATGTCCAAAATCCCTGAAAAACCCTGAAATTTCACGTTTTTTCACTTTTTCACCTAGAAATTATTACCCAACCCCAAAACTACCCAATAGATTCGTGATCAGCTCGCCATTTCCGATCGATATAGATTTTAAGAGTGTGGAAAAATGAAAAAATTGAAAAAGGTCGATTTTTCGACCCTAATGTTCAACCTTGCGACTCGGGGGGTCCGAAAATAAAAAATTTTACCGCGCAAAAATTTCACAAATGCCATTCGATAGGCAATTTCGTCCCGATGAAAATTATGGGGCATTTTTTCCCGATAGCTCAAAAACTCTGGGAGAAAAGTGCGAAAAACCGAAAATAACGATTTTCCCGCTTAAGGTCGATAAAATCTCAAAAATCAAAAGGGAAACCGAGATTTTCTTGTTGTACGGGAAATTTACGATCGACATAGATTTTTAGAACTTCGGAAACGATTAAAATTCACCGGAATTGGATATATTGCGAATTTCAATGGGTATCGCGAAACCCCGAAAAAACGACTTTGCGCTTCTGTATCTCGGTTCTCGTTTGTCCTACAGAAAAATGCACGAATAACTTTTTGAAGAGCTCGCCGAGACGAGAAGAATGGCGCAAGAATCATCGGGATATCTTCATTTTTGTGGCTGTGATGAATTTTCGAAAATCACGATTTTTTGACGAAAGGGGTTTGCCCCCCAAAAAACTAGCTCCGTGGGTGGGAAAAATTTTTTTTCACTAAAAATATTTCAACACTACGTTATTCGATCGGAAATTTCCCGCGCATTACGAAAATCATGGTTATTCGTTCGATAGATCGAATCTAATGTCCAAAATCCCTGAAAAACCCTGAAATTTCACGTTTTTTCACTTTTTCACCTAGAAATTATTACCCAACCCCAAAACTACCCAATAGATTCGTGATCAGCTCGCCATTTCCGATCGATATAGATTTTAAGAGTGTGGAAAAATGAAAAAATTGAAAAAGGTCGATTTTTCGACCCTAATGTTCAACCTTGCGACTCGGGGGGTCCGAAAATAAAAAATTTTACCGTGCAAAAATTTCACAAATGCCATTCGATAGGCAATTTCGTCCCGATGAAAATTATGGGGCATTTTTTCCCGATAGCTCAAAAACTCTGGGAGAAAAGTGCGAAAAACCGAAAATAACGATTTTCCCGCTTAAGGTCGATAAAATCTCAAAAATTAAAAGGGAAACCGAGATTTTCTTGTTGTACGGGAAATTTACGATCGACATAGATTTTTAGAACTTCGGAAACGATTAAAATTCACCGGAATTGGATATATTGCGAATTTCAATGGGTATCGCGAAACCCCGAAAAAACGACTTTGCGCTTCTGTATCTCGGTTCTCGTTTGTCCTACAGAAAATTGCACGAATAACTTTTTGAAGAGCTCGCCGAGACGAGAAGAATGGCGCAAGAATCATCGGGATATCTTCATTTTTGTGGCTGTGATGAATTTTCGAAAATCACGATTTTTTGACGAAAGGGGTTTGCCCCCCAAAAAACTAGCTCCGTGGGTGGGAAAAAATTTGTTTCACTAAAAATATTTCAACACTACGTTATTCGATCGGAAATTTCCCGCGCATTACGAAAATCATGGTTATTCGTTCGATAGATCGAATCTAATGTCCAAAATCCCTGAAAAACCCTGAAATTTCACGTTTTTTCACTTTTTCACCTAGAAATTATTACCCAACCCCAAAACTACCCAATAGATTCGTGATCAGCTCGCCATTTCCGATCGATATAGATTTTAAGAGTGTGGAAAAATGAAAAAATTGAAAAAGGTCGATTTTTCGACCCTAATGTTCAACCTTGCGACTCGGGGGGTCCGAAAATAAAAAATTTTACCGTGCAAAAATTTCACAAATGCCATTCGATAGGCAATTTCGTCCCGATGAAAATTATGGGGCATTTTTTCCCGATAGCTCAAAAACTCTGGGAGAAAAGTGCGAAAAACCGAAAATAACGATTTTCCCGCTTAAGGTCGATAAAATCTCAAAAATCAAAAGGGAAACCGAGATTTTCTTGTTGTACGGGAAATTTACGATCGACATAGATTTTTAGAACTTCGGAAACGATTAAAATTCACCGGAATTGGATATATTGCGAATTTCAATGGGTATCGCGAAACCCCGAAAAAACGACTTTGCGCTTCTGTATCTCGGTTCTCGTTTGTCCTACAGAAAATTGCACGAATAACTTTTTGAAGAGCTCGCCGAGACGAGAAGAATGGCGCAAGAATCATCGGGATATCTTCATTTTTGTGGCTGTGATGAATTTTCGAAAATCACGATTTTTTGACGAAAGGGGTTTGCCCCCCAAAAAACTAGCTCCGTGGGTGGGAAAAAATTTTTTTCACTAAAAATATTTCAACACTACGTTATTCGATCGGAAATTTCCCGCGCATTACGAAAATCATGGTTATTCGTTCGATAGATCGAATCTAATGTCCAAAATCCCTGAAAAACCCTGAAATTTCACGTTTTTTCACTTTTTCACCTAGAAATTATTACCCAACCCCAAAACTACCCAATAGATTCATGATCAGCTCGCCATTTCCGATCGATATAGATTTTAAGAGTGTGGAAAAATGAAAAAATTGAAAAAGGTCGATTTTTCGACCCTAATGTTCAACCTTGCGACTCGGGGGGTCCGAAAATAAAAAATTTTACCGCGAAAAAATTTCACAAATGCCATTCGATAGGCAATTTCGTCCCGATGAAAATTATGGGGCATTTTTTCCCGATAGCTCAAAAACTCTGGGAGAAAAGTGCGAAAAACCGAAAATAACGATTTTCCCGCTTAAGGTCGATAAAATCTCAAAAATCAAAAGGGAAACCGAGATTTTCTTGTTGTACGGGAAATTTACGATCGACATAGATTTGTAGAACTTCGGAAACGATTAAAATTCACCGGAATTGGATATATTGCGAATTTCAATGGGTAACGCGAAACCCCGAAAAAACGACTTTTCGCGCTTCTGTATCTCGGTTCTCGTTTGTCCTACAGAAAATTGCACGAATAACTTTTTGAAGAGCTCGCCGAGACGAGAAGAATGGCGCAAGAATCATCGGGATATCTTCATTTTTGTGGCTGTGATGAATTTTCGAAAATCACGATTTTTTGACGAAAGGGGTTTGCCCCCCAAAAAACTAGCTCCGTCGGTGGGAAAAAATTTTTTTCACTAAAAATATTTCAACACTACGTTATTCGATCGGAAATTTCCCGCGCATTACGAAAATCATGGTTATTCGTTCGATAGATCGAATCTAATGTCCAAAATCCCTGAAAAACCCTGAAATTTCACGTTTTTTCACTTTTTCACCTAGAAATTATTACCCAACCCCAAAACTACCCAATAGATTCGTGATCAGCTCGCCATTTCCGATCGATATAGATTTTAAGAGTGTGGAAAAATGAAAAAATTGAAAAAGGTCGATTTTTCGACCCTAATGTTCAACCTTGCGACTCGGGGGGTCCGAAAATAAAAAATTTTACCGTGCAAAAATTTCACAAATGCCATTCGATAGGCAATTTCGTCCCGATGAAAATTATGGGGCATTTTTTCCCGATAGCTCAAAAACTCTGGGAGAAAAGTGCGAAAAACCGAAAATAACGATTTTCCCGCTTAAGGTCGATAAAATCTCAAAAATCAAAAGGGAAACCGAGATTTTCTTGTTGTACGGGAAATTTACGATCGACATAGATTTGTAGAACTTCGGAAACGATTAAAATTCACCGGAATTGGATATATTGCGAATTTCAATGGGTAACGCGAAACCCCGAAAAAACGACTTTTCGCGCTTCTGTATCTCGGTTCTCGTTTGTCCTACAGAAAATTGCACGAATAACTTTTTGAAGAGCTCGCCGAGACGAGAAGAATGGCGCAAGAATCATCGGGATATCTTCATTTTTGTGGCTGTGATGAATTTTCGAAAATCACGATTTTTTGACGAAAGGGGTTTGCCCCCCAAAAAACTAGCTCCGTGGGTGGGAAAAAATTTTTTTCACTAAAAATATTTCAACACTACGTTATTCGATCGGAAATTTCCCGCGCATTACGAAAATCATGGTTATTCGTTCGATAGATCGAATCTAATGTCCAAAATCCCTGAAAAACCCTGAAATTTCACGTTTTTTCACTTTTTCACCTAGAAATTATTACCCAACCCCAAAACTACCCAATAGATTCGTGATCAGCTCGCCATTTCCGATCGATATAGATTTTAAGAGTGTGGAAAAATGAAAAAATTGAAAAAGGTCGATTTTTCGACCCTAATGTTCAACCTTGCGACTCGGGGGGTCCGAAAATAAAAAATTTTACCGTGCAAAAATTTCACAAATGCCATTCGATAGGCAATTTCGTCCCGATGAAAATTATGGGGCATTTTTTCCCGATAGCTCAAAAACTCTGGGAGAAAAGTGCGAAAAACCGAAAATAACGATTTTCCCGCTTAAGGTCGATAAAATCTCAAAAATCAAAAGGGAAACCGAGATTTTCTTGTTGTACGGGAAATTTACGATCGACATAGATTTGTAGAACTTCGGAAACGATTAAAATTCACCGGAATTGGATATATTGCGAATTTCAATGGGTAACGCGAAACCCCGAAAAAACGACTTTTCGCGCTTCTGTATCTCGGTTCTCGTTTGTCCTACAGAAAATTGCACGAATAACTTTTTGAAGAGCTCGCCGAGACGAGAAGAATGGCGCAAGAATCATCGGGATATCTTCATTTTTGTGGCTGTGATGAATTTTCGAAAATCACGATTTTTTGACGAAAGGGGTTTGCCCCCCAAAAAACTAGCTCCGTGGGTGGGAAAAAATTTTTTTCACTAAAAATATTTCAACACTACGTTATTCGATCGGAAATTTCCCGCGCATTACGAAAATCATGGTTATTCGTTCGATAGATCGAATCTAATGTCCAAAATCCCTGAAAAACCCTGAAATTTCACGTTTTTTCACTTTTTCACCTAGAAATTATTACCCAACCCCAAAACTACCCAATAGATTCGTGATCAGCTCGCCATTTCCGATCGATATAGATTTTAAGAGTGTGGAAAAATGAAAAAATTGAAAAAGGTCGATTTTTCGACCCTAATGTTCAACCTTGCGACTCGGGGGGTCCGAAAATAAAAAATTTTACCGTGCAAAAATTTCACAAATGCCATTCGATAGGCAATTTCGTCCCGATGAAAATTATGGGGCATTTTTTCCCGATAGCTCAAAAACTCTGGGAGAAAAGTGCGAAAAACCGAAAATAACGATTTTCCCGCTTAAGGTCGATAAAATCTCAAAAATCAAAAGGGAAACCGAGATTTTCTTGTTGTACGGGAAATTTACGATCGACATAGATTTTTAGAACTTCGGAAACGATTAAAATTCACCGGAATTGGATATATTGCGAATTTCAATGGGTAACGCGAAACCCCGAAAAAACGACTTTTCGCGCTTCTGTATCTCGGTTCTCGTTTGTCCTACAGAAAATTGCACGAATAACTTTTTGAAGAGCTCGCCGAGACGAGAAGAATGGCGCAAGAATCATCGGGATATCTTCATTTTTGTGGCTGTGATGAATTTTCGAAAATCACGATTTTTTGACGAAAGGGGTTTGCCCCCCAAAAAACTAGCTCCGTGGGTGGGAAAAATTTTTTTTCACTAAAAATATTTCAACACTACGTTATTCGATCGGAAATTTCCCGCGCATTACGAAAATCATGGTTATTCGTTCGATAGATCGAATCTAATGTCCAAAATCCCTGAAAAACCCTGAAATTTCACGTTTTTTCACTTTTTCACCTAGAAATTATTACCCAACCCCAAAACTACCCAATAGATTCGTGATCAGCTCGCCATTTCCGATCGATATAGATTTTAAGAGTGTGGAAAAATGAAAAAATTGAAAAAGGTCGATTTTTCGACCCTAATGTTCAACCTTGCGACTCGGGGGGTCCGAAAATAAAAAATTTTACCGCGCAAAAATTTCACAAATGCCATTCGATAGGCAATTTCGTCCCGATGAAAATTATGGGGCATTTTTTCCCGATAGCTCAAAAACTCTGGGAGAAAAGTGCGAAAAACCGAAAATAACGATTTTCCCGCTTAAGGTCGATAAAATCTCAAAAATCAAAAGGGAAACCGAGATTTTCTTGTTGTACGGGAAATTTACGATCGACATAGATTTTTAGAACTTCGGAAACGATTAAAATTCACCGGAATTGGATATATTGCGAATTTCAATGGGTAACGCGAAACCCCG
The DNA here is from genome assembly GCA_951802705.1 of Netelia virgata. Lineage (NCBI taxonomy): Eukaryota > Metazoa > Arthropoda > Insecta > Hymenoptera > Ichneumonidae > Netelia > Netelia virgata. Next base: position 30,678,055 of record OX637867.1, on the reverse strand, counting down.
AAAAAACGACTTTTCGCGCTTCTGTATCTCGGTTCTCGTTTGTCCTACAGAAAATTGCACGAATAACTTTTTGAAGAGCTCGCCGAGACGAGAAGAATGGCGCAAGAATCATCGGGATATCTTCATTTTTGTGGCTGTGATGAATTTTCGAAAATCACGATTTTTTGACGAAAGGGGTTTGCCCCCCAAAAAACTAGCTCCGTGGGTGGGAAAAAATTTTTTTCACTAAAAATATTTCAACACTACGTTATTCGATCGGAAATTTCCCGCGCATTACGAAAATCATGGTTATTCGTTCGATAGATCGAATCTAATGTCCAAAATCCCTGAAAAACCCTGAAATTTCACGTTTTTTCACTTTTTCACCTAGAAATTATTACCCAACCCCAAAACTACCCAATAGATTCGTGATCAGCTCGCCATTTCCGATCGATATAGATTTTAAGAGTGTGGAAAAATGAAAAAATTGAAAAAGGTCGATTTTTCGACCCTAATGTTCAACCTTGCGACTCGGGGGGTCCGAAAATAAAAAATTTTACCGCGCAAAAATTTCACAAATGCCATTCGATAGGCAATTTCGTCCCGATGAAAATTATGGGGCATTTTTTCCCGATAGCTCAAAAACTCTGGGAGAAAAGTGCGAAAAACCGAAAATAACGATTTTCCCGCTTAAGGTCGATAAAATCTCAAAAATCAAAAGGGAAGCCGAGATTTTCTTGTTGTACGGGAAATTTACGATCGACATAGATTTTTAGAACTTCGGAAACGATTAAAATTCACCGGAATTGGATATATTGCGAATTTCAATGGGTATCGCGAAACCCCGAAAAAACGACTTTGCGCTTCTGTATCTCGGTTCTCGTTTGTCCTACAGAAAATTGCACGAATAACTTTTTGAAGAGCTCGCCGAGACGAGAAGAATGGCGCAAGAATCATCGGGATATCTTCATTTTTGTGGCTGTGATGAATTTTCGAAAATCACGATTTTTTGACGAAAGGGGTTTGCCCCCCAAAAAACTAGCTCCGTGGGTGGGAAAAAATTTTTTTCACTAAAAATATTTCAACACTACGTTATTCGATCGGAAATTTCCCGCGCATTACGAAAATCATGGTTATTCGTTCGATAGATCGAATCTAATGTCCAAAATCCCTGAAAAACCCTGAAATTTCACGTTTTTTCACTTTTTCACCTAGAAATTATTACCCAACCCCAAAACTACCCAATAGATTCGTGATCAGCTCGCCATTTCCGATCGATATAGATTTTAAGAGTGTGGAAAAATGAAAAAATTGAAAAAGGTCGATTTTTCGACCCTAATGTTCAACCTTGCGACTCGGGGGGTCCGAAAATAAAAAATTTTACCGCGCAAAAATTTCACAAATGCCATTCGATAGGCAATTTCGTCCCGATGAAAATTATGGGGCATTTTTTCCCGATAGCTCAAAAACTCTGGGAGAAAAGTGCGAAAAACCGAAAATAACGATTTTCCCGCTTAAGGTCGATAAAATCTCAAAAATCAAAAGGGAAACCGAGATTTTCTTGTTGTACGGGAAATTTACGATCGACATAGATTTGTAGAACTTCGGAAACGATTAAAATTCACCGGAATTGGATATATTGCGAATTTCAATGGGTAACGCCAAACCCCGAAAAAACGACTTTTCGCGCTTCTGTATCTCGGTTCTCGTTTGTCCTACAGAAAATTGCACGAATAACTTTTTGAAGAGCTCGCCGAGACGAGAAGAATGGCGCAAGAATCATCGGGATATCTTCATTTTTGTGGCTGTCATGAATTTTCGAAAATCACGATTTTTTGACGAAAGGGGTTTGCCCCCCAAAAAACTAGCTCCGTGGGTGGGAACAAATTTTTTTCACTAAAAATATTTCAGCACTACGTTATTCGATCGGAAATTTCCCGCGCATTACGAAAATCATGGTTATTCGTTCGATAGATCGAATCTAATGTCCAAAATCCCTGAAAAACCCTGAAATTTCACGTTTTTTCACTTTTTCACCTAGAAATTATTACCCAACCCCAAAACTACCCAATAGATTCGTGATCAGCTCGCCATTTCCGATCGATATAGATTTTAAGAGTGTGGAAAAATGAAAAAATTGAAAAAGGTCGATTTTTCGACCCTAATGTTCAACCTTGCGACTCGGGGGGTCCGAAAATAAAAAATTTTACCGCGCAAAAATTTCACAAATGCCATTCGATAGGCAATTTCGTCCCGATGAAAATTATGGGGCATTTTTTCCCGATAGCTCAAAAACTCTGGGAGAAAAGTGCGAAAAACCGAAAATAACGATTTTCCCGCTTAAGGTCGATAAAATCTCAAAAATCAAAAGGGAAACCGAGATTTTCTTGTTGTACGGGAAATTTACGATCGACATAGATTTGTAGAACTTCGGAAACGATTAAAATTCACCGGAATTGGATATATTGCGAATTTCAATGGGTAACGCGAAACCCCGAAAAAACGACTTTTCGCGCTTCTGTATCTCGGTTCTCGTTTGTCCTACAGAAAATTGCACGAATAACTTTTTGAAGAGCTCGCCGAGACGAGAAGAATGGCGCAAGAATCATCGGGATATCTTCATTTTTGTGGCTGTCATGAATTTTCGAAAATCACGATTTTTTGACGAAAGGGGTTTGCCCCCCAAAAAACTAGCTCCGTGGGTGGGAACAAATTTTTTTCACTAAAAATATTTCAGCACTACGTTATTCGATCGGAAATTTCCCGCGCATTACGAAAATCATGGTTATTCGTTCGATAGATCGAATCTAATGTCCAAAATCCCTGAAAAACCCTGAAATTTCACGTTTTTTCACTTTTTCACCTAGAAATTATTACCCAACCCCAAAACTACCCAATAGATTCGTGATCAGCTCGCCATTTCCGATCGATATAGATTTTAAGAGTGTGGAAAAATGAAAAAATTGAAAAAGGTCGATTTTTCGACCCTAATGTTCAACCTTGCGACTCGGGGGGTCCGAAAATAAAAAATTTTACCGCGCAAAAATTTCACAAATGCCATTCGATAGGCAATTTCGTCCCGATGAAAATTATGGGGCATTTTTTCCCGATAGCTCAAAAACTCTGGGAGAAAAGTGCGAAAAACCGAAAATAACGATTTTCCCGCTTAAGGTCGATAAAATCTCAAAAATCAAAAGGGAAGCCGAGATTTTCTTGTTGTACGGGAAATTTACGATCGACATAGATTTTTAGAACTTCGGAAACGATTAAAATTCACCGGAATTGGATATATTGCGAATTTCAATGGGTATCGCGAAACCCCGAAAAAACGACTTTGCGCTTCTGTATCTCGGTTCTCGTTTGTCCTACAGAAAATTGCACGAATAACTTTTTGAAGAGCTCGCCGAGACGAGAAGAATGGCGCAAGAATCATCGGGATATCTTCATTTTTGTGGCTGTGATGAATTTTCGAAAATCACGATTTTTTGACGAAAGGGGTTTGCCCCCCAAAAAACTAGCTCCGTGGGTGGGAAAAAATTTTTTTCACTAAAAATATTTCAACACTACGTTATTCGATCGGAAATTTCCCGCGCATTACGAAAATCATGGTTATTCGTTCGATAGATCGAATCTAATGTCCAAAATCCCTGAAAAACCCTGAAATTTCACGTTTTTTCACTTTTTCACCTAGAAATTATTACCCAACCCCAAAACTACCCAATAGATTCGTGATCAGCTCGCCATTTCCGATCGATATAGATTTTAAGAGTGTGGAAAAATGAAAAAATTGAAAAAGGTCGATTTTTCGACCCTAATGTTCAACCTTGCGACTCGGGGGGTCCGAAAATAAAAAATTTTACCGTGCAAAAATTTCACAAATGCCATTCGATAGGCAATTTCGTCCCGATGAAAATTATGGGGCATTTTTTCCCGATAGCTCAAAAACTCTGGGAGAAAAGTGCGAAAAACCGAAAATAACGATTTTCCCGCTTAAGGTCGATAAAATCTCAAAAATCAAAAGGGAAACCGAGATTTTCTTGTTGTACGGGAAATTTACGATCGACATAGATTTTTAGAACTTCGGAAACGATTAAAATTCACCGGAATTGGATATATTGCGAATTTCAATGGGTAACGCGAAACCCCGAAAAAACGACTTTTCGCGCTTCTGTATCTCGGTTCTCGTTTGTCCTACAGAAAATTGCACGAATAACTTTTTGAAGAGCTCGCCGAGACGAGAAGAATGGCGCAAGAATCATCGGGATATCTTCATTTTTGTGGCTGTGATGAATTTTCGAAAATCACGATTTTTTGACGAAAGGGGTTTGCCCCCCAAAAAACTAGCTCCGTGGGTGGGAAAAATTTTTGTTCACTAAAAATATTTCAACACTACGTTATTCGATCGGAAATTTCCCGCGCATTACGAAAATCATGGTTATTCGTTCGATAGATCGAATCTAATGTCCAAAATCCCTGAAAAACCCTGAAATTTCACGTTTTTTCACTTTTTCACCTAGAAATTATTACCCAACCCCAAAACTACCCAATAGATTCGTGATCAGCTCGCCATTTCCGATCGATATAGATTTTAAGAGTGTGGAAAAATGAAAAAATTGAAAAAGGTCGATTTTTCGACCCTAATGTTCAACCTTGCGACTCGGGGGGTCCGAAAATAAAAAATTTTACCGCGCAAAAATTTCACAAATGCCATTCGATAGGCAATTTCGTCCCGATGAAAATTATGGGGCATTTTTTCCCGATAGCTCAAAAACTCTGGGAGAAAAGTGCGAAAAACCGAAAATAACGATTTTCCCGCTTAAGGTCGATAAAATCTCAAAAATCAAAAGGGAAACCGAGATTTTCTTGTTGTACGGGAAATTTACGATCGACATAGATTTTTAGAACTTCGGAAACGATTAAAATTCACCGGAATTGGATATATTGCGAATTTCAATGGGTAACGCGAAACCCCGAAAAAACGACTTTTCGCGCTTCTGTATCTCGGTTCTCGTTTGTCCTACAGAAAATTGCACGAATAACTTTTTGAAGAGCTCGCCGAGACGAGAAGAATGGCGCAAGAATCATCGGGATATCTTCATTTTTGTGGCTGTGATGAATTTTCGAAAATCACGATTTTTTGACGAAAGGGGTTTGCCCCCCAAAAAACTAGCTCCGTGGGTGGGAAAAAATTTTTTTCACTAAAAATATTTCAACACTACGTTATTCGATCGGAAATTTCCCGCGCATTACGAAAATCATGGTTATTCGTTCGATAGATCGAATCTAATGTCCAAAATCCCTGAAAAACCCTGAAATTTCACGTTTTTTCACTTTTTCACCTAGAAATTATTACCCAACCCCAAAACTACCCAATAGATTCGTGATCAGCTCGCCATTTCCGATCGATATAGATTTTAAGAGTGTGGAAAAATGAAAAAATTGAAAAAGGTCGATTTTTCGACCCTAATGTTCAACCTTGCGACTCGGGGGGTCCGAAAATAAAAAATTTTACCGCGCAAAAATTTCACAAATGCCATTCGATAGGCAATTTCGTCCCGATGAAAATTATGGGGCATTTTTTCCCGATAGCTCAAAAACTCTGGGAGAAAAGTGCGAAAAACCGAAAATAACGATTTTCCCGCTTAAGGTCGATAAAATCTCAAAAATCAAAAGGGAAACCGAGATTTTCTTGTTGTACGGGAAATTTACGATCGACATAGATTTGTAGAACTTCGGAAACGATTAAAATTCACCGGAATTGGATATATTGCGAATTTCAATGGGTAACGCGAAACCCCGAAAAAACGACTTTTCGCGCTTCTGTATCTCGGTTCTCGTTTGTCCTACAGAAAATTGCACGAATAACTTTTTGAAGAGCTCGCCGAGACGAGAAGAATGGCGCAAGAATCATCGGGATATCTTCATTTTTGTGGCTGTCATGAATTTTCGAAAATCACGATTTTTTGACGAAAGGGGTTTGCCCCCCAAAAAACTAGCTCCGTGGGTGGGAACAAATTTTTTTCACTAAAAATATTTCAGCACTACGTTATTCGATCGGAAATTTCCCGCGCATTACGAAAATCATGGTTATTCGTTCGATAGATCGAATCTAATGTCCAAAATCCCTGAAAAACCCTGAAATTTCACGTTTTTTCACTTTTTCACCTAGAAATTATTACCCAACCCCAAAACTACCCAATAGATTCGTGATCAGCTCGCCATTTCCGATCGATATAGATTTTAAGAGTGTGGAAAAATGAAAAAATTGAAAAAGGTCGATTTTTCGACCCTAATGTTCAACCTTGCGACTCGGGGGGTCCGAAAATAAAAAATTTTACCGCGCAAAAATTTCACAAATGCCATTCGATAGGCAATTTCGTCCCGATGAAAATTATGGGGCATTTTTTCCCGATAGCTCAAAAACTCTGGGAGAAAAGTGCGAAAAACCGAAAATAACGATTTTCCCGCTTAAGGTCGATAAAATCTCAAAAATCAAAAGGGAAACCGAGATTTTCTTGTTGTACGGGAAATTTACGATCGACATAGATTTTTAGAACTTCGGAAACGATTAAAATTCACCGGAATTGGATATATTGCGAATTTCAATGGGTATCGCGAAACCCCGAAAAAACGACTTTGCGCTTCTGTATCTCGGTTCTCGTTTGTCCTACAGAAAATTGCACGAATAACTTTTTGAAGAGCTCGCCGAGACGAGAAGAATGGCGCCAGAATCATCGGGATATCTTCATTTTTGTGGCTGTCATGAATTTTCGAAAATCACGATTTTTTGACGAAAGGGGTTTGCCCCCCAAAAAACTAGCTCCGTGGGTGGGAACAAATTTTTTTCACTAAAAATATTTCAGCACTACGTTATTCGATCGGAAATTTCCGCGCATTACGAAAATCATGGTTATTCGTTCGATAGATCGAATCTAATGTCCAAAATCCCTGAAAAACCCTGAAATTTCACGTTTTTTCACTTTTTCACCTAGAAATTATTACCCAACCCCAAAACTACCCAATAGATTCGTGATCAGCTCGCCATTTCCGATCGATATAGATTTTAAGAGTGTGGAAAAATGAAAAAATTGAAAAAGGTCGATTTTTCGACCCTAATGTTCAACCTTGCGACTCGGGGGGTCCGAAAATAAAAAATTTTACCGCGCAAAAATTTCACAAATGCCATTCGATAGGCAATTTCGTCCCGATGAAAATTATGGGGCATTTTTTCCCGATAGCTCAAAAACTCTGGGAGAAAAGTGCGAAAAACCGAAAATAACGATTTTCCCGCTTAAGGTCGATAAAATCTCAAAAATCAAAAGGGAAACCGAGATTTTCTTGTTGTACGGGAAATTTACGATCGACATAGATTTTTAGAACTTCGGAAACGATTAAAATTCACCGGAATTGGATATATTGCGAATTTCAATGGGTATCGCGAAACCCCGAAAAAACGACTTTGCGCTTCTGTATCTCGGTTCTCGTTTGTCCTACAGAAAATTGCACGAATAACTTTTTGAAGAGCTCGCCGAGACGAGAAGAATGGCGCAAGAATCATCGGGATATCTTCATTTTTGTGGCTGTGATGAATTTTCGAAAATCACGATTTTTTGACGAAAGGGGTTTGCCCCCCAAAAAACTAGCTCCGTGGGTGGGAAAAAATTTTTTTCACTAAAAATATTTCAACACTACGTTATTCGATCGGAAATTTCCCGCGCATTACGAAAATCATGGTTATTCGTTCGATAGATCGAATCTAATGTCCAAAATCCCTGAAAAACCCTGAAATTTCACGTTTTTTCACTTTTTCACCTAGAAATTATTACCCAACCCCAAAACTACCCAATAGATTCGTGATCAGCTCGCCATTTCCGATCGATATAGATTTTAAGAGTGTGGAAAAATGAAAAAATTGAAAAAGGTCGATTTTTCGACCCTAATGTTCAACCTTGCGACTCGGGGGGTCCGAAAATAAAAAATTTTACCGCGCAAAAATTTCACAAATGCCATTCGATAGGCAATTTCGTCCCGATGAAAATTATGGGGCATTTTTTCCCGATAGCTCAAAAACTCTGGGAGAAAAGTGCGAAAAACCGAAAATAACGATTTTCCCGCTTAAGGTCGATAAAATCTCAAAAATCAAAAGGGAAGCCGAGATTTTCTTGTTGTACGGGAAATTTACGATCGACATAGATTTTTAGAACTTCGGAAACGATTAAAATTCACCGGAATTGGATATATTGCGAATTTCAATGGGTATCGCGAAACCCCGAAAAAACGACTTTGCGCTTCTGTATCTCGGTTCTCGTTTGTCCTACAGAAAATTGCACGAATAACTTTTTGAAGAGCTCGCCGAGACGAGAAGAATGGCGCAAGAATCATCGGGATATCTTCATTTTTGTGGCTGTGATGAATTTTCGAAAATCACGATTTTTTGACGAAAGGGGTTTGCCCCCCAAAAAACTAGCTCCGTGGGTGGGAAAAAATTTTTTTCACTAAAAATATTTCAACACTACGTTATTCGATCGGAAATTTCCCGCGCATTACGAAAATCATGGTTATTCGTTCGATAGATCGAATCTAATGTCCAAAATCCCTGAAAAACCCTGAAATTTCACGTTTTTTCACTTTTTCACCTAGAAATTATTACCCAACCCCAAAACTACCCAATAGATTCGTGATCAGCTCGCCATTTCCGATCGATATAGATTTTAAGAGTGTGGAAAAATGAAAAAATTGAAAAAGGTCGATTTTTCGACCCTAATGTTCAACCTTGCGACTCGGGGGGTCCGAAAATAAAAAATTTTACCGCGCAAAAATTTCACAAATGCCATTCGATAGGCAATTTCGTCCCGATGAAAATTATGGGGCATTTTTTCCCGATAGCTCAAAAACTCTGGGAGAAAAGTGCGAAAAACCGAAAATAACGATTTTCCCGCTTAAGGTCGATAAAATCTCAAAAATCAAAAGGGAAACCGAGATTTTCTTGTTGTACGGGAAATTTACGATCGACATAGATTTGTAGAACTTCGGAAACGATTAAAATTCACCGGAATTGGATATATTGCGAATTTCAATGGGTAACGCGAAACCCCGAAAAAACGACTTTTCGCGCTTCTGTATCTCGGTTCTCGTTTGTCCTACAGAAAATTGCACGAATAACTTTTTGAAGAGCTCGCCGAGACGAGAAGAATGGCGCAAGAATCATCGGGATATCTTCATTTTTGTGGCTGTCATGAATTTTCGAAAATCACGATTTTTTGACGAAAGGGGTTTGCCCCCCAAAAAACTAGCTCCGTGGGTGGGAACAAATTTTTTTCACTAAAAATATTTCAGCACTACGTTATTCGATCGGAAATTTCCCGCGCATTACGAAAATCATGGTTATTCGTTCGATAGATCGAATCTAATGTCCAAAATCCCTGAAAAACCCTGAAATTTCACGTTTTTTCACTTTTTCACCTAGAAATTATTACCCAACCCCAAAACTACCCAATAGATTCGTGATCAGCTCGCCATTTCCGATCGATATAGATTTTAAGAGTGTGGAAAAATGAAAAAATTGAAAAAGGTCGATTTTTCGACCCTAATGTTCAACCTTGCGACTCGGGGGGTCCGAAAATAAAAAATTTTACCGCGCAAAAATTTCACAAATGCCATTCGATAGGCAATTTCGTCCCGATGAAAATTATGGGGCATTTTTTCCCGATAGCTCAAAAACTCTGGGAGAAAAGTGCGAAAAACCGAAAATAACGATTTTCCCGCTTAAGGTCGATAAAATCTCAAAAATCAAAAGGGAAACCGAGATTTTCTTGTTGTACGGGAAATTTACGATCGACATAGATTTGTAGAACTTCGGAAACGATTAAAATTCACCGGAATTGGATATATTGCGAATTTCAATGGGTAACGCGAAACCCCGAAAAAACGACTTTTCGCGCTTCTGTATCTCGGTTCTCGTTTGTCCTACAGAAAATTGCACGAATAACTTTTTGAAGAGCTCGCCGAGACGAGAAGAATGGCGCAAGAATCATCGGGATATCTTCATTTTTGTGGCTGTCATGAATTTTCGAAAATCACGATTTTTTGACGAAAGGGGTTTGCCCCCCAAAAAACTAGCTCCGTGGGTGGGAACAAATTTTTTTCACTAAAAATATTTCAGCACTACGTTATTCGATCGGAAATTTCCCGCGCATTACGAAAATCATGGTTATTCGTTCGATAGATCGAATCTAATGTCCAAAATCCCTGAAAAACCCTGAAATTTCACGTTTTTTCACTTTTTCACCTAGAAATTATTACCCAACCCCAAAACTACCCAATAGATTCGTGATCAGCTCGCCATTTCCGATCGATATAGATTTTAAGAGTGTGGAAAAATGAAAAAATTGAAAAAGGTCGATTTTTCGACCCTAATGTTCAACCTTGCGACTCGGGGGGTCCGAAAATAAAAAATTTTACCGCGCAAAAATTTCACAAATGCCATTCGATAGGCAATTTCGTCCCGATGAAAATTATGGGGCATTTTTTCCCGATAGCTCAAAAACTCTGGGAGAAAAGTGCGAAAAACCGAAAATAACGATTTTCCCGCTTAAGGTCGATAAAATCTCAAAAATCAAAAGGGAAACCGAGATTTTCTTGTTGTACGGGAAATTTACGATCGACATAGATTTTTAGAACTTCGGAAACGATTAAAATTCACCGGAATTGGATATATTGCGAATTTCAATGGGTATCGCGAAACCCCGAAAAAACGACTTTGCGCTTCTGTATCTCGGTTCTCGTTTGTCCTACAGAAAATTGCACGAATAACTTTTTGAAGAGCTCGCCGAGACGAGAAGAATGGCGCAAGAATCATCGGGATATCTTCATTTTTGTGGCTGTGATGAATTTTCGAAAATCACGATTTTTTGACGAAAGGGGTTTGCCCCCCAAAAAACTAGCTCCGTGGGTGGGAAAAAATTTTTTTCACTAAAAATATTTCAACACTACGTTATTCGATCGGAAATTTCCCGCGCATTACGAAAATCATGGTTATTCGTTCGATAGATCGAATCTAATGTCCAAAATCCCTGAAAAACCCTGAAATTTCACGTTTTTTCACTTTTTCACCTAGAAATTATTACCCAACCCCAAAACTACCCAATAGATTCGTGATCAGCTCGCCATTTCCGATCGATATAGATTTTAAGAGTGTGGAAAAATGAAAAAATTGAAAAAGGTCGATTTTTCGACCCTAATGTTCAACCTTGCGACTCGGGGGGTCCGAAAATAAAAAATTTTACCGCGCAAAAATTTCACAAATGCCATTCGATAGGCAATTTCGTCCCGATGAAAATTATGGGGCATTTTTTCCCGATAGCTCAAAAACTCTGGGAGAAAAGTGCGAAAAACCGAAAATAACGATTTTCCCGCTTAAGGTCGATAAAATCTCAAAAATCAAAAGGGAAACCGAGATTTTCTTGTTGTACGGGAAATTTACGATCGACATAGATTTGTAGAACTTCGGAAACGATTAAAATTCACCGGAATTGGATATATTGCGAATTTCAATGGGTAACGCGAAACCCCGAAAAAACGACTTTTCGCGCTTCTGTATCTCGGTTCTCGTTTGTCCTACAGAAAATTGCACGAATAACTTTTTGAAGAGCTCGCCGAGACGAGAAGAATGGCGCCAGAATCATCGGGATATCTTCATTTTTGTGGCTGTCATGAATTTTCGAAAATCACGATTTTTTGACGAAAGGGGTTTGCCCCCCAAAAAACTAGCTCCGTGGGTGGGAACAAATTTTTTTCACTAAAAATATTTCAGCACTACGTTATTCGATCGGAAATTTCCCGCGCATTACGAAAATCATGGTTATTCGTTCGATAGATCGAATCTAATGTCCAAAATCCCTGAAAAACCCTGAAATTTCACGTTTTTTCACTTTTTCACCTAGAAATTATTACCCAACCCCAAAACTACCCAATAGATTCGTGATCAGCTCGCCATTTCCGATCGATATAGATTTTAAGAGTGTGGAAAAATGAAAAAATTGAAAAAGGTCGATTTTTCGACCCTAATGTTCAACCTTGCGACTCGGGGGGTCCGAAAATAAAAAATTTTACCGCGCAAAAATTTCACAAATGCCATTCGATAGGCAATTTCGTCCCGATGAAAATTATGGGGCATTTTTTCCCGATAGCTCAAAAACTCTGGGAGAAAAGTGCGAAAAACCGAAAATAACGATTTTCCCGCTTAAGGTCGATAAAATCTCAAAAATCAAAAGGGAAACCGAGATTTTCTTGTTGTACGGGAAATTTACGATCGACATAGATTTTTAGAACTTCGGAAACGATTAAAATTCACCGGAATTGGATATATTGCGAATTTCAATGGGTATCGCGAAACCCCGAAAAAACGACTTTGCGCTTCTGTATCTCGGTTCTCGTTTGTCCTACAGAAAATTGCACGAATAACTTTTTGAAGAGCTCGCCGAGACGAGAAGAATGGCGCAAGAATCATCGGGATATCTTCATTTTTGTGGCTGTGATGAATTTTCGAAAATCACGATTTTTTGACGAAAGGGGTTTGCCCCCCAAAAAACTAGCTCCGTGGGTGGGAAAAAATTTTTTTCACTAAAAATATTTCAACACTACGTTATTCGATCGGAAATTTCCCGCGCATTACGAAAATCATGGTTATTCGTTCGATAGATCGAATCTAATGTCCAAAATCCCTGAAAAACCCTGAAATTTCACGTTTTTTCACTTTTTCACCTAGAAATTATTACCCAACCCCAAAACTACCCAATAGATTCGTGATCAGCTCGCCATTTCCGATCGATATAGATTTTAAGAGTGTGGAAAAATGAAAAAATTGAAAAAGGTCGATTTTTCGACCCTAATGTTCAACCTTGCGACTCGGGGGGTCCGAAAATAAAAAATTTTACCGCGCAAAAATTTCACAAATGCCATTCGATAGGCAATTTCGTCCCGATGAAAATTATGGGGCATTTTTTCCCGATAGCTCAAAAACTCTGGGAGAAAAGTGCGAAAAACCGAAAATAACGATTTTCCCGCTTAAGGTCGATAAAATCTCAAAAATCAAAAGGGAAACCGAGATTTTCTTGTTGTACGGGAAATTTACGATCGACATAGATTTTTAGAACTTCGGAAACGATTAAAATTCACCGGAATTGGATATATTGTGAATTTCAATGGGTAACGCGAAACCCCGAAAAAACGACTTTTCGCGCTTCTGTATCTCGGTTCTCGTTTGTCCTACAGAAAATTGCACGAATAACTTTTTGAAGAGCTCGCCGAGACGAGAAGAATGGCGCAAGAATCATCGGGATATCTTCATTTTTGTGGCTGTGATGAATTTTCGAAAATCACGATTTTTTTACGAAAGGGGTTTGCCCCCCAAAAAACTAGCTCCGTGGGTGGGAAAAAATTTTTTTCACTAAAAATATTTCAACACTACGTTATTCGATCGGAAATTTCCCGCGCATTACGAAAATCATGGTTATTCGTTCGATAGATCGAATCTAATGTCCACAATCCCTGAAAAACCCTGAAATTTCACGTTTTTTCGATTTTTCACCTGTCAATGTTTATCCGAGAGGAAAACTACCACGATATTCGGGATCAGCGAGACATTTTCGATTTTACAAGTATCTGAAAAGTATGGGTCGAGAGGAACAACAATTTGACCCAATTTTGGTAGCAAAATCACTACCAAAAAAGGCCTCAAAAGAGGAAAACGAAATTATTAGAAAAATTATTGTAGAAGAGCATAGAAACTGAGGATTGAGTGAATAAAATGAGAATAAAAGCACAATCAACAAAAGAAATATGAATGAAATGTTGGGCTCAATATTGCGCACCAACATGAAAAATTCGCCAAGTTTGAAAAAGTGATCGCAGCTCGTCGAATCCCGTGGCTCGTGGAATCCCGTGCTCCGTCGACCCCCCGATGGTGACATCAACTCTCGAAACGTAAAAGGCCAATCTGTAATCAAAAATATGAAATGATCGTCAACGAGTACAAAATGGAGCAGCTGTTAGTTAACCAACATTACATGAATATACAAGGATTGGAACAACACTTTATATCCTTCCATTGTCATTCTCGTAATGTCGGTTATCCAGGCCTCACCACGTGGAGGTCGCTGCCCATCGAGACCCGGAGTATATAGCGTGTATACCGATTTGTCTATCGGTAAAACATTTTTCTAAAAAATTTGCAAACATCAAGTGCATTACAAAAAGCGAAATTATTATGTGCGTGAAAGTGCAAAAATAAGCAAAAAGTGCGAGTAAATTTAGAGAGCAAGCTACAACACCGAAAGCACACACGCTACATACTCCTCCTTTTTCCCCTCAAAAAGGCACAAATTATTAATAAATAAAAGCATAGATCAGAATAATCATAGAAAACAAATAAAAAACAGATAAATTTGTTTTAAAAAATCACACGAAAATTAAAAAAGATTGTGCAGTTTTCAAGATGTTATTAAAAAATTGTCAAAGCTTAAGATGATCACAAATTTTAATGAGTGCGGGAGAGACTAATGCAATTATTAGAAGCAATGATTTTGTTAAGCTGCCAAGCATATTCAAAGCTTTTTTTATCGATTAATTACGTGTTTCACTTTGCCTAGTCGTATCGAGTGATAAAGTAAAAAGGTGATTCTACGTGTTTAATTACGAAGTGAACGCTCTCCTCGATTATTGTAAAAAAAATTAATTATTGCAAAAAAAGTTCGATGACGCCGACATCTGGCCTAGATGTCGTCATTATTCGGAACATTATTGATAAGAATCACAAAGAATGACGAGGAACTGGCCAGGGACCTCGCCATTACGATGTGTCTTATCTTAATTCGGAACTTCGAAAAAGCCACGAGGTTGTGGCCGACAACCACGTTACTCGTTAGACGTTCTTCCTGTTCTATGATTTATTTGTTAATAAATTTGAATTTTCATTCATCGATATTTGCTATTCACAGAATAGTTAATCGGCGAAGAGCGTCACTCGTGTGATTTCACATTTGTATGAGAGGATTGATTGGACAAGGCGAAATGATTCACTAAAACTCGATTTTTCGAAACAAAATAATAGCTTTTAGAATAAAAAGATTTGAATGAAAATTGTGAATAAAATTTGTTTCTATTGCATCAAATAATAATAAAAAATATGAATAAAAAAAATAAATAAAGATTGTAAACAAAATTTGTTTTCATTGAAAAAAAATATATAAAGAAAAATTAGGAATAAATTTGATTACAAATAAAAAACAATAAGAAGAAGTTAAAATTGTTCATTAATTTTGTTTCCCATTGGATTACCAAGATGTCCGAATTTCGAAAAAAAAAACGAGAACTGATCGGCATCATCGTCAGGTGAATTTCACCGTCTCTTTTCTACTCCAAAAAACGAGAACAGTCTCGTAGAAAATTGAAGAACAATTTTCCACGAGACACTCGATATTTCGGATAGAAAAGAACGATGAACGAAATAAGAGACATCTTTTAAGATCATCCTATATGTGGAACTGGAAAATAAAAATAATCGATTAAAAGTTTTAACAAAACCTGAAATAAAAAAAGCATTAATGACACGATAAAGACCTGAAAAGCAAAAAACTTTATATTAGGAATTTTGTTTTTTTTCAATGTCCCTCGACGACCTGCAATCATAAGAAACAGAACATCCTACTTATAACATCCACATAAAACGTATGGATGTGATCATCCCCGGCCGTGATCTTACTTTCTTTCCCGATTTCGTTCTAAATTCAACATTGGTGTCGCAACTTTGCAACACGACATTCAACGAGATTGTTTTAAATTCCCCTTTCCCACCACCAATTTTTCCACCACCAATATTCAATTTCATTTCGCGAGGGAAGGGACGAATCTAGTTTAATTTTTCGGTAAAAAATGACTCGACAAGCTACTCGAAAAAAATTCAACAAACTGACAAAGGGTGTCACCCGGTTGTGACTTGGGACAGTGCACAGTGACGACGTCATTTTTGCATTTACCGTATATTTTATGTGGGCGATTTAGTCGCGAAGGAAATACATGCGATCCTTCGAGAGTAAATGCCTCACTCCCTCGATGATCCCTCGATGACTCCACGATGACGATGAAGAAATATACCGCTCAAAGTTTTTTGACGACCAATGAATCGCGAATGGACAAGACAAAAGAGGAAATCGAGCGAACGACTGGACTCCAGTACTCCGGTTATCTTTGAATTCAACGACAACCTTCGCACTCGAGGCAAAGACGTTTCACTCGACGTATGAAAAAGAAAATAAAACTCTGAGCGGCAATTTGGCAATGCGCACATGTCCGAGCAGAAGGCAACGGATGCGTTTCATAAAGTCGCACAATCTCGTAAAAAGAGATATTCGTTCGACTAATATCTACTTGAATTTATTTCAGCCACAAGATGATTTCTATGCAGTTGTTTCAACTACATAGATCGTCACCTTGAGGTTTAATAAACCTTTCGATCCTGAAACCTATGAAACACGCAGATTTAACTTATAATTGTACGCGGAAACGAGCAAAAACGAATGAACGATTCCTCGTCGAGGAATCGAAACATTGTTTAAGCGATTCCTGGCCCTGCCTACCTAAGCATCACACACAGAAGAGACATCTTTACGTTACTTAATGACTACGCGCCTTTCAGGGTTCCTGCCTATTTCCCCCTAACCCCAGCACCGGTTTCGTATTTTCAAAACAAGATAAAAAAAAACGCGTCACATTCAATTCCCTATTCCCAATTTCTGTTTCACATTCATTGGGGTCCATTCCACGCCCGGGTGTAAAACCTAACTAGGGATTCCACGGCCCCTACCGTGCTCCATCACCCGGGCGGGCGGCCACCTCTTGGTAGGAAGGTGGAGGCTCTCACACACTTACAATTTTTCTTAATCTAAAGCGACTTCGCCTTAGTTCGACGTTAACTTTCGCAGGAGCTGCCCCGCGAAATCTATCATGGAACCAAGGCGAGATCGAAACAATAACGATGATGACGATGAGGATGGCTGTGAATTTTAAAGATGAATGCTTAAAATTACCTACCCTGAAAATAAATGACGATTCGACTGACTCGACAAAATCCTAATAACTATCAATGACTCGACGAGCAAGGCGAGTGCTCCAAGTTCAAATATCGCGCGCATACTTTGCTCTCGTGCAATACCCCTTTCTCGATATTAATAACAAAAAATCTTTGAAATAAAATACATTTTTAATCGCGTTATGTAAAAAAATTGAATTTATTAAAAATAGTTGCTCATGTATTGCATCGTATGAGTCAGACTATTTTCCTTCTAGATGAGGGAAGCTCATCGAGAAGGTTCATGGTCGAGGGAAGCTCGACTGTAAAATTTTATTTCAACACAAATCTTTAGTTTTTTTAATTGCTTATTTTGTTCGCAACGACGAGACAAAAAAATGAGAAGGGGTTGAGAGACATCATGCTTTGTGATTCCTTAATTTCTAGTGTGGTAAGGTATTTCTTTATTCAAAAAAAATAAAAATAAAGAACGGGGTAAGGTAACGATGTCTTATGAAAAATACGGTGAATTTATTCAATTTAATCCCTGACTAGTTCTCATAAAATAGTAACGCCGCACTAAGTTCGACCAGTACTTGGTCTCAAGTAGTAAATGATCTCCAAAGTGGAGTCATATTGATTAAGTTTTATGAGCAGACTCTAATCGCGTTCGCGGAATTTCAAAGTGTCTGTGCGAATCTCCAGAGTGGAGTCGCGTGCTGGAAGAGCTGAGCGCAACCCTCGGCATTGGCGACCAAGTCAGAGCGAAATTTGATTCATTCGTTGAAATAATCAAACGTGAAGCGTTTGAAAATTTCGCTCGGACAAAGTCACTGTGCCACGCGAGTTCTTCTCGGCTTTGAAAGAAATCTAAATTTTGCGATTTAAGCAAAATTTTTTTTTATTTTCTAAATATTTATAAATTTTTGCGAAACTATTATTTAATTTTTATGAATTTATAACCGAGGTGATAAATTTGCCGAGAAGAACGCCCTATTTTTCTAAACACATATATGAACAATGGGGCCACTCGCGAGTCGATTATTAATATCGAGACTTGAACGTCTCGACACTGTCGAATCGACTCGCGGTCACTGTGCAAATGCCCTGGGAGAAACAATACAACCAGCGATCGTGCCGCTTAGGACCTTTCGTCCTACGCCACGAAGGCTTGAGGAAATAAAAAAATAACGAGACCGTTTGATGTTCTTGTAGATTTTGTGATCAAGGTCCCACGTTATCCCAGCTTCTCCCACATTGTCCTAGCTTTTGTCACACGCTGTCCTAGGTTTTCTCCCAGCTTGGTCACTCGTCGATCCATTTGTACACACACTTTCACTGTGGACAGTAAGACAAAAATTATTATATATTATTGCCAAGAATAACTGGCAGCTTTTTTTTCTTGGACGTGCTGATAATTTGTAAATTTAAATTTCTTTAAATAAATTAGTACGTAGCGATTCTTACCTTATTACTATTCACTTTTCGAATGATGTCGATACCAAACAGCACACGAGGCTTTCCGATCGGATTTGCTCGTTTCTGAAACACAAACATTTTTTAATTGTAAAATATTAAAAGATAGAAAATAATGTTTCAATTTTGTTAGGGACGATATTGGATAATGATTTTTACCTTATTTCGAGCCAAGATCAGCTCCGAGACACCACCCAACCACCCATTAATATTCGTCCTCGCGTAGACTCGTTACTGAAAAATAACACAATATTTATAATAAATAAAACGAAAAAAAATTGTCGTTTGAAGAAAGTTTAAGATATTAGATAAAATTCTTACCTTAATTTGAGCCACGATCAGCCCCGAGACACCACCCAACCCCCCATTAATTTCTGTCTTCGACTAGGCTCGTTACTGAAAAATAACAAAATATTTATAATAAATAATACGAAAAATAAAATTTAAGTTTGAAGAAAGTTTAAGATATTAGATAAAATTCTTACCTTAATTCGAGCCACGATTAGCCCCTCGTCACCACCCAACCGCCCACGATATTTTCCGATCGGATAGACACGTTTCTGAAACCCAGAAAACACAATTTTTATATTAAAAAAGAAACATATAAACGTATTATTAAATTTTGAGATATTAAAAAATGATTCTTACAATACGATTAAGTTTGGCTTATTTTGATTCAACTTATCTCAGCTTGGCTCAACTTCACACTACTTGACTCTGAAAGTTTAAAAAAAAATTAATTAATAATTAATTCAAAATAATTTATAATGAATTCAAATTAATTCGCATAAAGTAATAAACCTAGTTACCACAACAATGAATTAATCCCATAAATAATTCTCATTAAGATTCAATTTTGCACATTTTTTAAAATTTAATCCTTAATTTTTTCGAAAATTTACCTTCACGTAATTAGTAGACGATATTGTCTTCGTTTGGAACAATGTACGAGCCTAATATCGTTGATAGGTAGCGAGTACGAAGGATTTTACAGCGTTAATACACGTTAAATATTTCACGCCTTGAACTATTATCGCTCGTGAATGAACAGATAACAATGGGAGCGCCGAGCCTCTACCCCCACCACCGCGCTACTACGCTCGAGTCTACCGGTAGCCGGTCGCTCTCCCCCCCCCCCCCTTCACCGCTCGACCATCTACCTATACATTGAGGTAGGCCTACGGTGGAACCTCGGCGGCTTATATAGATATACAGTCACGTGTTGAGGCAGTTCAACATTGTTTATATATGTATATACACTCGAATCGATATATATGGATATACTGGGGTGAACAAATTTACATTAAATGTTTAAAACTCTATTAAAAATCGACAAATTATCGCAGCAGGATGATTCAAACGCCATTTTATAGATAAAATTGTCTACTTTTAGGGAGAATAATAACGAGTCTGGATTTTTGGTGGAGATAAGAGAAAATTGAAAAAATCCAAACGAAATTGAGTCAAAATTAATATTTGTCGTCTATGGGGAATTTTTCTATGGGATATTAGATAAAAGATTGTAATAATGATGAGAATATATCGATGAATGATGCATGCAGATTTTAAGAAGGTAAAACAAAAAATTGGTTTACTTTTTTGAAGTCCCTTGTTCTCGACGTGTTACATCGCGTCGTGGATACGTCATAAAGAGTAGTAGCAAATCGTCGAGAGCAAACCCCACAAATCATATGATAAAGTAAAATTATAATATTATACAAAAAAATGTTATGGAACATAATAAAATTCAACTATAATATTACGCTAATGAAAAATATTAACAAACATGAAAATGAAAAATCAGAATATTTCGCAGAAAAAGAAATCTTTTCGTACAAAATAAAATAAAATAATAATATTGCCCGTGTGAACAAAATCGTAGAAAATAATCAAATAAGATTATGATTTGATTATTGATATATACTAAGGATCAACATGCAGTTTGTCTTAGGAAGATTATTCTGCATTCCCGTGATGGCAAAGTAATAACAAAAATATAATTTCGTCAGTCAATATTTTGACGTTTTTGAAGCAAAAAAATATTAAATTGTTGACGTGAAAAAAAAAATTGCAAAGATAGGTTCGAACCATCGATATTCTCGACGAGTATACAACACCTTAGCCAACTGAGCCACCGTCGTTCATTTGAATTATGTGCAGTGGGAACCGTAGGTAAGGCACTCGCTATCCGTTGTGGAGTGTTCGCTTCTTCTATGCTCGCTGACAGCGAAAAACTCAGCGGCAACGAGAAAGCGCCGTCTTTGTTTTGACGAGCACCGAGCGACCGATCGGGTTGAAACTTTGAGGATACCTAGAGAACTATGGTACAAATATGCTAAGACTCGTTTTTTTATTTTGAAAAAATAAATCATTTCGTTACTGAAAAAAAACGATAAATTGTCATACTCGTACGATATTTCTTATCGTGTTGAAGCCAACATTGCATGCACAATGGAAAAACGCACATTTTGGGCTTTGTTTCATATCATTTGATGAAAAAATGACTGAAAATTCGTCGGTAACTCTCATAGCCCGCGCGGCGGACGGATGAGACGCGAGCGTCGAACACAGAAACGCCTCACATACCCGTTCGACTCCGCCGTGCACGTAGCTCTAATGCGGCGCACGTATATATATATATATACTGTCGCCGAAGTGTATGGCTCGCCCGATCGAGCTATAGGCAGCTTCTTAGGGCGAGAAAGATAAACCGTATTATGTCTGAATTTTACTATACAGAACAATCGGTCTGTATAGTAATAGTCTCATGTACAAGGTGACGTAATTCTCTATGTACTCGCCAAATTTTAATCTGATCGGTTGCTCAGTGCTCATACAAATAAGGATGCCGTTTTCGCATCGCTCGTCGCCTGTTACACTGACTCTTAAGCCCTCGAATAAGATAGATGGTAACGCTTTTCGTACACCCTACGCTGATAAAAGTATTCGCAGTTTGCGAACGCTCGTACGTGGTAGTCGCGCGACGATCGAAGTTTCGTTTGATTTTTTACTTCGTGAACTATTCGAGAGATTCCAGGAGAAAAAAAATCGTATTCACTATTTCATAATAATCGTGGAGAATGAAAATTCCTTGTATAAAAATTAACGCGTTCGAGACGCGTCTGTCGTTGCAGCAGCGATTATTAATATCCGGTATACGTATCAAGCGGGAAAATTGATGAAGAAGAAACTTTCTTTCATTACTTTATGGCGATGGAAGAAGAGCTCTCGTCGCGGCAAATTAATGACGGTCGCGTTTCTGTATAATCGTTGCCTACGAAGTCTTCTCTCTCTCTCTCTCTCTCTCTCTCTCTCTCTCTCTCTCTCTCTCTATCTTTCTCTGCCCCTCCTTTCCCCTGCTCTAGTCTGCATAGCCGGTCTACGCTATCGCTAGCCTCGCAAGCCCGTGGGCACGCGAAATCTTTATTCACCCCCGTGAAACGATATTATACAAGCCTCTCCCGAGTGGGCGTTGCACGCTCACGCGGGCCACGTCTCCGTGGCTTTCGCTATTATTAAACATTTTCCCTCAAATATGTAGCAACTCCTCGGGCCTCGCAATTTATAGGCAATATCCTGGCCTATTATTCGCCGGCGAGTAAGAGCAGTTATGTAAAACAAACCGGGTTTTCCCACCTCGTCCCTCTATCGTCTTAACCGAAGGACGCGTTCGCGTACCGAAGGACGCGACGGCGAAGGAAACCGTGCGTTGCGAAAAATATAGACAGAAAAGGGGCGGAGGGAGGGAGGGCGAACGATGCGAAAACGAAAAAACACGAGGACAGCGATGCGAAACAAAGGAATGTCTGGAATAATTTTCGCGAAGTTCGCACCACCGTGAAAAAAAAAAAATATATACGAGCCTAGAAAAAAGCCTCGAAAACACACACACAGGAAGAAACCATATTCGCCATCAAATATAAGGCGGAGAAGTATTTTTCGCTATCAAATATAAGACGGAGAAACGTTTTTGTCCTCGAAAGTGTTTCGAGGGTGATAGTGATGTAACGCATTTTCACTCGAGACGTTTTTACGTATCGTTTTCGTATAATGCAGTAACCCTAAACCAACGCTTATCCACGCTCGGTACTTTTCCACGCGTATATCCACATCGTTTGTGTGGAAGAACCATAGTATGCGCGTGTTTCGAAAAGGGGTTTTAGGGAACAGACCAGAGGCCTTTTGTTTCAGTCCGAATCCTAGTCGGTGGTTGGAGCGAGAGAGTGAGGGGGGATTGGAGGGTTGTGTGGGATTTTGAACGTTCGTTCGTCCGGGTAGCGTCGAGTCCCATCCCCGTGCGAGGCCCCGTCGCCGTTTGGTAGAGAATCGTAGCATCCTCCCATAAATAAGGGATGGAGTCCGAGAGAGTGAGAGAGGGTTGACCATCACCCCTAGCGTGCACGCCAGCGAGCGAAATGTGTGTACGTCGTACCGAACGTGTACCCATAGAGCCGTGCGATGCCTCGTCGCTCTCGAAACCCGGATATAAATACGGCCTCGCGTTTAGGGACATTAAGTTTCGGAAGGGATAGTCAGACCCGGTGCCCGTCCTCTCCTCTTTCAACCTAACCAGGCTTCCTTCTCTCGATGTAATATGGAAGCTGTCCGTTCTCACACGAACTCGAATATATATTCGCGCGACAGAGACGGGTTAAACAGCTGTGAGATTTTGTATCGTATTGATGAGTCGATTTTAAGGATTATTTCTGCGTCGTAATCAACTTTTCACAACTTCTAAATATTCGATTACTTATAATATGTTTTATTCGAGCTGAATTTTATTTAACTAAATCCTTAGTCGAAATTAAATCATTTTATGACGACGTACGATGTAATTGAAATGAATATCGAGCGCGATAGAATTTATCCGAGTTTAACGGTGAAATCATCACGCGATTAACACCGGAGATTGACGACGATTTTCCCCATTATCAGACGATCGTATTTAAGAGTCATCCGACGCTACAGTAACGAGAGAGCGAGGGAGATATATATATATATATGTAGAGAGAGAGAGTTAGGTAGGATTTGGCCAACGGACGTGATATTAACCACTGAATCAGAACGACGGAACTTAGTCATTGGAATTGGTCGGAAATCCTGCGGGGGATAAGCCCAAGCATCGGGATCGAGAGAGAGTGAGACAAGACAACCCCTCTCCCACGCCTGATAAACCTTGGCGAACTTGAGACAATATCGATTCGCATCGAGAACGATCGATCTATAGTTATATACGAAAGTACAGGTGTTCTCCTATATACAGTAATAGAGTTGGCGAACATGGTACGAGATATGGGTTCCCTGGGTGATTAGTGGGAGATGGTCGGGAGAGCGTAACGAGCTCCGGCTACCAATTTCGCGGAGTTCGACCGTAGAGTTCATGGCGGCGCTCCGGGCGCATAACCAGACCTCCTTCCCTTATGTACGTATACCAATCCCGATCGTTTGCTAGAGAGAGTGCGTGCTACTCGGAGATTCCCTTGTAACGGTCTAAATCTACGTATATCTCTAATACGTGTGTATACACCATTATCGGGACTCTCTCGGATTGGTGTTGGCTAGGATGCCCTTCTATGACCGAAGCGTGCTTCTACGATCGTGCTCTCGGTGCATTCCTTGTTCTGAATTCTAGATAATCGCGGCGACGAGACCGTGAGAGTGAGAGAGAGAGAGAGAGAGAGAGGAGTCTCGTGTTCCAAGAGGGTCTCTCTATTGGTAAAACGTCCATAAATCTGCCCTGGAGCGAGCACCTTCGACAAATTAAATTTATATCTGATCGAGAGATTACGAGATGTGTAGTAACCCTTTTCCGAATAAGGAAGCCAAATATATGAAACCGAAACGCTATTTTGAGGAGTAATACCGCGAGACTCGAAGTATATATAAACAATAAAATAAACAAAAAATACTCGATTATTATTTCGATCGCGACGAAAACGATTTTATAGTCGTTCTAAAAATATATCGTGAAAATATGTATTAACTATTTTCAGAATTTATTTAACGTGGGCTCGGTAGCAAACACGGTAACTTATGATATATATTTTTACGCAGCCCGATAATGTCAATAATTATTATTTTCATATTACGCGCACAATAATTGGTATGCAGAGCATAAACGCGGCTGATGCTTTTCGCCTGAAAATAATCTCGGCGTATGAAGCGATAGCCATTTATTACGTTCTTAATAACTAGTCTGACCGGCTCCATCCGTTTCTCCTTTGCGACATGGAATGAGAATAAGCGAGAGAGAGAGAGAGAGAGAGAGAGAGAGATGAGAGACGGTGACTTTCGTGTGTGGGATGAGGCAACGACGACGACGGCGACGAGAGAGAACATGCACCCGTGCGTCTCCTTCGTGTCGTTTTCCCGGGGCTGCAATTTTACACGACTGACAGGCTCGCCTTCTCGCGCATATCCCACTAATACTTTGTCTCGGCGCGTACACTTTTGACGTCCGGTTAGATAAATAACGGCTGATGGAGGAAATATCCACAAAAGGTTTGTCCGATACAAAGTCGGGGGTCGAGGAGGAAAATGGGGATTTTCTTCGAGTATAGATATTGCATCTTCGTCTCTCTTCATATCCATGTTTATATATATATATATATATATATATCTGTTTCTCCAGGCTATCTGCGAAACGTCATACTGAATTGCCATCGTTCGTTGTCTGATTTTGGCAACCAAAAATGTTTTCCTCCTCCCTCTCACTTTCTCTCTGTCCCGTCGTGTGATCGTTCGTCATCCTGTTTATCCCCCATTCGCATCCATTCCCTTCGCGTTACATGCGCGCGATACACGTAGGACACGAAGACGGTCCTCTTCCGCGCCTGAAACTAAAGATGAAAACGAAGGAAATAACCTCTCTTTTTTTGCCTCTTCTCTTTTTCCTCCTTACTGACATTAAGAGGCGAAACGAGTATCGGATTTCCGAAATTGGATTCTTTTCGTTGTGGCGCCTTCCAGTTATGGCTTCGTATTATCCAAACTTTAGCCTTTTACTTCGAGCGTACACACACATATATATGCCCGTAATGCGTACCATACAATAGGAATAGTTTTCTTTGCGAATCTCTCACTGATTGGCTACATGTACGACCGAAATACTTTCGGCACTCTCCGATATCGTTTCTCGTGTCTTGCAACGTATATATACAACCAACGGGGGAAGGATCATCGTCGTTGTTTAGGAGCGAAAGAAACTTGGCCCGGAGAGCCATTAAGCCATAGTAATCTCACGGGAAATCTAACATTGCCGAGAAACGTAGTTAATCGAAGTCTAGATATATATATATATATGTGTACACATGGAGAGAACATCAATGAGATATCCTTCTCGTGTAAGTAAGTAGTCGTATATATATATATATGTATAGAGTGTGTTGTACCGTCGGAGATCAGCCGAAAGGGATCTTCCACGTTGAGAGTACTCGGGCACGTAGCGGCGCAAGCTCTCTCTCTCTCTCTCTCTCTCTCCTCTTCTCTCCGTCTTCCTTTCTCACTCGCTCCTTTGTCGTATATCGTTTCATCTCCCATTCTACTAGACAGTAGTACGATTTCGGTTTCTCCGACTTCGTACTTCCTCCTCGTGCCTACATACACCCGGGATTCTCTCGTTTATTATTCAAATAGCTTATTCCCCGCGTTTGAGGGTGGTGTCTTACAGGGCGCGTCACGTGTCACGTAGAGGCCTTAAACTATTTACCGGAACGAGGCGCACGCTCGCGGTTGGCTCTTCACTGATTTCATTACGATACATAACTCGAGCCGAGCGACGGTGAAATCTTACTCTCGTCTATATAGCTTTGTTCTTCGCCAAGCTTTATATTATATAAATGTCAAGGCCCGGTCTCAGCCTGCGAGGTGGAATATTTTATAATGAAATAAACGGAACAGCCCCACGGACGCGTTTTAGAAACGATCGACTATCGTCTTGGCCCTCGTCCTATCGGAAATTGAAGGGAAAATGCAGAACAGATAAAACACAAGAGATTCGAGAGCCCGAGTCTCGTTCGGGACGTACGATGTATATAGTCGTTGAGGAAATAATGTCCCTTGCACTTTCGGATTACAATCTTTATGGGCCCCGACGGAGAGATAATAGAGATTCCGCGGGAAAGTCGTCCAGTCTTCTCGATTACGACCGTGAAACGACGGGAGGGCAGGTGCTCCTCAGACATTGATTTCCCGTAGATTGCTTTCCCTATTTTCGATCCCCTCGTCCCTCCCACCTCTATCTTGTACGCTTCAGATTCACGGCGTGGATCTTCGATGTAGAAAGAAAAAGGGTGACCCTTCCTCGCGATAAGAAATCGTTTCCGTTCATAGAAAGCTCCCTTTTTTATCGTCGAACAATGTAAGCCGCGTGACTACATTGTTCGGACTACAAAACTCCTTCGAAACTTTTTCGCTCTCTTACCAAATCTTTCGAATCAAGAAGTATTCTCGAAACAACTGTTTCTTTTTACAACATGTTGATTTTGTTGCTGGATATTTAAAAACGGGTAATAAAAAAATGTTAATAGCAAGTCTCGAGATGCGATACAGTTTTTTTCCTTATTCCCACGAAAAATGCGTTTCTAGAATCGCATTATTTATTTGTACAAAAGCGGAAATAGGTAGAGTAGAAATCGTATGTAGAGACGGATCGTTTCTTCAACGGGAAAATACACGAAGATAACGAAAAAATATGCACGCGTATAAAACCCATGGATCGTGCGAGAAAGGGAGGAAGAGAGAGAGAGAGAGAGAAAGAGAGAGAAAGCAAGAAAGAAAGAGACGATAGAGCGAATGGAATGTCAACGGGCAATCGGTCTGTCGAGAGTATATTCCATACGAAAATAACGTAGCAATAACACGCTCGTACCTCGTCCGATCGTAGGTAGATGCAATCTCGTGGTCGTCGTCGTCGTCGTCGTCGTCGTCGTCGTCGTCGTCGTCGTGGTCGTCGTCGTTGCGACTAGCACGGAATAAAAGACAGAAAAGTTTCGCGAATTCGAATAAGTCCGATCTCGACTGCTGCGTGGATTCGCGATATTATTCCCTGGCGTATGGAAAAAGGCCAAGCGTTATCGCGTTGCAAATTTACGTTACTACCGTTTCTCTCCATCCCCCCTTCTAACCCCCGATCACCGTCTCATCCACGGGTCTACGTATCGTCTGTTCCTCTATACGTTTCGCCGCACTTATGGGTTATCGACGAGATAACGAAATAGCTCTACGAGAAAATGTGAATTCAGAATATTTATCGTCCGCCTTAAAAAATAAAATAAAAAGACAAAACGATAAGATCTCAATCGACATCAGAAATATCGCATAAACTTCTCATCTAGATTATTCGAACGTTCGAAATCATAAAATAATGATCGTTTTCTCTGTTATTCATCTATTTCTTTTCGTTTCGTACGCCGGATTTTATCATTCCAGAGGTTAACTCCGAAATGTAGTATCGAGATAATAACGCATCCGCTCGAGACTTCCAATTTCCACGAGTTACAAATTCCACGAAGGTTCTTTTTTTAACGTTTCTTTTTTCCACGAGTACAATCCGAGAAAAATATTAACCAAAGTACATGTACCGAGTGCGCTCGACACGGAAAACAAATGAAGCTTGTGGAATATACAAAGAGTAATACGCAGCGTGTATTTTTGCGCTCATTTTCTCAGTTGAAACAAAGAAAGCTCCTGGGGCTATGCGCGGAAGCTGCATTTGTACACTGTTGAATGATGAAACAGTACGTATATATACATATATATATATACCTATATATATATAGGCATATAGACTTGTATCCGGGGAAACGGGCCCTGATGGGGTAAAGGTTGTCTCGGGTTTGTAATTTTCCCCGTTTGTCGGGGCGGATAGGAAGAATATAAGGACCTTTCACTCGTCGTAATACCGAGAGAAACTCCTCTCCGGTGCGAGTAATTAAATACATGTATCAACGGACTCGTCCATCCGTCTAAAGAGCCGTAGACAGAGTGCGGGGGTGTGGAGGCGAGGACAAGTTACAAGAAAGAGAGAGAAACGATAGTAGGAGGACTACCGCGGAGCGTTCGTCGGTGAAAAACAAATTACACACACACAGAGTGAGAGAGAGAGAGAGGGAGGAAGAGAGAGAGGGAGAAAGAGAGAGAGAGAGAGAGAGAGAGAGAGAGGGTATATACCTGCTGTACCGGTATACTACCGTGTACGTATACATTCGCGTTTTGCATTATGCATTAATTTTCCTTCGGTGAACGAGCAACTCGGGCACGTCCAGCCGAGTTATCTTTGCTCAGCATTTCGTGACTCGTGCATGGCTCCTGCGCGAACGTATATTATATATACCGCGTACGACGCGAGTAAATATAATTTAAAGGTATCCTTTTTCTTCGCCCTCGTTTGTATTTTATGTATTTTTCTTTATTCGTTTCGACGTTTTTTTTTCGTAATTTTTTTAATATTCGGTTACACGACACGCGGAGATGAGCGATAATCGAGTGTGACGACCGGTCGTCCGTGAAGTAAGGAGCGATCATAATTCAAAGATATATTCATATCCTCCCACGTAGTTTTACATTACTGGTAGGAAAATTACGAAGTCGGGAGAAAAAAGTCATCTCGATCCCGTTGTATCTTGGGTAAAAAAAGAAATTTTATTTTATTATTACGGCTTTTCTTGTATGAAATTTTATTTACTTCTTGTCGATTTTTCCTCGCGACCTTATTAGAATAAAGATTCTTGTTAACGAGCCTGCGCTTAATCGGCTACTTTTGAGAACGGCTACGCCAGTACGCCCGAGTACGCACCATTGAGCTCCCGCGGCTCGTCGAGAATCGTCGGACATTATTTATTGCTCCTGGTGAGAACCCCACTCGAGGCCCATTATCGCCGAGATAATTATTTGCTCAGGCTTACGTACATATATATGTATGTTCAATCACGATCATTCTCCGGGCCATTGACTACACAGCGATATTCCATTGGCCGATCGTTAATAGCAAATTATCGTTCGATGCGCGAGTTAATATCGCTCAAGTGCAAATGCACACGACTGAAGAGGATGCCGCGTGTACTCATCGTCCCGGAAGGTGGGCGGAAAGATATTGCGTTATTCGTGATAGGTGACAAAAATAATAATAAAATTTGACACAAAAATAAGAAACAGGAGTTTTTGTGTTGATCGCCCAGCCACGCGTTTCTTCTGCTTCTAAGAGATGCTTACCGCACGGTATAATCTGGTGATCCTCTTACATCGCGAGCATGAGAGATACTAATAGCCTATGAGCCTTTTCCCCACGCCTCGTTCATCCTTCTTAATCGCTAAGTACCGAAGGAATGACTATGATATTCGTGTTGCACGAGAAATTTTCGATAGAAATATATCCTTTAGAAGTAACTTTTGAGAAATAACAATCTCTCATTCCAGTTGCTCTAGGCCTTCTACGTTACCTCTTGGGATCGAAAACCCACGTGAAGATATTTCGTGTCGGACGAATGAGAACTTAGACACAATTCCTCGCAATCTCGATTTTTGGGTTTTCACTGAACACGTCGAAATGGCGCTATGTTGCATTCTAGTGAATTTCAATTATTTAGCACACTCCAAGGACCATGCTCGATAGTCTCAGAGTGATGGTGATGTTGATAATGGCGATGGCGATAATTAGAACATATTGTCAAATTTTGTAAAATTGTTTATTATCGAATTGTCCCCGAATTTCCAAATTTCAACAAATGCCCTTTTTTGTTTGTAAAGATCAGATCCATCATCTTTTGTCAAAATATTTCCAACAGCATTTTTTTCTTCTTCCCAACCCGACACTTTTTCCCGGACCTAGCTCTTGCACAGAAGCCTATATAAATATTTATGTTTTTGGGTGATTGTGAAAATTCGAGAACGAATTTCTCCCACCGACAATATTCCGTATAACCATAGAAAAGTATATCATCGAGCAGAGGACGAAGAATCAGCAGTCGATGAAGTCCTGGCTAGGTTGGAAGCCTTTGCGAAAATTGAGACTCCTCCGCGCACGACCACCTTTCTCCTCCGTCGCTCATTTTTTTCTCTCGTTCTTTCTTCTTCCGTCTTTCTTTCTCGCGCCAAGACACTTTACCGTGCGTCTAGTCTCTCGCGCGTTGCGCACCACCCTCACTGTCGTCGTACTCTCGTCGGTCTTTTGCCGTGACACGGTCCACCTCCGCTTCTCCGTCGTACCGGGCAAACTACGTCCACCCACTTCCCATTTAGCGCGGAACACGTCGGCCCTGTTCGCAATCGAGCATTACCTACTCCGCACCTTCGTCCTCGTCTCGTTCCTTTTTTACACGTTGCGAATCCTCCTCGTCGTTCATTCGCACCGTTCGTTATTTCTTCCTTTTACAATAGTTCACACAAATACTCGGTAATGCTCGAGTTCGTTATTTTTCTTTTCTTCATTTTGAAATTGCACTTCCGCGCTTATATTTTCCATTCTCGTTCCACTTCACTCTCGTCAATGACGTTGAATACGTTCGAGCTCTTCGATAAAAATCGTATTCGTCGGTCATCGTACAAGAGTACTTCGATCGTACAATCGACACTTTATAAAACGCGTAACCAGATGGAACGATCTCTCATTGAGAACGTTGTTCCGTTTCGATGTTCTCGTGCGCGTTTGCGGATGCACTTCTCGCCCGTTCCAAGTCCCTCGCCGTCTCTATACTCGGTCCTGCGATTACACACGAGAGAAGAGGGAGTCTCGTGGACCGATGTCGTGCCCACACCGAGATCATATCTCCGCCAATTACGCGGACCTCGTTCCGGCGCTTTAATGACCGCAAACGGAGGCTACTTGTCTCTCATCGCTCGTCTATCTTTCTCTCTCTCTCTCTCTCTCTTTCTCCTCGACCCTCTTTCTCCCTGCCCAGGCGGCATTTATTTTCGCGAGGACGACGATGTCCGCAGAAAAGGTACAGACAGAAAAGGTACAGACAGCTTTTTTCTACGGACATGGTACGAATAAAGTATAAAAATGATACATATTTTAAGAAAAAAAAAACATGAAAAATTTGTATGCTAGACCTTGTTTATTTTTTGGTTAAAAGTTCGATTTCTAATGGTTTTACTTTTCAGATTAGATCTCGCGTATAAAACTGTCGAGGTGATGCTCAACGACGATCGCAAAAAGCGTGTATTCCGGACACGCGTGGGTCGCTTATGATACAAAACGTGCGACATAAACGTCCGATATAATTGAGTGCGTGGATTTTATCGCACCCTGTTCTCGGGTCTGTTCCGTCTTCCCCAATGCGTTCCAAGAGCCCGAGTTTGAATTATAATATCGTACATTAGCGCGTACGTGGCTGAGCATCGCGGATGCGAGAATGCACAGTTAGAATCAGCGTGGATGACTAACTCAGGCACGACGAGACGTTAACCGGGTGATATTTCCTGTCGTGAGAAATCATACGTGCCAACTTGTACATAACTTTCGTGGTTAGTATAATTTCACTACCAGTTCCCAGTAATAGTCTTATACTGTTCTCGGATTTATTCGATCAATCCCCGATGCTCTCGACGCTTTAAATTTTCCCTCGCGAGATATACACGTATATGGTATACATATATACGTATGAATAATAATAAATACATGAGTTTATGTTGGCAAGGAACGTGAAGATCGTTGAACCGATAATACTTTAATGACATTACTTTACCACTAAAGCTCTGATTGACGACAGCTCTTACCGGTCACTTACTTTCCACATTCATAATGCCTATAATTTGTCCTGTTAAGTCCACGCACGGTAATTGATATAGCTCGAACCGTTTCATGAAACAAGGCGCCACTACCAGTTATATTTCTATATTTCCACGTTTCCAGTCGGGTGCGCGAGTGAAACACGTATCTCGGATGCGAGACGGGAGCAAAGATTCCACGACGATTATACTTCTCGTTCGGTGCGAACGAAGTGATTCCCTCCTCTTCGTCTCTCTCTCTCTCTCTCTCTCTCTCTCTCTCTCTCTCTCTCTCTCTCTCTCTCTCTCTCTCTCGCTGTAAAGCAATCAGACCTGTCTCGAGAGACCGTATCAGGATTACTGGAACACGCGAATTCACGTGATTTTCTCCATGCGTCGGCTGGGAAGCGTGGCACACACCGTGTCATTATCGGATGGGTCCCCTCGTGTTATGACAAGTTTGCGTCGATCGGTGCCTGGCGAAATATAAACGTAGAACGATAAAACAACGACAACGAGGTAGATCGGTGAGTTCTATCGTTATCTGCAATATGGATTAATGGAACTTGGAGTTGGCTCGCGAGAACCCTCGAGGCTCGCTCTCGACCGCTAGTTATCGGAAATCGCGGCCTGTAGAGATAAGTACGTCCGCGGCGGTGTTGAAGAAGGAGAAGAGGAATAAAACGAGAAGGAAGAAGCCGTGGAAGGCTCCTATATCCATATTCCAACGTTATCTGCTTCTGGACGGCTCTATCCCGACCTGCTGGAGTGAGCGAGAGCTCCCCGTCCCGATGCTTCTTTATATGATCGGAGCTCCGCCATCCAGCAACTTCCTCTTCTTCTCTCTTCTCTCTCTCTCTCTCTCTCTCTCTCTCTCTCTCTCTCTCTCACTCTCTCCTATTCGTTATCCTTCTTCTTGTTTTTTTTACCTTTTCTTTAACGAACGACGATGGAGAACATCGCGCTCACGCTGTGAAAACTTGGTCCTGCGGAGCCGCGGGATACCTCTCTTTTGCGCCACAAAGATCGTATATATAACCCGATAGAGAGAGCTTCGCTCTTCTCTCTGTGCGCCGCTGATCCCTCTCCGCAGAGCCGGGCTGCGGTGCTTAGTTTATCGAGACTTAGAGATACTTACGAGGTCTCTCCTCGTACATCGTAGACTCTCCGTTCGGTCGAAGAGGGGCTTTAACGCAAAGTGCGGTGTAATATGCCCGCATACTATTTTTAGTGCATTCGTTTCTAATCGATTTTTCGTTCCAAGAGAAATCGCAACGTGAGACGGTTCGATCGCGAATAACCGTTATTCACATTTAATCCATAATAATTAAATTATCTTAACGAATGTTTTCAATGTTTTTATAAGAAATTTATTAAATTTCATTTATCTATGAATTTTAGAATTTAATTAATCCTGTATTTTCGAGCAACCGATGCGGTTGCCGTATCATTGTCACAACGACAAAGATATTCGTTCGTGATATTTCGTAAATGCGTGTTCACTCGTGCAATGGACAACGTGGAGAAAGGATCCTCCGTCTCAATGAGAGATTAATTCAAGGAACTTGCGAACATGGTCATTGTCAAATCGCACAGTGGTCCCCGGTGTGCGAGGAAAGACGCTGAAACCCCGGGACGTCGGGAGGGACTCGCGTGCGCGAACCTCCTCCTCGTACGGTCGGACGCGGTCTGCGGTCTTGCCTTCCCCCTCTCCGCCTTCGTTCCGTAGAATCCCGTGCGGTCTCGACTGGTTGCTCTCCGCCTCCATTACGACGAATTAATTAGGAAAGTCGACGTCATAAAACGATGCGCCGAGGGCGAACCCATACGGGTCTCGACTATACGGTAGCTCGGCGTTTAATTAATTCGAGTCTCCACCGGTGTGCAATGGACAAAGGTCGTTTAAACTCTCCAGGCAGAAGAGTAGCTGCCACCCCCTCTCTCTTTCTCCTCTTCACTCCTTTCTCGGATAGATATATGGTATAGGTGAAAATTCTCTCTTGGACCGTATAGGACCATCAACGAAACGATTTGGTCTCTACCAAGGCTGAACAAGATAAAGCGGATCTTGGCCACTCCATAGATACATACAAGCGTATGCATAGTAGCTCTATACGTATATAGACATTCGACTGTACTTAACTGTATGGTACCTATATCAAGGAGTAACGTCGTGACAATACACTAGAGAGAGAGAGAGAGAGAGAGAGAGAGGTGCGAGGAGTCCGCGTCTGCGAAGTACGTCGTACACTCCTCCGGACGAGAGAGAAGCTCGTGCGCCCCGAGAGAAGCACCGAGTTATCCCGTGACCGCAACCCTTTGCAAGTCGTAAAGCAGTTGCAGTGCAGGAGGGAAATGGTCTCGCAAACGGGGGTATAACGTAAGGCGGACACCGTAACTTGCGGCCTGCAACAGCGAGACCGGGGGACCACCTTGAAATTTTCACTCGAGAGAGAGAGAGAGAGAGAAGGATAGTTTCTTCTCGTCTCTCTCCTCGCCCTTTTCCCACCCTCTCGTCGCTCTCGTTTCCGTTAGCGACGAGGATTAGGCGGGAGCTTCGCCGACTTTCGCGTAAATTTCCGTATCGCTGTGGGACCGTATTTTAAACTTGCCATATATATATATATATAGCGATGTGAGCCTGTGCGTGAACGTGTGGCTGTGTGTGTATAAAGATCTCGGTAAATCCTCCGTAAGCGAATTTTCTCGATGGCGGATTTACAACGATTTTATACCGGGGCTTTTATACAGAAAAATATCATGTGGGGGCTTTTTCGTTTTTAGGTT
The DNA here is from genome assembly GCA_951802705.1 of Netelia virgata. Classification (NCBI taxonomy): domain Eukaryota; kingdom Metazoa; phylum Arthropoda; class Insecta; order Hymenoptera; family Ichneumonidae; genus Netelia; species Netelia virgata. Next base: position 30,643,041 of record OX637867.1, on the reverse strand, counting down.
TCTTTTTATACAGTCGTAACATTTTTTTGCGATCGCCATTGTACGGTTAGCGCAATCTTTACGAGCGTACGTTTCTGCGAGTGTGCCCTGTGACGAATGCGGGGTCCGAAGCGGATGCTTTGGTGATCGCGTCATTCGATTATTATACGATTTCGAGAGGGTTGCGTATAGTGCGTTGTACAAGAGGGAATTTAAACGACGACGAAGACGACGACGACGACGACAATGGCGACGAGGATTGAAGACAAAGAATGCGTACCCGAGTTTAGAGATTCACTGTCTGTCGCACTTTACGACTTTTAGGCCGGGAGACCCGGGAGACTGAGTTTCTCGATTACGGATAAAATTATATATTTTCACGTAAAGTAGTTTGTCTCTGGATTTTCGTGCTTATAAAATAACGTCGTGACTCGCTAGGATAGTGCGTCATTCTCTTGCTGGCGCTCTCCGCTCTAAAGTGTAATTGCGTCCTTGGTGTTTCGCCGCGGGAAATGTTACGAGTGCACTCAATTTCTCTCTGCCTCTGTCTGCCTCTCTCTCTCTCTCTCTCTCTCTCTCTCTCTATTTCACTCATTCCCTCGCTTCGAGTCTGTTTATAGTCGTGCCAGAAACGTATAACGTCTCTTCCGTGTGTACGTCTATGATACTAGGAACGGAAATTTCCCGTGAAATTTTCGTTAACTCGGCGCCAGTTGGGAGTATCTTTCAAAGATCACGCGAATGTATCCCCCTCATTCTCTCGCTCTGTGCCCCCGCAACATCCACCATATATGCACGTGGAGTAAACAAAGTTTGCCTCGCATAATCTCGCAACGAGCCGTGGAGTAGAGAATTGTATCGCAATTTGGGTTAGCCTCGATTTCAAAGTTTCGCAGAGCGTGCGAGCTAGTCAGCATGCGCGCTAAGGGCGAGACAGAGGAAGGGAAAAGCGAACTGGCACGTTTCTGTTTAACGTCGCGAGAATAAATTCAACCCTTTATCTCGGTCGTATAATCGCGCGTGTATGGGAGAGAACAATGACGAGAATAACACGGCGAAGATTTCGAGTCTCGGAGATAGAGTCAGAATGAACTTTGTCTCGTACACGAAATTCACTCGAACGGACCAAATATTATTTTTCGACGTGAAATCATTTTCGTAACATCGAATTTTTCAAGAAAAACTCAAAAGGCTTCGAGTCTATAGAAAGAGGGGGTAGAAATCGAACGGTGATACTGTAGAAAGGGAGGAAAGAAGAATAATGGCGGAAGAAGGGTGGGTCAAAATGGGAAGACACGTGGAAGATTTTTTAAAAGTTGGTCGAGGGTGAAAAGGGCGATCGTAAGATACACGAGCGAGCTCGAAGGAACACGGGAGAGAGGCGAGTACAGCGCGAGCTTATATAGCACGTAGGAAATGGGACCGGCGGATATCCAGGACTGTCAAAGTGGACCATCTGCGTACTGTCAGCGCACGCAGCCGCGCCCGCTTGAAATATATTTCTCATGGCCGTGCTACACGATGGCTATGAAAAAAAGCCCTGGGGTTCTGAGTTATTGGCGAAATGTGGGAGAGCAGGCGTAATGAAAAAATACTGTCACGCAGGTATCGAAATAGAGGATGGGTGCGTTGAGAAAGAGTAGGAGCGAGTGAGATACAAAATTTTGCCACATAACTCGGCTCGCTGGCGAGAGGTGTTCACCGCTCTGCTGCCTAGGGCGGCGGGTTGGGGGGGGGGGGGGGGGGTGGGCTTGTCATCGCGATACATTTTCCTGCTCTTCCTATGATAAATTCAATATGGCCTCGGAAGCAGATCCAGACTGATAAATGCATCGTATAATTCCTTCGCTCGCGCGTATATACCTACCCCTCGTATGTATATATACATTTACGAATAATTTATCGTTTCCACCTTACAGGGTGCTTAAGGCAGATTCATATTTTCTTTTTATAGCGAATTCAATCATCGTACGTTACGAATAATAATAATTCATTTTTTTTTAAGACGTCGATAGGAAAATTTTTGCGAAACTTATTCTATTTATTTTATCGCGAAATATCGTATATTACTTCACCGACAATGAAAATTAGCCGGTTTGCAAAGAGTTAATTGGCACGTTACAGAGCCGAGGAACCTAGGCTCGTTTCCAGTACGGAGTACGACGCTGTCTAGTTGTCTTCGAGTAGTTTAACACCGTATCATCCCCTCCGGCTGCTTTTCTCTCTACGATCGCGACTGCGACGTGCGAGACGGCAACGGAGAGGGGTTTGAGCTTTTGAAGACGAAGGATCCGCGAGTACTTCGAGCGCATTAACTTCGTGAATGCAAATCTACGCTGGAGAGAGCCACGAGAGTCTTCGCCAAGTTGGTTCGCCATCCTCTCCGCTCTCGCTGACGATGGCAAGGGCGGGGGCTTTACACTCGCGCGCACGAGCATCCACACGCAAGATCTTCAATTAATTATAGTTGTTAATTGGTCGGTACTAAGTTGAGTTGTATCAGTGGTCTCTTCTCTCGGGCGATTAGGTGCCTCCTCCTCTCTTCGCCATCACCACCATCGACCCCTTTCCGCAGTCGGGCGATATACCGTCTGATGCTTGCCGAGAGCGGTATGTGGAGAGCCGCGATACAGTACTTCGTCCGGTCCCGCAGCATTCAACTCGTGTGCCTTGCACACGAGAGCATCTTCGAGCTCTATACGTGTACCAACGTACCTACACCGACGCCATCGTCTTTTCACCGAGAGGCCCTTTCGCCTCCCGTCTACTTCCCTAATGGGGTATCACTTATCATTACGGTAATTGGCAGCTTTGCTTCATCTCGAAAACCAACTATTTGGCTCATATTCCTCGAGTAATATCAGTTATGAGAGGCTCTCGTATCGACTTAACAGCGCTAATGAGTATAACAACTTTATTTCGTCTCGAACCAAGATTCTTCGCTATCTTTTATGTACCCAATATTCGACTCGATATAAGACGATATCCTCGCTAATTAGGATTAATTTAACGTAATCTTAATATTTTTATGAATTACAGATTGTTCTTTGATTCCTTTAAAAATAATATTATCTTTATTTTTATTGTTTATTCATTTGTTTTCTTTTTACATCGAATGGTTCCCGGTCCTACGCACTACATCACTGTCTCGCGGGATAGTTTCGAAGCAAGTACGAGTGCCGGATGTCGGTAGTTACCAGCGCACGACTCCTAAATCACTAATGTCGGAGAGAGGGTGTCTCTGAAACGGGTGTATGACGCAGAGTACGGCACACGTGGAAAGGCGTTGAGTACGGTGTGTCGCGGAAGGAAAGAAGCGTGCCGTAGGCCGCGAGGCTCAGGTCGAGAGAACACATTAGTATAATATATCATAGGGAGAGGGAGAGAGAGAGAGAGAAAAGGAGAGACTAGCCGTCGTCTAAATACTCGTGCATCATCCTCACTGATGTGGTGTAGGAGTCGAGAAAGAGAGAGAGAGAGAGAGAGAGCGAGATAGAGCATTATGCAATAATATTATAAAGCACCAACCGGCAGCCAGGAAACTACCGGCCGGTAGTCCAAAGTAATATTACTCTTCAACAACACATCGCCGACGCAGCCCCTTCGCAATATATCCTCGCTGACTGAATTAATATTCAAACAAAACGTTGTTTATGTTCCAAAACAACGTGTTCGACTCTCGTATTACGACTTTGCTTCTAAATATATCGTACGACAAATATTTCATAAGAATTTATAAAATGTCTTTCAATTTGTCAAAGAGAGGGGATGAACGTAATGATATATAATAAAACGCCGGGAAAATTAAACGTACGAGTACGCGGTATTTGAATTAATAAGTAGTCGACGTGAAATCGCGTGGGTCCGGAACGATTACTAATTCCCACGTGATTCACGATTGTACCGAGAAAGTTGGGAGCGAGCTAGTGTTGGTGCGCATACAACGCTATAATACAGCTGGGTCGTAGCCGGCACGACTGATCTTCCACTCTCGCTCGCGTCGTTGATCGAATCTCGTCCCGCGCTTTCGAGTATTCCGCCGGGACATCGATCGGTTCTGCCACTACTGTTTTGTGTCTGGGGCTCGTCGTCGTCATCGGAATAAAGACCGTGTGTATCGATGACGAACCAGCGTCGAGCGACAATATTGGCCCTTCGACGGTGAGAAAGTAGAGAAAGAGAGAGAAAAGAAGAAGAAGAAGAAGGAAACGAGAGTCTCGAAGGACGCTCGTACTTACGCAGTGTATCAAAAAATATCCTGAAAGATTTTCTCTAGGGTTCGTAAGTACCGGCTAGCTCGCTACTGGGCCATGCGCATTAACGCAAGGGCGGGTGATCTTTTGTTGCCCGCAAAATAGCGCGTGTTCGCGGATGCAATTCGCGTCGACCATGCTCTCGCTTCTTTTTTTTTTTATACAGCTTCACTCCGTCCTCTCACTCGCGTTTTTTCTTTGTTCGACCGGGCACAATGAAGGATGCTACCTTTTGTGAAGAAAAATAGGACACAGTGTATACGTCTTTTATATGTATATGTATAAATATATATACATATATAGTTATATCATGTATATATAGTTATATCATGGGTAACTACGTGGCTTCGCAAAAGCACCGTTTTAATACCCTTTGTGGAAGTAATGCACGTGCGATCTGGAGTATATATTTTATATACCTATATATATATATATATATATATATATGCTTCTGTGTCCTCAGTGAACACAGTTAGTTACACACAGAGTTACACGTGTGTTACCGTTTGTGTGTGTGTGTGTGTGTATGTGTTCTGTATCGTTTCTCGGTTGCTACCTCTTTCTATGCAGCACTATACGTCTAACAATAAGTAGGTCTACGCCTCGAAAAGCGGATCCGTATATAATACTACCTCTGTCGTTGCAATAGGGTGTATACACACAAGAACACACAAATACGCATAGACTATTCACGATGTACGTCTCAAACTGTAACGTCATAATAACGCGCTATGGTCTCGTTAATCGGTAAGTATATCATAATATTGTGGTAAAAACGATACTTGAGGGAGAATTCGCCTTGTACTATTTCCATAATAAATACACCGAGGTACGGCGGTACGCGAATAAAATTCAGTTGATTGCGAGAAATTATTGTAAAAGGAGGGGCAAAGCCGAAAGGTCAATTTATTATTTATTGCTGGAGAACGACCTTTGTCAGAGATACGATTATGCAAAGCTGTAAAAATATCTAAGAAAGGATTAAACATTTTTAATGAAGAATCGATGTTTACAATTTGATTGAAAAATTGAACATTTTTTTTCAAAGCGATTCGAGGGAAACGTTGATATTTTTGTTTAAATGGTAAATCAACGTTTTCTGTCCTAAAAAATTCGCTTCGAGCCGTGCGCGACGATGCGTGGAAAGGGTTGAAAGCCGAGGCGCGTGGATTATCCCTCGATGTGCCGTTCGCGTTCGCAGATCGTCTGCGCTCGGTGGCATCGAATGTGTACCAGACATGGCTCATCATTTTACCATTGATTCTATTTGGTAAATCAAAAGGGGCATTGCCCATGTAGATCGTCTGTGTGTCTCGATAGATAGATAGAGAGAGAGAGAGAGAGAGAGAGAGAGAGTGAGAAAGAGAGTGAATGAGAAGGGGATGAGGGCGGCGAGCGGTTGACACACGCTCGACACCCGAACAAAGCCAAAGACGGACAAAGAGCTTTGTTTTTCTAGATTGGCTGCTGGTGAGCGCTGTTCGAAAATATAAATACACACACGTACGCACACACACACACACATATACACACATCCATGCGTCTATATATATAATATGCGAAAATAAACGATAGAAGGCCAACCTCGATAACTCTGCTATAATTGCCTTTATTGAATGCGAATTGAAAATTCAAATTGACTTTCATCGCTATTGATTTGCTCAATGGACTGAGAATAAATCACGCGACTGTATGTGTCGCGAGCCAGAAAGAGGGATATGGAGAGAAAGAAGGCGAGCAACGGACCGAGGGAGAGAGATACGTGACGCCCGATTTTTCTTCATCTTCGATTTTAGCATTTTAAAACGATTTTACCCGATCGCAGATGGCTGCGAATATTATTTATAGGCAATTATTACGAATTTGCACTGATACTTTTTATAGTCACTGTCGAAAGGGATAGTGTGGAATATAAGATTGTCGCGACGATTTCTTGGTCCATTCGCTTAAATCGAACGACGATGCACTGCGAGAAGAATGTTACGTTCGTATATCTATACACCTTAATACCTACGATTTTCCGCCACTCGCCCACACACACATACATACACACACATATATACACACGGTGAGAAGATTGCATTTATCGTTTATTGAACGCGCGTGCCGTGGCGCATTCCCCATAAATCTTGCAAAGGTTGCATGAAGTCGTTCCGGGGAGAGCGCTGAGGCGAGAGAGAGAGAGAGAGAGAGGCGGAGAGAGAGAGAGAGGAAGAGAGAGAGAGAGAGAGAGAGAGATCTCGGTAACGCACACTCCAGGTATCTGACTCTCGCAACTCCTGGGAAACAGTACATAATCGATATCGGATATTCGCGAGTATTATGAGATTCGGTGTGTTCGCCGATATTGCAGCAAAAAAAAAAAGAACAAAAAAACTTTAATTTTTTCAATAATTAATTTTTCAGACACCTTTACATCGTAAAATTCGACACGCTCTCCAGCCGATATCCATCGAACGTTGAATTTGCTAATATAAAACAGTCTAAAATCGTTAAATTCTATAAAAATAAGGAAATAATAATATTTTGTTACAATTTTATAATTTACGTCCCGTTTTTTCGTCGCATTGTTTTTATTACAATGGCAAACGGTTTCCGAATGGCCGTAACTTGGACAAAAAAATATCAAGTGCTCGCAGGCGACCGAAAATGTCCTTTCTTTCGCGCGCGAAAGCCTCGAGACTACCCGCGAGAGGAAAAAAGAGGAAGCTTTTCGGCGGCATAACCAACCGCCTTCGCCGGGTCGTTCGCCAACCCCCAGCCAAACTGCCCGTTCGCCCCTTATAATCCTAAAAAATGGTGGCGAGCAGTAATTCACCGTTATATACGCGAAACGACTGGCTATAGGAACGGTTTCCCGCAGCGGCGTTCGGACCGGGGTAACAGCGTGCTCGCTTTATTTAATACTACGATTTATTTGTCGTATTGGTTCTGTTAATAATGATTTGTCGAGGATGGTGGCCAAGCATCTCCGTAGGTTGCGAATATTATACACCTACGCGCTCCCACGTGACCGTAATAACACCTCGATACGTTTTATCCGGACCGTGATCGAGAAAATATACAAATTTGTTCCATAAAAGACAATTTGTCCGAAATCCTCTTCGAATAGAGAAAATAGAATGAAATTTTCAAGACGATTGAGCTTAAAAAATTCTCAAATGGTTATACGAAAATACTTGGCTAGAAGATTTGATCGACATCGATCTCGCTCGTAATCGTGAAAACTAAGTGTTTGGCTAGATCGAGAACGCTCCCTCTCTTTCTCTCTCTCGTACGACAATCGTTATTTCCGGTCATTTCCATTGCCTCCGTCGTTGGGCAAAGCTTGAGTGGATGAGTCGACCTCCTCGGTATTACTCGCTCGACACTTTTCCAATCATCCCCAGTTTGCGTTTCCGCCGCGTCTCCATTATTTTCTTTTTTCTCCTTTACCTCCTCCTCCTCCTCCTCCTCCTCCTCGCTTCTTCTCTACACTTTTGTCGCAATTTTCTTTGCTATTCTCGAAGAATCTCGAAGTTCCTATTTCGTCGAATGGCAGCCGGTAGTCGCTATGGTAGATACAGAGAGTGAGAGAGTATACGTCTGGATGGGGATTACCACTAGAGGAAACGCGAGAGAGCAGCCTCTAGAGATAATAGATAGGAAATAAGAGAGAGACGGAGGACCGGGAAGCGATAGAGAAGGGCCCGCGGGACACGGCAGAAATGCTATACACTATTCGATGGGGGTTGAGGGTGCTGCGGGGGTTTAATGTTATATACATACATATTACATATAGGTGAACGTAGAGAGGAGAGCCAAAGTGCTGCGGTAACTGTGGATGTTGGCTGGCAAAGCCAGCCATCTCGTCTGGCACAATGGACGTGGAACAATACTAATCGCATCAAACCACTCTCCGTGAGTCACGTACACATGAGAGAATTGCCGATACCGATAGGGAGACATTCACGCTCACAGACAGCCGTCCATAGACACTGAGGCGAGAAACGCCAAGAGCTAATCTAGATCAAGGGATACGTTCCATTCAGCCTTTGGGTGCTAATACAATGCTGTGCCATGCAGCGAAACGTCAAATATCAAGAAACGAATGTTATTGTCAACAAATTAACCGATATTTACCTATATCGTTTTTTAATCGACCGTTCGATAAAGATGAGAGATAAATGAACGATTCGATGAAACGATCGTTTGATTGTTCTCTCTCTTTCGCTAGTTCGTCCAACGATACGGTGAGACACCCCAATGTTAGCCCAGCAAGACAACCAGACAGCCACGGCAATACTTCTAATTCAATATTCGTGACCGGCTAATTTGAATAATTCATCGAATTTATATTCATCGTCTGTCATCGACAGAAAAATTAATCAAGAATCGATTATAACGCGTATAACATGGAACCGGCGATAACCAAAGGGTCGAACGGAGAGGCGCCTCGTTGTCCCTACCCTACCCTCGTCCTTTCTCCGTCTCTCGTTCCTTTTTTTCTCTCCCTTTGCACGCATTTAACTCGTACTACTCGACCCTGAAGCAGATCTGGCCTCTCTGTCCGTCTGTTCCGTTTTCTGATAGAGAGACGAGTGTAATTGAGGAGTCGAATGGAAATTCAAAAGTCGATTCTATCGGACGAACGTGCGACACGATCAAGCTGCGAATGAGAAAACCTCGTTTCATGCTCAATAGATATTTATTCATTGGACAAAAGCGACCTCGTTGATTCGATTATGAAATATGTATGTAGGGTCTTCATAAACCAGTTACGGGTACCATTTAAATGAAAATAGCAAACAAACGAAATTATTGTTAAGAGCAACCAAGTATGTGCAATTTTCTATATTCTATGTGGAACAATACGCAAGAAGATATATCCGCCGTTTCTCCTTTCTTGGAATGCTTTTCAATTAAATCCAATATATCACGGTATGAAACGTCGAGAGTTAGTTGAAATTCCTGGTATTCACCCGTTGTTGGGATGCACAGAAATTTCTTGTTCATTACAACTTGTTGGTTTATCTGCTAATTATTGCAAATTAGTGATTCGCGAGCTCGATAACGACGTGAGCGCATGTGCGCGTATTTTATACACACATACACACACAGAGGCACACGTACCCGGTTGAAATTCAGAGGGCATTGTAAAGCCAGTGGTATATCGGACCACGAACAAAATCTGGCGGATCGAGGGAAGCGCGGTAAGGTAACAATGAGGTATTACTTTATATGGCGTATCTCGTTGGCTCTTTCTCTCTCTGACTCTCGTGCTAGCGAAGGTAATTAGAACGGACTCCATACGCCGTATACAACAAATACTAAACATTCGCCCGACGTACTACCCATAACCGCAGCATCTCTCGTTGTATGTTTCACGGGGAGCACGAAACTCTTGCTCTCTTGCTCCTCATATCCCTCCGGCACGTTTGCTTTGTTTCGTTCACCGTTAATGTGTTGTGTGGTTTTTCGGTTAAAATGGATAATGGGACGAAGAGAATGGGATAGAGAATAGAAATTTGCCACGCCCGTTGAAAATCCAGCAAGAGTAGTTTGGCCAGTAATGAAAAAGAAAAGCTATAGCTCGAGCAGATTATTACTATAATTAAAATCGGGCAAATAGCGACCGGTCAAAAGTAGAATCTAGAGCGATATTGAAAAAAAAGATCGTTTGAAAGTTGCAGGAATTATGATTCATCGTTGGTTCGATAAGTATCGTATTAAATTCATGTTTCTTATCTCTCGGGTGAGAAACAATCTTCTTTTCGGATCGCCCCCTTCTATTCTACGATCGTTCTCGTAATAATGTCAAGCTAGATATCTCGTATAAGTAAAGCACCAGACACGTGGGAGAACGAACGAGGTTCTTGGATCAGGATTTTTTTTTTAAACGAGTAAAAACTCTCCGGGAACGAGCGAGAACATCGGGCAGGCGAGAAACGGAGGCTTACAGTCTCGTTTTAATCGATCCCAAAGATCTGGGATCACGCGATCCGAGAAGACGCTCTTTTCGAGACAGAAAAATAAGGATTTCGCAAAAAAAAAAAAAAATAGAAAAAAAGTGAAATAACGGGTGATAAAATGAAAATCAAAGAGACGTTTATCGAGCCTCTTCTCTCGCGTATTGGACTCGTCGATATCTCGTCTGAGAGAAAGGGAAAGAGGGAGTGTCAACTTGCAGAGTTTGCGGTACAGAACGGTGTTCGGTTACTCCCATGATGTGTTCTGGCATCACTCCTTCGCACGCTGCACATCTTCTTGTACGCGCGCGAAGATCGGACGATCAATTGCATTCGCACGTGAATGCAAGAGTATGATTGTATATATGCGAGGTGAGCTGGTAGCATTTGTCGTGCGATTTTTTTTCACATTTATCCACCATTTACAGCTTCCATTTAATCTTCCTCAAAGTTTATGAGCAACTAGTAGTGAAGAACTGAGATTTTATCTTTCATATTTGTCAATCTCTCTCGAAACTCTGAGATCATTCAAGCATTTATTGTTTAACTTAAATAGAGAAAGAACACGAGTGTGTTGAGATAGATCAAAACCCGGACGAGAGCGCTTGTAGGGAGCAGGGATAATATCGATCTTTTTGCAATCGCCGAGCCTTCATCCGTATGAGAGTGAACTGCCTTCCCATTGTTCCTTCGATTAATTTCTATGTGTCGAAGTACATCGTCGTATACAATACAGTAGTAGTAGTGCTTGAAAGATTTTCGAAGCGAATCGTGTGTCATTGCGTCGTTGTCTTCCACTCACCTCGTAAGTGTTTCCTCGTCCCTCTATGTCCCTCAACACAAATATCCCTGATCCTATACACAAATTGTTGGTCCAATTTACCGATTGATACAATTTTCCAATTTTCCAGTCGAAAGTTTGAAAAAAAAAAATTTTAATCCCATTCCATCTTTCGTTCGGGAAATTACGAAAAACATAAAACGAGACAATTTTCAATGTTATAAAGCACTCTGTAAAATCAGTTTTATCGTGCTTCCTCGAGCGTCAAATGCGAGTACAGGCGTATACACATACCGATCGCTTGGAGGCAACGAAAGACGATAGAGCGAGAGAGTGAAAGAGAGCGAGAGAGAGAAAGCATATCGGCGCATTGCCTTGTTTTTTCGAGGGATTTCTCGTGATATTCGAGCTTGTGCGCAAATTAATATTATCGTCGGATTTTCTTTTTTTTTTTCTTTTTTTTCTTGTATCGTTTCGTGACCGGTGTCGAGTGTTCTCGTGCGTTTCTCGTGTACGTACCGTGATGCACGATCGTAATACACATCGCAAATGGTTATAGTTCTTCGGTTCTGCGGTATCGAGAGAGAAGCAGGACCGACGGGAAAAGGTACACGCCCACCTCGACGAAGATATGCATCTCAGCCCCCGCGGGCTCCCGCGCCTACCGGTGCCCCAGTATATGTCTTCCCATATATTGTGCTTCCATCTATATATATACAGGCACATGCAAAGACAATACACATGCACAGAGTATATGTGTTCCTTACATACAAACTAACATGTGTATTTCCGTAATTGCAGATCGAATCGTCGACCAGGCGTATGTACTGGCTGACCACATCAGCCCTCTCTCTCTCTCTCTCTTTCTCTCGCTATCTACCTCATGTCCGTCGTCTCGAGAATATCCCGCAATGTCCAGTATTGCGGAACTGGGTTACCAATCTTCGGTACGATTCAGCTATAACCGTTTTGATGGGACGAGACCATGCGGCGAGTCGAGCACAAGATCCAATTAAAACGGAAGAGATATATTTCCATCGTGGTGTTTTATATTCTCGGTAACGTCCGAGGGGAAAAACGATTTTCCAGATGGAGATTTCCGTGATAAATTTGTTCGCGTACGTTTTTTACCTCGACGTTATTTATAATTTCTCGATATTATCTTCATTCGATATTCTTTCAAATTATTTTTCCTCTATCGGACGATACGTTTATTTTCGTATTAAGATCGAACCTTTGTATTTCATATTTTTCCATATTCCGGGTTGAATTTAATTTCTCACATTTCTCGATTTATATCCCACTGACCCACTCGGTGGGACAATGGACGTTTTTTTTAACGAGGATTTAAATTCTCATTGAGCGAAGATTGCGCAATATTGCAAAAACCGGGAGAGAGTATTTCATTGTATTTAGTAAGAGACATTGTATTATTCGAAAGCGGTTCGGAGATCACCGGGACTTCGTTCTGAATTCTGAGCTCGATTTCGATTTTCGTTAATCGGGTCATCGCGACTGGGAGAGGGTTGAGCCGGTGGGGTTCGGATCGAGCTGTGAGAATCACGGCGATGAGAAACCCCCTGCGAGGAGTGAAACGGAGCGCGGGGCGCTGGTTCACTCGGAGTAATTGTGCAAGCGGTCGGTACGGCGGGCTTAATTAATTGTCAACCTTAATGAGGAAATGAAGGACTAGCGGCGAGACGGTGAAGCACTCTCTCTCTCTCTCTCCGTTTTCTTCGTCTCTCTTTCTCGTCTCATCCCCGCCGTATACTTCCACGCCGCATCGATATATTCGATTAAGCACTCGACGTACTGCACGCTCGACCTTTTCGCGAATTGCGGGTCTTACCGCGATCATACAAATACACGTATTCCTATATACACACACACACACATACATATATATATATAGCGCAAGATATAATACGTAAATCGTATCTTACCTATTCGTGATCGCGGGTCTCTCATTCTAATTATTTCAAGGTCAACGTTCAGGTGGACTCGAGCTCGGTGCGCGTCGTGAATTCATGAAGATCAGATTAAAGTTACATTACATACGAATATCTCTCTCGTTGCCTATGCATCGCCTCGAGCACCGTATTTTGCATAGGTATTTCTATTCGTAATATTGCCAACGGGCACAGACGGAAAAACAACGCTGTGACAAAAAATAAAATTTAACCGTTATTTAAAAATGTATTTATTTTTCATCACTCAGTTACATTTTCAAAGAAAATATCTCCAAAATTATATTATTCGAATTCTTCGTTCCTTTGAATCGCAACAAAATTATTTGTCTTACATCAATATTCATCGTTTTATTATTTTGTATATATATATAAGTTTATGTCGTCTCGCTCGTCTCGCCCCAGTCCTCCGATTCTCGCTCTCGAGACGTTTCGCAATTATCCATCGTAATTCCCTCTCGACCCGTAATTGTCTCGGAATTTTGCACAATGAATTTGCGAAGACTTTCTTGATCGTGGGCTTCTTGCACGAGGAATTGTTTCGATTGGACAAAGGCGTAACGTCTCGACGAAAAAGATACAGAGAGAGGGAGAGAGAGAGAGTGCATAATACTCGCACGAGAGAAGCACTTACGCGCATTAAATAACAATATTAGCATAATTCACGCACGAACAACTCGTGTATAGCCCCAAGCGCCGTTATATAGGCTCTCGAGACGAGGTCTCGCACGCGGCTGCTGCCGCTGCTGCTGGTCCTGCTGGCCAGGCGGTCGTCTCGTTTCTTGTGGCTCTCTCTTGCTTCATCCCCCTCTCACTCTCTCTCTCTCTCTCTCTCTCTTTTTCTCGATCTCTGTGCTCTCTGTGTACCATATACCTCCCTCGCGAGATGTATACGCGACTATATCGTACCCACAGGCCCTGAACGAACTGCATTTCATCGCGTACATATATATATATATATATATATATGTATACATCCTTTCGATATAAATCTCGAGGGTTCACTTCCTCCGGCGGCCATTCACTATATACGCAACGCGGTATAAAAATATTAGAAAACAATCTGCTTCGAGAGAGCCAAGAATGAGGTGGAGAGAAGGGTGGCTTTGCTCTCCTGAATGGCAGCTCTCTCGCTTTATCGATGGCACGTTATATTGTGTTTCAAGTGGCTTTCGTAAACTCTGCTTTCCCTTCTCTCTCTCTCTCTCTCTCTCTTGCTCCCTTTGCCTCTTTAAGGACTAAAATTCCTACCGAATAGCAGCAGAAACCGTCGTTTCTAGGAGGCCAATTATATCGGCGTATACATCTTGAGTGCATCCCCCTCCCTATCGGGGTGCGTTTTTCGATAATGCGAAAAGGGATGCTCGAGTTGTTCCGTTAGGATTTCTTTTTCTTCTTTTATACGCGTCTCTTATAACAATTGAAATTTTTCCATCGCGACTCGCGTCCAGACGCATTTATTTTCTGGATCTCTGTGTGACGCATTCAACCATCGTACCTGGGTACTTTCGGGGGTGGGTTTCCAAGAGGGAATGATATATATAAACGATGTCATGATATTCATCGCGCCTTTGTGCGAAAACGGCAAATTGTTGAACGTAAACGTGTCGCACCAATGGAAATCGCGCGATTTCCATCTCTCTCGGTCTCTCGCTCGTTTCCTTTATATATTAGTTTACTCTCGCTGCAATTACACTCGATAGCACCCAGGGGATGGCTAAACTTGGCGGAAGCGCGCGACATGATTTCTCTCGAGGAATCGCGAGATTCTACGGTTCGTAGACGTATATACCGCGCCAAAAGTACCGGCACACATACAGCTGGCACCATAACCGTCGTAGTTCGACTCCCACATACACTCTATGAGCATATATATACATATATATATATATGTATATATATATAGGAGAAAAGGTATAGCGATCCGACGATAGGATTCGCGAGACAGTGTAAGTACAGTAGGAAGCAACGGTACGTCTCATGGATTCGAGCGCGGCTTCTCCTTCTGAAACAACTTGTAATTCGCACACGGTATATTAAATAATATGTGTATATATATATATATATATATATATCTAATATGTCTAATATACATCGCGGTGAAATCACCGAGGCGTGCGTCGTAATTTTATCGGTGGGCGCGCTTTTCTCGGCTCCCTGGCAAATAATTTTAGCTTGCTCTCGTCCTCGATACAACCAGGAACGTGTTCTGTGTGTTACGTGCTCAACACACCCCCGCGATCCTAATTGCTTATAGATGTATACGTGTATGTTATATAGATGTAGGTACACCTTGTGCCATATATGGAGCATGAGAAAGCTCTTCCAGACGCGGTTTATATAAATGTGTGCATCGATCCTACTTTGACATCAGAGGGCTTGAGGCAATGCGAGAAGCTTTCTTTACCCTCGAAGCAGGCGTAGACCTTTCGAACAAATGTAATTTCTAAATTATTCAATGGAATTATTTGACATTTTAGGATGTGATACTTCCGATATTCCTCTAGAGTCTAATACTCGTAGAAACTAGAGAATTGAATAAAATTTGCAGATTCCGTTATCACGTGGTAATTGTACCATACGATTTATATTTACTGGCGTTTCATTTTTTTTTAAATATTTGTCCTATGTATCATATTTTTAACTGCGACGTTATAATCCATGCGGGATTAAAATTAGGTTTCAGTAATAATAATATTAATAATAATATAATTTAATTGAGTGGTAATACAAATTTAATTACTTCGATTATTGAAACGTCTCCGATTTTGATAGCTTGTCTCACTTTTCAGAATAATCGATGTCACTATTTCAGTAACACTCGTCTCATATTTTTACATCTCGTCGATAGCACCGAACTCATTCGTTCTAATCGATTTTGACGTGCCCATTGAGTGTAACATCTATCTCAAACTCCGAATTTCATTCGACTTTAGCACTCTCGACTATGGTTTATAAAAGTGTAAGGGAGAGAAATCGTTCATTGGACGAGATTGCAAGTTAGATTGGTAACCCCCCTTTCGCAACCGAAGTGCCTCTCGCCAGTAGAGATGCTGTGTATATTTGTATATATATATATATATATATATATATGTAGATATCCAGTGGTAATCCGATCGATCGTTTCGACTAAAAACCTGTTCAACTATGTGACCCAATTCCTTGATTGAGGGAGGAAATGGCATTGGGGTTTCCCCGGCTTCCAGCTTCTTCTCGTTGCGTCTCTCTCTCTCTCTCTCCCCTCTTTGTCTTTTCTCCCTCGAGTGCGAGGTTCCCAACACTCGCAAAACTATCCGCTTATTGGGCAGAAACGTCGAACCGCTGTGCAACGGCATCGTGCCCGTGTATATAGAACAAATGAGGCGGTCGGCGAAGTGGGTCTGGAGGGGGAGCATCTATATTGAAGGGAATTGCAAAGGTTCGGCGACGCGAGGAATGCAAGTGGTTAACCGTTCATGCATCATCCGCCGCAATAGTTGCAAGTTCACGCGCTGGAACACGAAGAGAAAGGACAATGGGAAAGATCGCTATAGACGAGAGACCGACTGGGAGTGGGAGATAGAGAGAAAGAGAGAGAGAGAGAGAGAGAGAGAGAGAGAGAGAGAGAGAGAGAGAGAGAGAGAGAGAGAGAGAGAGAGAGAGAGAGAGAGAGACAGGGAGTTGTGTGGATGTGGATGATGCGAGACGGCGAGAGGGATGCGAGAAAGACCGGTGGAATGAAAGAGAGGGAGATGGACGGAGCGAATGGCAACGAAGACATATATATATCTACATACTCACACATACACACACACCCACACACACACATATATATATTTATTAGCAGTAAGGGATGAGGACAAGCTAGATAACGCCTGTGCGCAGTTGGAAGAGAGAAAACCGACAATTCGGTTTCCCCAGTCGGGAGCTGCACCATTTGGTCGCTTTCAACGAAGTTGTTATTGGTCTCATGGTGCACTGGTCCTCTATGCGCGAGCGTGTGTGCCTCCGACAAAGTTTTATCCCATAATATACGTTCTCGTTCTAACTATATATCTCTCTCCCTCACTCAAGTCTCATTCGAAAACGTGATGTTGCAACCTCATCCCCTCGCGTAAAAACTTCTCGAGTACTTTTCGTTTGATTCGAAAGATTTTCGCGAGGTATCACGACAATGATAAAATAGGTAGGTACGATACGAATTATTTTGTAATCCAAGTTATGATATTTATTATCTTATCAACGCTCGAGACTAGTACCACTTTCGGGAGCTCTCGTTTCCTCGTATTTTCTCGTGTATTATAAACAATACACGTGAAAGGAATAAGTTTTCCACGCTTATATAACACCGAGGGTAAAATTGAATCAAGAGTCTCACTCTCTCTTTCCCTCTCTCTCTCTCTCTCTCTCTCTTTCTCTGTCTTTCCCTCTGTCTTTCCGTCTCTCTCGCGTGCGCCTGCCTTTCTTCATCCCCCCATTTTACATGCATACCATCTGATTTCGCTCCATGGACCAACGCGACCAAGCGAGTTATAATAATTTGCCCTCTCTCTATCTCCGTTCGTTCCTCGCTCCGACAAACTTTCCGAATACGCTCTCTGCATGTGCCACGCGCAGCCCACCCTCGGAGAGAAAGGGGGGAGACTATAATACCCCGGTGTGGAAGCTTCGCAGGACCGCACCGGAAGTAAAGCCATAATTATGTTTTATTTCGCTATAAGGTAGAACCTTATCGTTTCGGTCTGCGTGAATTTCCAAGTTTGGCTGAGCGGCCACGAGATTTCTCGGTGCTGAGAAAAGGAAGAGAGAGATAGAGAGAGAGAGAGAATAAGGGAATAGAACACAGCGGATGTTCCGTTGCAGGCGTGCATTGTTTCATCTGGTGCTGCCTCCTTCTCTCGCAAATATTAAGTATCTACGCGAGTGAGAGAGACGCGCCCATGTGCTTCTCCGTTTGTCGCCGCTGGGACTACCGAGGTACCAGGGAAAATGTAATTATACTAAGGATAACTCCTTGTTTCTATTCTACTTAACTGTTTACAGATAGGAGCGCGAGAGGGCGCTGTTGCACCCACGCGCCGCGCGCCCTCTCTCCGTTCTGCGATTGCCCTACGAAACGTTGAATAAATTTCATACTAAGGTTTCTTTTATCGTACTACATTGTACGTACCTATGATATATAATCGGGCGATTGTATCTCATTTATTATTATTATTTTTGTTTTCATCGATCGAACTGTACACGTGCACGGGAATTGTTCTATCGCTATCATAATTTTCATAATACAAAGCCGTGAGAAAGATCCCTTTGACCGTGAAAGATATCGCGTGTGTAGTAACGTCGAATGAGAAAAGATGAGAGGTAAATGCTAGGAAATGAGGAGAAAGAAAATCACAGGCCCGGAGAGTACGAGAGCGAGAGAGCGAGATCGTGATGCTGGGAGGGGGTGAGGGAAGAACGAGTTAACTCTTTCGCGAACGAGCGATCTTTCGCTCGCGGGGTCTCTGCGCAAATGCTCGCGCGATTCTCATCTCTCTTTCCCTCTCTCTCTCTCTCTCTCTCTCTCTCTCTCTCTCTCTCTCTCTGTCTCTCTCTGTCTCTCCTCTCATTCTCTTTCAAGATGTTCGGTAATTCCATTCGTGAATCATAATGTTCGAGGAGTAATCGTGAACGCGGCGCGGCCGTGATGGGCCGTGCAAGAGCACGGACGCCGGCACAAAAGTTTCACGGTCGAATGGAAACATTACACACGTTCCGTTTTCCTCTCGTATAGACTGCACAAGGTGCATTTTATCCGCGGGTGCGGACGCGCGATACACGCGTTCTTCCTCTCCAGCTTCCATGATCTCCACCGTCTCTCTCCCTCTCGCGGATTCCACACCCTCTTTTACATTCGTTTTTTTTTGTTCCGTTCGTCTTACGTGTTTTTCTGTCTTTCCTCGTTCCCTCCGCATCTTTCCTCTTTTTCCATCTTGGAGAAGAGAGGAAACACGAGCGATGCGAGCCGGGGATCATTTCGCCTTGGGGTGTGCAACGAGCGCACGAGGGAGTACAGAGGAAATATAACCGAGGATCATTTTTCGCGAGAGAGACGGAGACGTACGTATATATATATATATGTACGTCTCCGTATATATATATATATATATAGTAGACGGTGTAAAGGAGGAGAGTGAAAGAACACCGAAGTTTTGTACCGCCAGATATTAGATTGTCAGTCAGATAAAGGAGGGGTGGGGTTTTCTGCCTTCAGCTACCAAGCAACTACCATTTTGCTCCTCACTTGAGCCAAGCGCCAACAACCATCTCGCGCTCAAATCGCGCGCCATGACCGAGCACCGCTGAGAGAGAGAGAGAAAGAGATGAAATATCAAAGTTTCCTGATGCCTCTATGTGACCAAGCATATCACATGCACTGCGTATAGGTACTGACTATGAGCTCTGTACTTTATATATATATATATATATATATATATATATATATATATATAGCCGTAGGTCAGTAACAACTCGTCGTGAGTGCACGTAAGTGGTTTTGTCCGTCTCGTAGAAAAATCGGGATATTATTCCGTACGGCTAAGACACAACGTAGATACGCTACGTACATATACATATACATATACATATATATATATATATATATATATATGTATATGTATATGTACGTAGCGTATCTACGTTGTGTCTTAGCCGTACGGAATAATATCCCGATTTTTCTACGAGACGGACAAAACCACTTACGTGCACTCACGACGAGTTGTTACTGACCTACGGCTATACGTACATATTGTTGCATACACCTTCGTGCATACGATATATAGTTATAATATACGTATACGAGTTATACGAACACGCGCGGTTCTCTTCTCATTTGCTTTTATATTATACAATATCTCCCGCTCGTTTCTGCATATCGAGACTATATGCATATACATATAGGAGAGAGATGATAGTTGCTTTTTCTCTCGTTCCATTGGAACGACTATCATGCGAGAGACTCCACCGAGTGGAAGATCTCGATGTCCTCGAGGAATATAAGACAGTAGAGGAGAGAGATAGAGAGAAAGAGAGAAAAGAGGCGAGAGATTAAACGAGAGTAGAATAGACCACTTTCGGGGGATCAGACCTACTGCAAAGTCGTGAAAGAACGATTTTCGAGTGTATTGCCAGAGGAAATAAGGTAACAATATTTTCCTAGGCCGCTCTCTCTCTCTCTCTCTCTCTCTCTCTCTCTCTCTCTCTCTCTCTCTCTCTCTCTCTCTCTCTCTCTCTCTCTCTCTCTCTCCCTCTCTGTGTCTTTACCTCTGGTTCACCAAATAGTGCAACACCATTTTCCCATTTGTATCAAATGTGCCGATATTTTTCGTGGGTTAATTGTACCAAGTTCGCGTGTCGTGTTTGTTAATAGTCGACCAAGAAAAAAGTTAACATCGGTATTAAATCGCTTATGGTCCACGCTTGAAATGGCAGAGCCTCCGCGACTCTTGTTTTCCTTCTTGGTAAACCAACCGCAATATACTCCCTTGCTTGTTATGCATATATATATATATATATACGACTAACTAGTACGAGGCAGTTTTCTCAAAGCCGCAAAAGCCGAAACCGCTCGGTCGCTCTATTGCATCGTTCCGTTAGCGAAATTAGCATGGGCACGTTAACTTTGGCCGTAAAACTCGAACGTCGCGGCATCGTGAGCTCTTGCTCTCTTTTCCCCTCTCTCTCTCTCTCTCCGTCTTTCTCTTTCCTGGTATAAGTGCGCTAGAGACACTTAAGGACACAACTACGGTGAAGAACACGACACACAACCACGGATAGTTAGTGAATGGTTTACATGTAGGAGACTGTAACGCGCTGCTCTTGCCACTTCTACGTGTCTCGAACGTACCAAGAGGAGGGAACATTGCGTGCGTTTATGATATGTTTGGCTACGTCTCCATTAAGCCTACGCGCTATTAATGCGCCATTATACGTGCGTGAGCGTCTTTGCCCGTGGAAAAGTGTTCGGAGCTAATGTAACGCGCACTCAAACTCGGCGACCCGAGCTTCGCGGATCCGGACAAGAACATAATAGGCCATGGGTATGTTGTTATCGAAGGGAACATGGGAAGAAAGGAGGAGTAAACGACGTTACGACAACCATGTTGTCGCGTTTCCTGACGTTCCGGGATAGCGCGTTAAAGTGATCCTGGCAAGATCATTTTTCGTCGTTTCGTTTCTTGTCTCTATGCATATACTTTCTAAGCTTTTGGGCCTATTCTATAGAATATTTACTTGGGTCAATAAGGCCTAACGTTTCATCATAAAATTTTCTTTATTGAGTATTCACATTGAAAAACACGAAATTTCCGATTTTCTATACCCTTTTAGACCCCTTTAACTCATTCCGGATATCTGAAAAAGGGTCGAAAATAACTCTGGAAAAATGACTTTTAAAGATTATATTTTTATCGAAAATTTCCTGCAGAACACGAATATCTTAGTCAATTTTCTGGCTCGCAGCTATTTATGAGTCAAAAGTCGATAACACGTCGGATTTGACGTTTTTTTTCCTTTTTTCGTTTATGAATTACCAGGTACTATTTAAGTGACGACGATATTTGTAGCGTATAAGAAATTACCGATGAAAATATACCTTTTAGAAGTAATTTTTTTAAGGGAAATAAAAATTGTTGCCCTCCCGAAACTTTCCGCGCAAGCCTACCCCTTTGAATTAAAAAGTTGCGATCTTTAAATCTTCGTAATGTTAAAATAAATTGAGATAGGTATCTGCATGACTTCAATGCCTTTTCTCAGGTCTCTGCGCATGCTTTAAGACGAGCTTTTGAAGCTCCCCTTCCTACGAAACTCTCAGGTAAGCTTATCTACTAGGAATTGTTTCCAATTAACGAAGTGCACGTGCTCTCTGGAGCAAACTTGAGAAATTCTGAAGAGGGGTAGGGTGGGAGGGAGACGAAAGGGCCTTTGGCAATGGAGGATTTCGTAAATAGAGAGAGAGAGAGAGGATTGATGGAGACAATCGAGGCCAGAGGACGTACATCGTTGGAGATTCCAATGCGCGTTACCGGTGAATTTACCTTCCCTCTCGATATGAAACTTTTGACTGAAAAAGATACTCAAGTTTTTTCAAAGTTCCAAAGTATATTCATGCTACATTTCGCTCGTCTATTTAAGTGGATTGAAAAGATCGGGGAAGAAGGTAGTTTAACATGTTGAAGGAGTTTAATTATTTTCAAGCTGCGATTGAAAAATGTTTACTCGAGAAAAATAAATCGGCTCTTGTTTAATTTTATAAAAGTTGATGTTAAAGAAAGTTCATCTTTTTTATATCAGATTTTGCGATAAATTTTCGATTCAATTCGATTCTGTTCGTTGCCATTAACTACATGAATTTAATAATCGACATAAGCTTCAATATCGGATGCGTATGATTAATCATTCAAAATTCGAACTGAGGTATGACTAAGGTCACCAGACATCAAAATAGAAATAATACAATGGTATATCGAGAACGTGGACTCGCAGACCGGAGAATATCTAGAGATTGAAGTTAGAGACTTCGTAGCTCGTATAACGCCGTTGTAAAGTGTAATCAGCGCCTTAGCAACAGCTGAGACCGCGAGAGATGGGAATGAGGAATATGCCGAAGGGTGTCGTATATGAGGGAGAGGATTTCTCGTGCAACGTTGAATCGAGGAGGAGAACCCGTGCGGTTATCTCGTCTACGACACCCTCGACGACGCGGATTTAACCGTCGACCCCCCAACCCCTTTCTATTTGTCTCGTTCTCCCGCAAGTCTTCTTCGAATGTCAGACTAGGCAAGTTAGATTCTCGGTCCAAATTGCGTTAGCGAAACCGTGGGCGAGACAAAGATGGACAAAGACGGAGAATGCGTAGACGAATGGAAAATCCTTCGTCGCAGGGAAATTACTTTGACAATGAAATTTCATATTCTTTCGGAAAGTTTCATTAGAATCCGTCCGTTTATTATCACGGAATGCGGGAAAAGGCAGGAGGGCATTGAATCTGTCCAATTATCTTTAGCGTAACGAGAAGCATTTTACGGGTACGAGAAACGCGCTTTACGAAAGGCAAAGACCGCGAGCCGACGGAGCCGAGCTTGATACTTGCCATTTTCCAACTTCCTCTATGCGCGATATCCCGGGTAATGTAATGGCCGTTGGACGCTTCCGACAAATGGTCCACATGGAAACCGAGTTTGCGCTCGTCACGGCTCTCTGCGTTTGCCCAACGGACGATCACAGAATACCGACGGCGACTCGTATTCTCACTCGTATTCGCTCTTTCTGATGTAGAACCATAAAGGTCGACAGCGATCGTAGACTGTTCCGCACAACACTTTGTTACCATACGTGGTAGTCACGAACCCCGGAAGCATGTGAGGTGATGTATCAATTTTTCTTTCGATCTCAGAAATATATTGTTTTATTCGATTCTAAAAACGTTTTGGTTTTATTTATATTTTCAGTACAATCAATGGATAAGACAAGACACAGAGACATGGCCGTTGAGTATTGAAAAAAGTGAAAGAGATAATTCGGATGCGCAGAGAGCCGCGTTGGATCGTTGGGGGATGGTTAACGCGATGGCGCAATCTTTTTATCATATAAAGGGATATATGTAATACTATACAGTAAATGGTGTACTATAGCAAAACGTTTCTTCGCACGTGTTACACCATTCGCATGTATATTTCGTGCCCATGAAGTGAGAAAGAGAGAGAGAGAGAGAGAGAAAGAGAGTGAATGCAAACCGAAGAATGGGTGAACTGGCTGGCGGGTCTCGAACGCGAGAAGAGCGAAAGTTCTTTCTTCGTTCCCAATACGTTTCGAACCTGTGCTATACCAATAAAACGTCGAATCCATCCGAGGCAACGTTTTAACGCACGTGTTACAACGATTGCGGGAGTGAGCGAGCCGCTCCGAACACGATCGACTCCCTCCCCCATTTTCTTTCTCTCGCGGAGTTACTGGCGTCTCTAGCCGGTATATCGGTTCGGTTCAAGGGTGTGAGAACGTTGCAGGGGGTCGAGAGGGTAAGAAGATGTGGGAGCAAGAAAAAAAACCGGGGAATAGGAAAAGACGGAGGAGAGGGTGTGGAAGAAAAAGAAATCCCCTAGACGAAAACGAAAAGAAAAAGGAGCGTAGCGAGGGGATGGGGAAGACGCGCGTTGAGAGGGCGGGGAGAAGAGGCAAAAGAGAAAAAGGCCCGCACGTATTTCGCAGGCGATTCACGTTCGCGAAAGGCGACACCCCAATAACCGGCTTCGAGATTTGTGGTCCTCTTGCGAGAGCTATAGAAGAAAACGGGGACCCCGAAACTTATCGATGATTTATCGGCTTATTTATTTTATTTTCGTTATTTTTGCCCTGTACGATCTTTGCGCTTTGTTGCCGATTCTGCGGGGGTTGAATGCTAAATCGTGCTTCGAAATTCACACGACGTTTATACGTTTATTCCATCGATGAAAATCACGATCGTTTCAATCTTCGTTCTTACTAATTTGCACGAACATTGCGAAAATCTTTGAAACGTTATATATGTTACAGGAACGCGTGAAACGTAAAGCAAAACAACTCGTCGTCCATTTTAGCGCACCTTGTTGCATACGACACACGAAAACAATTCGCCACGAGGCAAACGCCGTAGTTGAATTTCGTAATAGCTCGAAAGAAAAACGAATATATAATTTCCACGGGGTTTTCCTCGTTACTCTTAATGGTTCGCTCGGTCTGACCTTGTGCTTTATCTCGACTACTTAAACCGGGTAACAACCCTTCTCGTGTGGTATGCACCGTCGAGCGCTGCGAGCGTGCATATACAGTTATTTCGATTCTTGCAGCGCCCTCCCCGAACCTCGGGGATGGCAATACATTCGGCGTAACCTCGAGCAATTACAATGGCAAAAAGCCGTAAGCCAGAGGTGTTGGCTGGCTCGGGCTAGAGCGACCAGACAAATGGTACCATAAATAAAATGGCTGGAAAGGAATTAAAAGTCGCGAATGTCGCCGCGCGTTGTGCTACGACCACCTAGTGTACATATATATATATATATATATATACATTTATATAAAACACAACAAGCCCCGAGCGTTGACCGTGAAAAATTTTCTCCTACGGATCCGAAACGTGCCGGGGTTCGAAGGCGAAGTAGGGGTTGGTCGTTTAATTCTCGCAGTAGGAAGCGAAAAAAGTAAAGAAGCGAGGAAAAATGCTTCGATAAATTGGACGAGGGCGCGAAAAAAGCATTTTCCCGATTCTTCGATAGCTTTTTGCTGCGGAAACATTGAGACTCGTAAAAGTACATGTTGAACACTATGAACTGAGCGTACACGAGAACGAAAAAGAGAGGTGGGGAGAGAGAGAGAGAGAGAGGAGCGTGAGTATGAAAAAGTTAAACATGGGTAGGGGTGAGCTTTGAAATCGGGGCGTCAGTGTGCACCCGACAATCTGTTGCTTTAACGACCAAAGTTCTCGGCGGAGAGAGGAACTGTTACCCGTTTTCTTTTGCGTAATACGAAGCTGTGGAAATGTGAGTTTCTATCTTTTTTCTTTGTCTATCTTTCTCAGCCCCCTCTCTCCATCTTTCTTTCCCTCATCCTATTGCATCGTCTCACTCGAAGACGTTTTCCAACCCCCGTTGTGTATTGTTATACCCGGTTCTCGTTTTCTCGCCGTTTAAAGTTCGCTGGAAGACTCGGGCCGGCGCGAGCCGGAACGCGCTATATGCGCGAACGCTCGCGCACCGTGTAAATGAGTGTGCTTCAGTTTGTCCGGTCGTAGACGCGTTTTTCTGCTGTCTGCCGCAGGCAACTTTACTACTTACTATATACCTTTTTCTCCCTCGCCGGCAGGGTTATAGTCGTCGTAGTCCCAGTACGCTTGCCGTATTACCCCCTCTCCTCTGCCCTTCTCTCGCCCCCGTGAACGTTAAGAAACACAAAAAACACCCTTTACGAAAACTCTCGAGCGTGCAACACACACCGTCCTCTCGTGTACGCTATCCTTTTGCCAACTAGCGAAGTGCATCCTCGACGAGGTACTTTGCAAAATTTTGTTCAATACTTTCGCACTCTCGTTTCCTCTCGCTTTCTCCCATCTTCTCCTCAACCAACTGCATATTTCTGGTCGTGTTTTCACATCGACTTCGCTCTCTTTAACGTAGCTCGTACAAAAAGTTTGACGCGCGCGCCTCGGGCCCATGTACTCTCGACTTTCACTTTGGTTATGGAGATACTAATGATGTAACCCGAGTAATTGGTATAGTTAATAAACTTAACTATGAAAACAAATAAGCCATTGGTCCAAGAGAGAGAGAGAGAGAGAGAGAGAGAGAGAGAGATAGAGAGAGAGAGAGAGAGTCTTCACGGTAGGGCCAGTAGCAATCTTTTAATGAAATTTTACATTTTTACGAGATACGTTTTATCCGGAAATGGAATTTTTCCTTTTTCTTCGCGACAAAAAAGTTCAATCTTTCGTTAAAATGAGAAAAAAAGATAGAATTTCGACCTTCCTTCGTCGAAAGAAAAATCCTCGACTATCTATCACCCTCGAACGTATTTCTTATACTAACAACTGGAACGGGATAAACGTATGGTGATGCCTCGGTAAGACGAGCATCGCTCTCCGCAGGATGTCTTTATATTCGCACGGAGCGGGGGATGGCACGCCGGCTAAGGATTTTCCCTAAATCGTAATCGCGGCTGATGCGCACTGCCGTCTTGTTTTCCGGGGGCGAGGGTGGAACCTTAATATTGAGAAACGAGCCGCAGCCGCTTACGCCAAATCCGCGTGCATCGTCAAGATGAATCTATGTGTTTCCTTATATTCATTTTCTTCTCGCCCTCGCTCTTTCTTACTCCCTCTCCGTTTCACGATTCCTCTCGATTTTCCCGTTGTTTGCCGGAACAAAAGTTTCTTGTACGAGGGCAAAGACCCAACTTCTCATTCTTATACTTCTTCTGTATTACCGACTGTAACAATATTCCACCCTTCGAACAACCCTACGAAATTCATCATGGAAAAATCCATGCTCGATACGAAAAGTTTAAAAATCGTTTGAACAAAAATAAAATCAATTCGTCATTAACAATTTTATATTGATTTCAATTCATTTCTTAAATTCTTTATTAAAATTGTATCGCTGAAAAAAAAACGTATACGCTCATACGTTTTCATAATGTCACGAGCTACCACGCTTTCTCAATCACTATTTAACGAAGAGAAATCGAGGACTATGAGGATTCCAACGGTTCTTCGAGGATACATAAAATTGCTTTGGAGCAAGAGCCTCGAGTTTTCGATCGAATCCCAAAACGTGATTCACATAACCGACGAGAGCGAGAGTTTCGTGCATTCGCTCGTTTATCCCTCCATCCCCTTGTAGGAATCGTGAGTGAGAGCGAGAGGAAAGAAGACGACAAAACTATAGGTACGACCTCGATAGAACACGTAAAGCCAAGGATAGTGTGTGACAGAGAGAGAGAGAGAGAGAGAGAGAGGAAGAAAGCCACACGGGGTTGTGTCATTTTCCACCCTCGACAGAAACTTCTCGGGAATCCGGGATGATCATCGAAATCCTACGTTGACGCGCGTGTCTGACTGCCGACGCGCATTTCTCTCCTTCTCTCTCTCTCTTCTCTCTCACGCCAGAATTTAACGACGAGGCTTTGGCGCCTCTGGCAGAAATTCTGCACAGAGGGAGCCAACGTAGCGACGTAGAGAAGGCCTCGACCTCGCGGCGAGACAACCGCTTTCGGAAACGGAAGCGACCGGAAACCACAAAAGAGAGGGTGCTTCGCACGCTCGACCATCGGAACACGCAGAGAGAGAGGGAGGACGAGGATGAGAGGAAGTACGCGCACAGGGAGCGCTGCGTTCGTTTCGCAAGGGCGCGTACGTGTACGTACACGAATGGATCTACCTCCGTCCCTTCTCCTTCACATTCTCCCCAACAGCTCGTCGCGTATACGCGCACTCTCGCTAACAATATTACGTGCGTATTTTACATTTTCCCAGATGCGTTTTACGACCCGCTGGCCCTCCAAGAGTTTTCGTGGGGGTTTGTTCTGTGCGCCACAGCGTGTGTAGACATATATATATGTACGTATACACAGATATGGATATTTCTATGCGTATGTCCGTATATAGAAAAGCCTCCTTTCTCGTGTAACTCGTCTGTCTCTTTCTCTCGGGGCTTTCTCGTGGAATTAAATTTTAATCGAGACTCCCTCTACCTCGCGTATTTGCATATTATGAAATATACTCTCGTACCCATTGAAAATGAGAATCTCCGCGGGCACAGTTTTCTCTCTCTCTCTCTCTCTCTCTCTCTCTGGCTTGCAAAATGCGCTCGCTCGGTTATTCGCGGAAATTTGATGATGGTTATATAACATTCCGCTTGCTATATGTTAATATAATGTTTATTTTTCTTTTTTTCTTATTTCATATAAAAGCATGTATTTCGAGAATTTGTGTGTTTTGCACGGTGAAAAATTATATCATGTTTGCATCTGCGATGCTAAAAGCAACACTCACGGTGGCGGAGAATCAATATACATACAGCAACTAGGAAAAGCGATGATTGTTATGAAAAGTATTTGCCGCAACGATGTAACCCCTCGTCGTTCATTAAGCGAGACGCGTACGCGTATTAACGGTTACGTAAGAGCAGGAACTTTTTTACTTTGCGGGATAACAACTTTGAGTATCGCACGAACGCTTCTAGGAGAGCGGTGCTCGAGCGCGTAAAACCAGAAGAGAGAGAGAGAGAGAGAGAGAGAGAGAGAGAGAGAGAGTCGAGCAAAGCGGACACACGCTACACAGGATGCATGCGAACTCGTGCAAGCGCGCGAAAGAACTTCACTCGGCATTCTCGAGCAAATACGGAGATATCTCTCGTGCTCGACGGGAAAAAAACGAACGAAAAATATCGGAACGAAGTTGTAATTACGCTTCGCGTCTCTCAGAAACGAAGTTAATAACATTTTCCTAAAAACGCTGATGAGCATTTTACCATCCCTCTCTTTTCATATCCCCTATTCCTCTCGAAGTTGGTATATCACTTACCATGATTCGCGAGAGATACTTTCCATGATAAGGTAGCCCGCGCGCGCGTCGATGGAAAATTATACGTCTCACCCTCGATTTTGTCCCCCTACCCGGTAATATATAACACAACGAATATCTCCGAGCGGCAAGTCTCACTCTTTCGGGGTCTTTTACCGCGGTCTACCCAATCGACGCGATCGTTCTTCCTCCCGACTCCGTCAGAAAGTTTAACTCCGAAACTTTTGGCCCCGTACAAGATAAATGCACGCGTTCGTCCGCGATATCCGTGAAAAGAGAGGGGGCAGGAGGGGGGGGGGGAGATAGCCGTTTGTGGCAGTTAAACGTGAAGAGCCGTAGCAAGGTACTCGTAGGGCCATTATGACTTTCAATAATGCGTTAATAGCCTCTGGCATAAATCTTGAGAGAAATATAAATTCGCTGAGATGGAATTTTCCTGTCTTTCGTTTCCTTCGTCTATCTCTCTCGTTCCTCTTTGAGACACGTAAATTCATCCACGGCCGGATTTAGACGACCAAAGGTCATAGCGAAAAGAATAATTGTCACGAAAATCCGGATATTGGATATCAAATGTTCTTTTTTTTGTTTTTTTTCCCCACGTTTTCGAAACAGAGGGGAAAACCGGACTATCGATATAGGCCCACGTTTTTACGCGTCTCGTCGTTTCGGCATCGTTTTTTGTTCATAGAACGTCCGAAACTCAACTATAATCTCCCCATAGGAGGCACTGTATTTCTGCATATAGTATGTAGCACAAAGGGGGTAGTGAGACCAGGGGGAGGGCGAATTTTGGGAAATGCTCGACGTGGCGCCTCTCTCTCGCACTTGCCGCCTCGCGGTTTATTCATATTTTATTCGCAATTCGCAAACTCAATTACAGAGCTGGGTGGGGGGCGGCGAGGAGAGGAGTCGGGCAGGGGATGAAGGTTCAATGGGGCCAGTGCTCCCGGGCTGATGGCGCGAGAGAACAACATTGCTGCGTGAATTGTTCATAAGATGGAGTCGGAGTAGGGAGGAGACGAAAGTGAGAAAGTTAGGGGAGAGTATATCGAGGCGGAAGCACATTTATGGGAGGGGGTGATGCGCGAAAAAATTTCATAAAATTATTCGAGAGGAATGTTTATCCACGCGAGTATTCGTGATAAATATTTTACAAGCAAAATATTCGTTATTCGTTATCATTAACTGACAACGGCGAATAAATCGTGAAATGATTTTTTTCATAATAATAATATTAATAATGATAAGAATAAAAAACCTAGAAAAATTTAGTAATTTTTGAGTTTTTATCAGAATGAAATTTCTCTTTTATGGTGAAAAATTTTCTTCGTGAAAACAGAACTCTTGAGTTCGATCGTCGAGAAACTTTGGATTTCCGAGAAGTCACGTACTTCTTGAAAGATCAATGTTATGAGACTAAGAAGTAGCGGGGGAGAGAAAGAGACAGATAGAGAAACACACGTTTCGATCTCGACTTAGGCACATCTGGCACAGCCGTTTGCTCCGTCGCGGTAAAATAGTAGGTACCTATATATACGTATATATGGAGCTACGAGGAATCTACGCTACGTAGAATAGCTATAACGTTACATTTGGAGGGCGCTCACCTCCCACCCTTGCAGAGGCGCATCGCTCTCTCTCTCTCTTTTTCTCTCTCTTTGCTCGAAACTTTTTTCGTTCGACGCGCGCGTCGCCCAGAGTTAATTTACTTTCGAAGTACGCGCTGCTCTCACGGAGGCCGCGGGTGGTGCGGATTAGCTATATAGAAGAAGATGAAAAAAACTTACGTATCAAGGGTCACACAGTAAACGAACGAGAAACGAAGAAATGAGAAGCGCATCACCCGACGGCATTGTAAAAGTGCAGGAAAAACTCACTGTGTGGGTATGTCGAAACTCTTCTATCTATCCGTAGAGAGTGACAGAGAGAGAAAGAGAGAGAGAGAAGAGAGCGAAGGGTGAATCGAGGTAGACTGGGAAGAGAAAACGTGGGAGGGAGTTTCGCGCGAGGCAAAAAGAACTCGGTTTAAGCCAAACACGAGGCGGAAGGTACGGTGTATAGATGTACATATAAAGCGAAGCGAGCGAAAAAGGGAAAAGGGTTCAATTCGCGGCGGCATGGAGGCATCCCGGTGCTTTCCTGGGAGGGGTGCAGAGGACATACCCGGTTCTGCCGAGTAGAATTATTTAATAATACTTTCGGTGTGCTCCGGGAGAGATGGGAAAAGAGGCGAACCATGAAGAGAAAGAGATAGATAGATAGAGAGAGAGAGAGAGAGAGAGATGAAGGGGGGGGGGGCTTGAAGAATCCACGAGTGTTAGAACTCTTCGGGTGCAAGAGGCGAGAGAGGAACCACAGCGAAGTGGCGACGACGGTGAAGCACCAAACTGAAGGGGTACGAGAAGAGAGGGAGAGAGACAGAGAGAGAGAGAGAGAAAGAGAGAAAGTAGTAGTAGTGGTAGTAAAAGTAGTAGTAGTGGGGTAGCTGACGCGCAAACGGTAGAGGGTTGATATTATGCGGTGCCGCGCAACCCGTCCCGTCGCCGCCTCCATTTCGAGAGTATAGAGTAGAGAAACGTGAACGAGAACAAGGACCACGACGAACCTACATAAAGGGAGAGAGAGAGACAGAGAGAGAGAGAGAGAGAGAGAGAGAAAGATGGAGAGAGGAAAGGCGAAAGAGAGTTTTCTCTCGCAACGCTAATACATATATTCCCAACGTTCCTCGTGATAATATTGTCGCTTCTTGTGTGTGTGTGTGTGTGGCTTTATAGTTGCCCGACTTCCGTGCTCGGCCCATTAAAGCTTCGAATTATTTTATAACGTGGCATGCGAGAGAAATAGAGAAAGGCGGAAGTGCCCAAACGTGAGAAGGATAGAGAGAGAGAGAGAGAGAGAGAGAGAAAGAGAGAGACGGAGAGAAAGCGAGGGAGAGGGTTGAGAATAGCGGAGGGTACAGAGAGAGCTCTGCCTGGCTGCTGAGGGAACGACCAATTCCCCGGTACGATATCGCGCGCGAATCCCCCGTAGCTGTATTTCGCTTGGTTTATACTCTCACACGCTCGATTCTGGCGCCTCCGGCTCATCTACTCCTGTATGTATACGCGAGACAACCCTTATTGTGTATACGTCGGTATACAGGCTAACGTGGAGCAGGAGGGGCTAACCAAGGGTAAGTGTATCTCGCGCGATGCGATGTGCGCGACGAGAGGATACCTCGTCATTTCGCGAAACGCTCGTACACCAACGGTAATAAACCCGCCCTGGCTTCCGGTCCAAGCATATATGTGTATTTTTTAACGATACATACATCTCATATGCCCGTTGGAAATGAACTCGTAGGGGGATGATTGCGAAAGGACGATCCAGAGTGCGGTGAGTGGGAGAAGTTTCACCTAAAACGTAGAACACTTATTCCCGTTGTATGCCACGAAACGCGATATCTTTTTTATTTTTTTCAAAATATTTTTCACCACCTAGCGCTCGACGTGCAACGATACCTGCACACCGTGAAATTTATTCCCATCACGCGCTTCACTTCGTTACGTCTATCTCCGCCGTCTCCGTCAACGACGTATTATACGGTCGGTGCTTTTTTGTTGTTGCTGTTTGTATTTTGTCCGAATCCTTTTTTTGTTTACAGCTTACGATATCATATCTGTGCACACGTATGATTGCGTCCATGCGTGGGTGCGGATTCGGTGAAATTGCGGGGTGAGAGCTTAAAAAAAAGGAAGATTAGCACCGTCGTAGTTTGAAATATAAAAAGTTTTTATGTCCTCGAACGGGATAATCTCGCTACTTTTTTGTTTTGTTTTTATTTATAAGGGGGGGGGGGGGGGGGGGGGTTTGTTTGCAGAGGGAACAAAAATTGGGTCTCGTTGACGGTCGACGTTGTCGAAGTGCGCAGGAGATTTTCGCGTTTGGGCAATTCCGTGTCAACCGTGCTTGTATATCGCGTGTACGGATGTGTGCTGGTGCGATGAGTTGAGAGAGGGTGCTCTCGTCTCGCACACGTGTGTCTGTGTTACTGTGTGTATGGGTGGCGCATAAATCGACCGCTGTCGAGGACCGAGCTGACCGTGCCAATAAACTTTGGCAATCTTTACGCGATCAGGGACGCGGAGAATTCGAGATCCCTCGTGTATATATACGCGTGTATCTGCGCGAAGAGAGAGAGAGAGAGAGAGAGAGAGAGAGAGGGGAATACCACGAGAATCCAGGTTGAACGGGCTAAAACTCTCGCAGAGGAGGACGTCCCGCGATCGGTATTTCTCTCGGCGCCGTCGCCCTCGATCGTTCTCCAGGGAGTCGTAAAACAAAAAGTGGAGGAAAAAAAGAATCGACGGAGGAAGTCGCGGCGGCTTCCCTTCGACGAGTCATAACAAATTTTGATTTCTGGCTCCTCTCGCGCCACTGCTACCGTACTGAAATTACACGTGCTCCATTCGTCTCTCGGAACTACCGCGATGGTACGCCCTCGTGCTTCTTTTTTTCCAGAAGGGGAATAACAACAATATTATTATTCGCGTTAAAAAATAAGTACGAGGCTTTTGAAAGATTTAATGAAATTTCAAAATTATGCTATTAAATGCATCCCAATTTATTCACCCTCTTCGAGTATATTTTGGTCGAAATATTGTTTTCTTATTCTCGATATAATTTATTTATAATTTTAGTCAATTTCTGTTTTCTAGTTCATTTTTATATTCGTACTATAATTAGCACGTTGAACTCTCGTGCCAATGGGGAAATGGAAATAAACTTTGTTCACAGTGTACCGACTAACGAAAATGCTTTTCCTGTCGCGTTATCGACGATGCGTATAACTGAGCTTTGCCGACAAGCGTCGATTGTCTTCACAGTCGCTTTGAACAGCTGTGATAAATTCATTTCTTTTTTATTCGTACGTCAGCTTATACTCGCGCATATTCATTGATATATATATATATATATATATAAGGATATATTATACGTCGGCTATATCGGGATCAAAAGCCACGGGTCGTTTCCCGGTACACAAAGAGATCCTCAGTGCCTCGTTTGGTGGCTCGCTGCTTTGCTCGGTGTACCCAGAGATTTAACTCCTCTCTCTTTCTCTCCGTTTTACCTTTTTCTCCCTTCACCCGCCCAACACTCAAGTCCTCGCATCTCGCAAAAGCTAACCGTATGTAATTATCATTATTCTCGTTGTCCTCGAGATTTACAACCCGTTCGTCCCGATAGTCCTTTCGAGACTATATACGCGCATAAACGCACTAGACTAATTGGCGAAACGAAAATTTATCATCAAACGTGAAAACGTCACTACGATTCATGAGGAAGCTGAATACGAAATGTGAGCAAGGATGTTTTTGCTATATAGCGTACACGTTTCGAGTTTTATTTGCCTATAAAGCACACGTGCCACGTTCTAACGACACCACCGTCGATTCTAGCCACCGACCCTCTTTTTCTTTAAACATCTTCGTACCACTTTTTTAGTTTCTTTCATTCACCCTCTTGGCTCGACGAACAAGTTTTCCTCTTAGCGAGGATGAAGTATTTCAAGCATCGCATATAAATTTTTGTACTAACAATTTTTATAACGCGCATTACCTCCCCAAATACACGATGGATTCCCGTCATTTTACATACACGTGCGTGTAAATATATTTACGTTTACGTCTCGATTTCTAACGGCAAAAACGATGATATATGGGAAGATATACATTTTTCTCTCGTTTCTCCATCGAAGAGCCCGGGTCCGCCTGACCTCTTGGGCTCTCCTCTGCTTTTACGCTCCCCCGGGTCAGTGAGCTGCTTTGCATGGAAATGCCCGAGGAAGTCCATGTCCTTCCCTCTCTTCCTTCGTTTCGGAAACGAATTTTCGTATTTATGGAATCTACGCTGCCTCGGGCACGCGCTAGCACCGGCCTCTCGAAGTGCATTGTTCATGAATAATAAACATATCTGACATATAATTCTCCACGGCAGATACTAAATTCGCGAACGTACCGACCTACTGCGAACCAGAACTGGGATATTTATATCAAGAGACGCGAATAACGTTGTGGCGTCGAATAATTGAAACAAATCTTGAAAGAATTTTGTATCCTTCTTTAACGCTCAAAGTAAACCTGGATTTTGTTCTACCATGGAAGCAGCATATAAATTTTTATGGCAATTACTATTTCTAAATTAATGTAGGAAATTCATTAAATCAAAAGAAAATTGACACATTTCGTTATCAAGTGGCAATTTGTAATTTTCAGACTCGAATTATAGCATTCTGTAGATCTTTTTGACACATCTTAGGCTCGAGATTGTCGTTTGTCGCCGAGACTGCTCGTTCTCGACTGGTATTGGCTATGCTCGTGCTCGAGCACCCAGTGTACATTGCCATCTAACGATAGCGAGTAGCACGCGTCGTTCACTACTATGCCGACCCCATCTGAGTTCATCAGCGCCATTCACATCGCCTAAATTTCCTCATCGTATTTCTTTTTAAATACATTACAAATGCATTCGTGCTTAGTCGAATTGTCTGAAAGATAATAGAAGTCGTCCTATCACGAGATCGGTTGCCTGAAATTATTGTTCCAGCAGTCTTATCTCAGCCGTGGCACTCAGTCACTTTGGTGAATTATTGCTCTAACGCGATGAGAGAGAATTCTGTTTGTATATAGCGGCAGAGATAAAGCAGTTGGGTAAAACGAGAGACGAGAGAGAGAGAACGAGCAGAAGGCTGTTCTCGCGGGCCAACTTGGTCGGGGTTACCACCCTGTAGGATCCTCTCTCGAGGCTCTCTCGTCCGATTGTATTGTCTCAACGTTGCGGTGACAACGAAGGAGCGAGGAACGAAAGAGAAGGAGCGAGAGTGGAGAAACGGCTGATGTTTCTCGCCCGGCTCTTACACGCTCCGTCGAGTCGGCTAAAGGCGACGCTTAATTATCTACCTAAATGAGATAACCGAGTACACGTGTGAGCGTTTGCGAGTCTCCCGGTGAGGAAGTAAACCCCGTCGCAACCACCGGGGAAAAGTTTGATAAATTGAAGCGTACTCGAGTCTGATAGGCAACGATGAGTTTCAACGATAAGTTTCGAAATAACACGTTTCGAAAGTTTATTAAGAGGTGCGCCCATAAAATTCCACGCGAGTATATCAAACGCTTTATCATAAACTTCGTCATTGATTCTCCATTTTCCTATATGAAAATCGATGATTAAAAATTGATTTCAGTAATGAAATTTTTATTCGATGGCGATAAATATTTTAAACATATATTAAAAACCTTCCTTTCTTTATTACCTCGCACGGTACATCGGATAATTTTCACCCACTTTTTCAATATTTTACAACTAGTTTCAGCCGTTTTTCAATATCTTTGAGGATTCTCATAAATTTGCTCGATAATAGCCCTCGAGTCGCTCCTATCTCTGGTATTTTCTACTCTCGTGCACTCTTGGTATATTGATAGCATAGTTTCAATATTGGGTCACGGAGCGGAAAGCTTTAGCGAAGTATGACCAAGTAACAAACGTTCTCCATATACATATTACTATATATACGTATATATATATATATATATATGATTTATGTAAGAAGAGAGAGGAGATAGACCCATTATATCGACTAAACAATCCGTGAACCGCGAAGAGCCCGTTCCTCCCGCGTGCTTCCATTACGCCATATGCCCTCCGCTTTATCGTACCTTATCCAACCCTACCGGAGTTCGCGCCCTTCTGTTTGCCCTATTGATTATACAGTTATGCCGAGAGGCAGAGTAGAATAGCGCGCTCGCGGCTTCGAAACCAAGCGCGTCTTCCGAGAGAGCTCGAGAACGGCAACTGTATAATATCTTGCTTCACCGCGTTATTCCTCTTATATCTATATCGCGGCCAAATTACCATGTTTGAATTTGGGCTTATTACATTAATAGTTTCCTGCTCGAAATTATACCCACACCGATTTTGATAATAAGTTCAATCCTTCGAGCTAAAATCCTCGAAATCGATTTTTCACTTTAAATCATGAAATTGTGACTCGTTCCACCGATCAATCTTTCCATCGCGATGCGCCGTCGTGACATAGACATTTCGTCTCTCGTGATGTTTTATCGCCCTATTATTCTGTCGGAACTTTATAACGATCGAGCCTCGATATTCCGAGAATTTCGAGTATTATTACGCGATATTTCATCGGCATGGGAATCCCGGTTGAATGAAGCAAGGAGAGAAAAAAAGACAACGTGAGACATTAAAAGTCTCGGCGTTAGTCACGCGTCGGGAGTGCCGCTCGGTTCGCTCGACCGCGAAAACCGCCAGGCTGCCGGGTTGGAGGAGCGAGGAGAGACAAGAAGACACACGGCGAGCGCTTCTATTTCTGACGGGACTACCGAGAGCCTGGGTTATTCGATGAAGAAACACATATGCGTTTTACAGGACAGAAAGATACGAGAGCGTGTGAGTGCGCACGCACTCGCGCTAATGGCTCGCCGACGCGTGATTTAACCGCACATTTTCTGGCGTTGTAGTTCGTATAACCGGCCAAAATGCGAGAGCTAAAGGCACCGAGCGAATCCGTGAACCTCGGTGAATACGTTTACATACGTATATATAGAGGGTCGGTAGTATATGAACCACGTGCATGGCCCATCGTCTCTGCTAATGATCTGCTGATGATATTTAGTGTGACTCGTGTGTAAAGTAACGGAGCCGCGCTCGCATCTCGTTTCACACTGTACACACAAAGTGGAGATTCGCGAAAAAGGATTAAAAAACAAAAGAAGAATCGGGGAGTTGTGTTTTTGGTCCGCGAGCCAGGGTAGTCTAAAAATAACCCCAGACACTGGCTCGTTGCTGGCTCTAACATCTGCAAACAGTTTTTATACGGATCCCTGTTAACCGGTTGTGTTAATGAAATGCGGAAGTTACGAGCGTAGCCCGCTGGAGAACAACTCATCGAAAA
The DNA here is from genome assembly GCA_951802705.1 of Netelia virgata. Taxonomy (NCBI): domain Eukaryota; kingdom Metazoa; phylum Arthropoda; class Insecta; order Hymenoptera; family Ichneumonidae; genus Netelia; species Netelia virgata. Next base: position 30,605,097 of record OX637867.1, on the reverse strand, counting down.
GGGGATTTAAATAAAATTTCGAGTTAAACGTTTTTCTCTCGTTTTATGATGAAAAGTGTTCGAGTAAAAAAGTCGAACTGAAATGTTTCGAACCGGGCGGCTGAGGGAGGGAAAAGGGCGAGAGGGAGGACTACGACCTCTCGCGAACTGCCGAATCATCCCGGGGATAAATAAAAGAGTAACGACGGGGTGAGCTATTAAAGCGAGAGAGATCACCGGCGCCTAGATCCTCGACGAGATAGACATTGTGTGCCGCGACACTACAATGCGATGCGACACTCGAGCGTATCGTCGGAACGCTCTTGTAGCGAAGGCAAATCTTAAATAGATTTCAAAGTATAGACTCACGCTCGAGTTCGCGAACAATGCGTTACCTCTAATTTTTATTTTGTCTTATTAGTTGGCACTGAGCTCGCGAGATCGGTGCTTCTTGTGTCTTTTTTTCCTACCACTAGCCTGCGCGTTCTCTATGTTGAAGCACTGGAATCTCACGGAAACATGACTAGCCCCGTTCTTTAGCTGCCTTGTGCAGTTCGTTCAACTCGCGTCCCGATATTTTGTTTTCCACCGTTGATCTTCGCAAGTTCGTCGTTCGACGTTACCTTTTTCGCTGTTTTGTAATTTTCGGAAAAATTTAATAAAAATCCACTTTGAAAAGAAATAGATGTTTTTATTTCAATTTACATCGAGTTTATTTCAATATAACAAAATGGAGTTGGAACAGCTATGGTGTTCCTATTTTATCGGAAAATTGTGATGGAAATATAGCGTTTTAAAATGATTTATGGAGAAACAAAATGTTTTTTCGCCATTTTGGCGCCCTTTTTTGGTGGCCATGAGTTTCAAAATTTTTGCAAATGTTTTTTTCTCTTCAAGCAACTTCCTTAGACACTTATAAAAACGCAAATTTCCCAGTGATCCCGAATTTCACGGTAATTTTCCTCTCGCAGGAGAATTGATAGGTAAAAAGTCGAAAAAAACGTGAAGTTTCACGGATTTTTCTGGTTTTCGTCCTAAATCGTAGTGCATTATTTGTATAAATCGATCAGATAGAAGATCATTTATTGAATACGTGCGTGAAATGAAACTTTATGCTCTCGTACCGTGTGTTATTAGCTGAAAATCGTTCGGTCCTGTTTCATGCTCGCGTAATGCCCTATTTAGCCAGCTTTCGTGTATCGACCATAATTTTCAACGCGCGTTTTCAAAAGCACATATACCCGATCGTTTTCCGCAACGTTTGCTCATCATCTCTCGTCTAGACATACGTAACATCGGTACTATGAGTGCGCATACGCGTGCTAGATATTCGCTTTCGCGTATAATTCATACTTCTACCGGGCGAGTCGAATTTCCCCAACGCGACCACTCGAACGTGTAATGGCGTATACACCCGCGTGGTAGAAGAGACACATGACAAAATGAGGACCTCACCCCTTTACAATTCCCGACGACCTCGGTTTCTCGCTGCCACCGGCTCACGCACCTATAATAATTGGGCGTCCGCATACCGATCGCCATTGGAAACATTAAAATGATTACGACGCGTCCACCGCTGTGGGAGTCACCAAATTAATGGGAATTAGTAGCAGAGTCCGAGGATTCTCTTTTCGTACGTATACTCATATATGTATATATATATATGCGCGTCATCAAAATAACGGATGGATGTAACGCGTATGACCAGGGACGTTGCAGCAACCCTTTCCGCATCCCCCGATACGCTCGTCAGGATGAGCTCGTTCGTACCAGTCCCGTATTTACATGGCCGCGAGTTCTCATATGATTTATGATCAAAAACCTCATTCTCCTACCGACCCTCCTGTGCGTGTATCGTTTGTTTTCAAAGCCGCACAATGCTGCTACGGTATAATACAACAATTTTCAATACGAATCTATTTTTGCTTATTTCTCTGATTTTGTGTTTTTGTTTTTTTTCATCGAGATTTGACGAGGCAATATATTTTCGAATTCTGTGGTAACGTTGAATAGAAAAAAAGATCACGATTCTCAGTGATGGCAGACGAGCGGAACATTCGTCGAGCGAATATGCCCGTCGAAAAAGAATTCCTCTGGAAAGGCCGTAAAGCACTCGAAAGGTGTTAACTGCGGTTGGCTGGCGCCATAATAAAAACATATGTTTTATTCGGGACTGCAATACGTTTGGAAGTGCCATAAAGTCATTCATAACCCCCTACCCCTTTTCTCTTTTCCCTGGAGAGAATGAGTATAAAACACATCGCCTGAATTTATAACGTTGTCTGCCTGTCCCCGATCAAATTGCGTTATGATATCGGGCATCTTTGTCGAATACGTACGGTACAATTTCCTCTACGTTTGTTTCGTACGGCGTGTAACTTTAAACAATTTACGATGTAATTCATCGGGACAATGTTCAATCAAGGTGAATTATGTTATCTGAATTTTTAAAGAATAATTTTCTAATAGCGACGTCGATCGACGTGTATGAACGCGAACGGTATAATCGATCGACGATAATGACTCGGCTCGTTTGATCAAATATACGAAAAGTCATCGTTACATAGAGCGACGATTCAAACGGTTAAATTCTATTATAACTATAGCTCGTGTCGGATAAGTACGCTAGATCAATAAACGGTTGGTGTATAGTACCGATTTTATCAAGCTATTACGATTCACGGAACCGCGAAGTCCCGACACTCTTTATACGTCGAATCGAGCGTGACAAATCGGTCCGATTAGCTCACTTGCTCCATTCCTGCCGACTATATAGAAAATGTCCACACGCGTCGTTGCATTCCTACAAATCCATTTCCCATTCCCGGTTTGCAGCGAGAGAGAATAACGTATGCGCTATTGAGCTTTCGAAGCGAGATACTCGCAAGTTTATATACCAAGAATCTTCGTCCCGGACTTACGTATACCTACATACGTATCCGACATAAATGTGTACTCGTTAAAGATGAATTACCGGAGCAAAAGTATCTTTCGGCTTGACATGGACATATACAGAAATTTTAAATAACGGATAATTTATTTGAAAATTCCTTTTTTGTAAAACGCAAGCACCAAATGTTACGGACTTAATTATGGACTAACCGTTCGAAGTATTCACGTAACATAACCAAATCACCGCTCGTATGTCATTCTTTTTTGCCTGGTTCTTTTTTCCGTCTCTTTAATTCATCGTTCCGGACGAACGGAGTGTGTTAGGGAGGGAAGCCGCGCTCTTCGGAGAATCGGTGCGATTACTTTCCCCGGGCAGAGAAGCCCTTACCGCAGTTAGGTTTCTCTTTCTCGTCGATCGAGAGTCTATCAGGGAAATGGGAGAGAGAGACAGCGAAAATCGAACTGAGAGAGCAAAAAATAAAAAAAATAAACGGGACGAGAAAGGGTGAGGGTTGAATCGTAGCCGCTTCACTCGGTCGACCGATCGGGAAAGAAAAGCAGCGAAGTGCGGATGCGGACAGGAAATAGCGTGGAATCTGAGAGGAGGAACGACGGAGAGAGAGAGAGAGAGAGAGAGAGAGAAAGCGTGCAATGTAGACTATAAAAAGGATGTAAACGAAGAGAAGCCACCCTGGCAGATACGCGCCCGTAATTAGACGAGTGCTCCGCGCACGCCGGGCGCGAGAGAGAAAGGAGGGATGGGGAGAGGATTGGTACTTTTATTACTTAGATTATACCCTTCGTTCCGATCCTCCTCCTCTATCTCGGTGACTACGTGGAAGGGTCTCGACTCGAGTTCGCTTCGAGCCACACGAGCGTCGAACGGTAAAAACGTTAGGATAAAGAAAGTAAGAAAAAAAAAAAGGAAAAAGGAAGTAAAGAAAACGAATTTACGGTCTTCGACGAGGAGCCATTAAATTTAGGTCTGCTACGATTATTGCCGCGTTAACTGCGGTTGGTCTCTATGTGCTCATCGATGAAACTTTGCTCCTCGAGCAACGGGAATGCGGGAATTCCGTATTTTATCGGCGAGAAAAAATATCTAGTATATATGTAGGTATGTATATAACATAAATTTTCATGCTCCTTGATAACGCGTCAATCATTCGGTCACAGATATTGCGTAATTTATACGAGTTCTGAAGTAAGACAATTGTTTTGAAAAATGAATTTATTTGAAAAATTATATGAAAAATTATATTTTTGGTGTATCGAGGGAAAAAATAGAGGTTCACGAATAAGCGACGATTACCACATTGCACTCGAACGGAAGAACATAGAGCCGATTCGTAGCATTAGCCAAGGAATTTTCCTCGTAGCAAGTTTAAGCAATGATACGCCAGTTTTCCCACGTAAGTTATGTCAGGGATCTTGCAAATACTTCTCTGCTTTGGATGCTTTCGCTCTTTCTTACCCTCGTGCACGCCCCAGGCCTCCTTCCATCTGGTAGTACTTTCACGTAACATTGTGTTCCTAACTTCGCGGGAGTAAGTACCAAAATTACAGCCCCCTCTCGTTGCCCATGGCCCTCTCTTTGTATCTTTCTCGAAACGAAAGTGCTCGCGTTCGCGCACGGGGGTTGCTTCGGCTTGCTCGCGGGGGTGTACGCCAGTGAGAGATCCTTGCCATTCGTATATATTACGGGATTCTTCGCTTCTCCCCCACCGTCGCTTAACGATCTTTGTTTTAGTGTCCGGGGTTCTCATTTCGACAGGGGGATGAAAACAAACGGCATTAAAACCTCCCGAGTATTCTCAACCCCGTCGATTCCATTTCATAACTATCCTAAATTCTTCCCGACACACATTTCTTACTCCCGAACTATCCTGCTTTAACGTCCAAGCTCGTTTTACAAATTTTACAACCACGGTCGTCTGTTTTTTGGCAAATTCATACGGTCTGGAAATCATTCGAAAGTGTTGGCCGTTGAGCAGTCTATAATTCAAATTACTTTTACAGGGTATGAAAAACCCCTCCTTTTCTCGGTCCGTAGCTCGTGGAGTCTTTCAGGTTAGGAAACACACGAGACCAGCTCGGTCGTCTGGAACATCGTGTAATACCAACGTTACCGTCTATACATGTATATAACTAGCGCCCTACCACGGCTCGCGAGATAATCGTCGAAGTAGGTTCGTAGGGCGACGAGAGAACTTAACGGACGGTTATCTTCGTGGTGCAGTTTTAAGAGAATCGCATGTATGGGTATAGGGTTGCGAGGGCGTGTATGTTGGTCAAGTGTGTTTGTGTGCTTGCCACCCAGCCAGTAGCGACACGTGGACATAACCGTAATCGTAAATACACATGGTGTGTGAAAACGATATACTCTCTCTCTCTCTCTCTCTCTCTCTCTCTCTCTCTCTCTCGCCCACACAGACATATCCTTCGTGTGCAGAGCAGACCCTCAGCGCAGGTTTACCGTTTTTAATGGCCTGACCTGTTACCGGGATAACACGAGTGGAGTGGCGATGAAACAAGAATTGCGTTTCGCCCGTACGTTCCAACCCCTCTTGATCTCGGTGGCCTTACTCGATTACGCAGACACCACGGTGCGTTCGTATGACGAGAAAGTCGCTGTTTTGTGTGTGTTTGGAAAAATTGGTTCGTTGCCTATAAACTGTTCTACAATTATTACAAAAAACAAAATGAAATAAGAAACGTGGGCGATTGTCAGGAGTCACGATTTCTCTACTACACTTTTTGGTTACGCGACATCTGGTCGTTCCTTTTGGAGTTTCGACGAGTCTCTGTCCCCTGGTGGTAGTACGACACGATATAACCCTCCTCACGTTAACTCGGGATTTTCAAACGATATACTCGGGCACACGAAACCCGAGTATAAATCAGAACTCTGTAGTGGACGATGACAACGAGACTGCAAGGGTGGAAAAAGGATAGCGAGAGAAGTAAAAATGCTAGGAGACACAGCCTGACACGCTACGTTTACACGATACGATTCGCGTAAGGGTGTAGAAAATCGGAAGGAATCACGTAGGGACAAAGAGGCGCCTGATGCTCCGCACTTCGAAAAACAGATCTATTTCCTTGACGAATCGTTACTAAAAGTTTCTTTCTCAGGAACAAAAACATCGTCATCGTCTCAATTTGCCATTGAACAAATATTTTGGGTTTCGTCGTTCGTTAGTCTCGTCGAGTAAAATCAATTTTTTCTTTATTTTCCGGCAGAAATCGTACGAATCGCCGAATGAACGATCGTATCGGCCCATTGTCCAGAGACAGAGCTGGCGAATGGGCACCGTGAACTGTGATCCACATTGTTATCCATACATTGGCTTTTAGTGGATGCGGTCGAGCCGTACAACGTAAACCGCACTCACCGCAATGTACGAGGGTTACCTGTAAAGTGGTCAGCGTGTAACGTCCCGTAGACCACTTGTGTGACGCTCGTACTCGGTGAACTTCTAATGGTTATAGTTATGCTAATGGGCCGAGCGAGAACGATCCTGGTACCATGCGCGAGCATTATCGTACGTTTCGTAACGTAACTGAAGCGTCTGTGGTGTTTCGTGAATAGGATGCCAAAACAATAGGACGCTATCGAGAGACAAATCGACCGGAGAAGCCTCGCAGGAACTTGGCCAAACGGTCACTTTGTCCATCCGTCACCAAATTTTGAACGATGCAAATATGTTTCATCCGACAATATTTTCGTAGGTTTACATCGTAGGTTTACCTTCAATTTTACGAAAAACCTAAAGAAGGCCGTGAATCGATGAAACGTAAATATGTTGATAAAACACGATAAGAGAAAATCGATAAATTTCGATAAAAATATGATCAAGGTTGAGGTTGTAGACTTTTAGAAATGAAAATTATCTTTCAATTAGCTCGTCTTTTAAAGGATATCTACAGACCTCCCCAGTCGGCAAACTATGTGGTTCTCACAAAGAGGAGGGAGCGAATTAGTTGAAGGCTTCGGAGTGCACTTAAGGTTCGCGTCATAAACGTGCAGTGCGTTGAAAATTAATTGTGGAATTATCGTCGAAGTAATATGCGAGTCTCTTAGCGTCGCAAAAGCCGCTCTCGCTCGTGTCGAAGATTCTTCTGTATATATCTGTATATACGATAATACTACTTCTGCACTTACTTACACGCCGCAGAGACGAGACTCTGCTCAAAGTTTCTTGTTGCTCTTTATTCGATGCGGCAAACGCTCTTAGACACACGGTCCGTGTTCTCCACGTAGTCTGATTATCACGAATTTATTTCAACATACTTCGAGTCGTAATTATCGTTACGAAAAAAACAATTTAGCAAATTGGATGATGAATATTATTGACGCGAATACCGGTGGAGCGAGGTGTGAGTTTTCCAAGAGAGATTTCATCTCGCGATATTCGGACGATAAATCGCTCGAAATTCCAAACTCAGGGATCTCCGGAGAAATAGGAAATATTCCGTGGAAAATTCATTGCGCCTTCTCTAAGTGATGAAACGCAAACCAGCAGATTTATAACCCTTATAAACTATGAAACGAAAGAGCGAGAGAGGGGGAGCGGAGGCTTCAGGTACTCTCGCGTTCTCCGGTAGCTTGTAATTTTCCTGGTAACTCGCTTAATAGCCACGTACGCACAGCTCCCGGACGTGATCGCGAAGCGTGATTTCAAGGATCCACCGATGCTACCACGGTCTCGCATGTAAGCTGCAGTAGTATATTCAGGGCTTTATGTGCCGGTTGCACATCGTTCGAAATGCAGCATAAAAGAAAGAAAGAAAAAAAAAAAAAAGTTTTATTATCCCGCTTTTTAACGTTCTGAAGTCACTACGAGGAACAAAAAACCGAATGAGATCTCTCGGGATATAAAGCTTAATTTACATTTCGAGTATCGATCCGAAAATGAAGTGTTGCGAATTATTTAATTACCATTTTAATCCCGCACCGGCAGTTATATTGATAAATGTATCGACGTACGACGAAGAAACGTCAGCGTTTAAAGATTCCATCGCACTTAGCCGTATTAGCAATCGCGCGAAAGCGAAAGTGGGAGTGTCTCTCGGTAAGCGCGAAATAAAAAAATGATCACAGTGATCAACATAAAACGTCCGATCAGATAAAGGCATAATTGGCAAAGGACTGGCCGTAAAATACACGGCGTCTTTATGGTGCCGGATCCCTGGCAATCGCGAGAGGTATAACGGTGGAGAACTCTCGGCACAGGGATGGCAACGTGTTGGTATAACGCGAATGTGCCAAGAGAAAGAGAGAGAGAAAGGGAGAGAAAAGAAAAACAGACGACGGAGTGAGAGTGCCAGAATGTGGAGCATTAAAAGGTTCCTTGCCACAGTAAAGCGTGTAATTAGTTATCGAACGATGATTAAGTCGTAAATTAGGGCTTGTTTGCTCTTTCCATCTTTACTCTCCTCGTCTCTTTCTCACTTTTCTCGTATATATATTTCTCTCGGTGATTCTCTCCGGAGACCAACAGCTGCAGTAAACGCTACTTCTATACAGTCGCACGGTCGCCACACAACAGCTATATACCTCGATATACAGTCTCTTACGCTCGTATAGTTCGGACGATCTTCGCGCCTCGGTGCCGTAAAAGTAGCGCCGTTTCAACCTGCTCCGTAGCGAAAAATGAGGTGTAAAGCGAAATTTACTCGCCCGCTGATTTAACGGCTCGTGGCCGAAGCACACGGGATTTACCCCTGCGGCGAGAGGGACGACACCTCTTCTCTCTTTGGCCGAATGTCAGTGAGCAAAACCAGCCGCGACTAACTTTTTTCGTTCTCAGCGAAGAAAAATCCTTTTTTCCTTGTTCCCTCGACGTTCATCTCGTGGCCGTATATAGCCAATCCCACCGCTCCCATTAACTTATTTTGATTGGACGATTTCCTTTTTTTCTTTCTTTAGTCACCGGATGACGAAACGGTATTACGATGATTGGCTCGAATTTATATTCGACGACAGGCCGCGCACGCTCGGCGTACATACGCGCGGAAGCCAAGGGATCGAGAGACGAGCGAGAGAGATATACTAATAAGATGTCCCACTGATATCCACTATTAAGCGTACGTTCTTCGATACAATCGCGCAGGGACAGTTCATGCAGGCTCGTAAAAACTGAAATGAAACACAGAGGGAGAAAGTTTCATCGTTCGCTCATAGGTCGTAAATTTTTATACTTTATCACACACGGGACGCCACGACTTTACGATTTATAAATTAAAGCTCGCAAAACATTGTTACGAGAAATAAGGGATGTGGTTAAACGTGGCCGAGAGGAAATACGAAGTACGGTAGTTGTAAAAAAAAGAAGAAGAAATAAAAAGAAAATATTTTACGGGGGTTACATTCGAAATAAAAGAAAAATGGCCGCTGACCTTAATTCCATCTTGCTTTTAATGAGTGGAAATCTTGTATTAATTGCCTACGCTTCGTTAAATATCGTGCTTATTGTTTTCGAGTACTATCGAAGCAGGAAGTAGGAGCGGTAGTTCGTTATATAAAATTTTCCATCGGTGCTTTTCTCCGTTCGTGGATTAATCGAGGTGGAAATCGATACCGACCGAGGTCAAGTTGTTGTGGAAAAGCATATTGTACAAACGTTTTCACTTTTTAAAAATATTTATTTCACGCCGAATTCCTAAATTCGTTCTGTATGCAACGTGCACAAGATGGTCCAAAACATTTCTGGGAAACACGCATTCTCCCATTTTCGCAAAGTGGCGATGTTCTTCCCGCTATCGCGAGAATTCAAATCGCATTCGGATAAAAGCGTGAAACGTTGTCGCGGAGTTGTCGTCGTCCTCGTTGTTTCCATCGTAGGATACATCATAATGTTCATTCATAATTCATAGGTTTTCGTCGCACGGGACGCGCGTTCAACGGGGCCCATATACAAGAAATATCACGAGATTCGTACATTCGCGCGAATTCTACCAGCCGTGAGGCTGCTGCTACGTGAAAACTTCAATTCTCGAATTCACTCCCATTTCATTCTCTCGCCTCGGCTTCTCCCGTAGAGCTGAAAATCCCGGAAAAATAACAAGCCTCGCTAACATTCCCTAGAAACGAGTCTCGAGTTACTTATACCGCACGCTTCTCCCCAACGCTACCGCTACTATCTGCGAGAATTCCGTTGGAAAATCGCGTTTCTCGATGGGAATATAAAAATTTCCGACAAACATACAGAGTCTTCGTATATACCGGTAGTTCGACGATATTGTTGCATCAAAAATCCTTGCATACGTCATGAGATTTGTCTCGCAGACATTCGTCGCTAGGTCGTTCGACTCGCAGGACCCATATCGACGATAGTCGTTTATAGATATCTCTGCCATAACGCGAAGAAATGAGAAGAAAGAAAAGCGAGAGAAAAAAAAAGAGAGAGAGAGAGAGAGAGAGAGAGAGAGAGAGGTTGTGAGACAAAGTAAAGCGAGAAAAAGACCGGTGGCCCCCGAGACTTTTTATATCCTCGCACATACGAATATATACGATCGAAATTTCCATAAGACAACCGTTACAGTTCAACGAAAGGGGCATATAGCGAGAAGGCAGATAGAGCGAAGAATACGCGCAAAGAGAATCGAAGAGCGAGGGAGAGGGAGCGAGAGAGGGAGAGAAATCTCAAAGTGAGCTCGAGTTCGAGCTGGCGGGGTAAGTAACGGCAGTAAACCTTTGACACTGGGCCGTAACACGTTTAACCCGTGGTCCTCTGCGCTGGTAGCCAGTTCGCTCTTTCTCTCTCCCTCTTGCTCGGCCATTCCCTCCCATTTGCTCCGATCTCGATTCCACCAGCGACACTGTCGCTTCACCAATACCAGTGAAAAACGTCCACGAGGACGACAAGGACCAGTACGTCCTTCCTCGTCCTCCCTCGATCCTCTCGTCGCACACTCATTCTCTTGCTGACCATCGTACTCCTACTACTACCACTACCACTACGAGGGCTACGAAGAGTGGCGACCCGGTCGCGAACCTCAGCCCTCGAACCTCTCTCGCTATCGCAGATTTATCGGAAACTCTTCTCGCTCCCTCGCTCCTGCGAGATTCGAGCGAGGCCGTTCGAATCGCCGCCCGTAATACCCTTATAAATTCATGGACGACCCCGGTTAGAGCCATTTGTAGCTGACGCCGCGCCAAACCCCATCTCCACGAGCGAAAATTTCACAAGAAATTCTCTAGCGTGGCACGCTCTCTCTCTCTCTCCGGGAGTCTCGTCAATTTGGCGCAACGAACGAACCCCCTTCAACCAAATTGACTCGATGCTCTTTTTTTTCATTCGACAAACACTATACGCGGGTATGCAGCGGGCGAAGATAAGCAGCGAATTCGAAATGTCCGGTGATCTTTGATCTCTCGAGTGTTTAGCGGAGAGACGTAAAAAAAGTTATACCGGCCATTCGGCGAACCCCCTACTGTGAGATTCGCGAGAAATTCGCAAGAGCGCCCCACGAGGAATCGAAAATTTGTTGCTTTATTTTGTGCCAATAAAAGTTGCACGGGAATCTCGCACTTGGTAGTTTTGTGCGTGAGTTATCGTTTATGTTGTGCAAAGAGCCGCGCTAATTAGTGATATTTTATCGAGGTTGATTTCAAGAGGTCGCTGCCAATGATTTATCCACGAATAATTTTTTTTCATTTGTTCGTTCATAAAACACACAATGGCTGCTGCGTCGTTCGCGCACTTATGGCCGTGGTGAGATGTGAAATGGAAGATGCTGATTATCGCCGGTCGAACGGGAGGCCTGTGAGCGCGTACGAGAAGAAAGAAAGGAGAAATGGCCCGAGTGTAACCCGACACGATGTACATAAATCCCGAAGACAAGAGAATAAATCAATTTTCGACGATTTCAACGCCGTGGCTCCCTCGTTGCTATGCCAAGGTCTCGAATTTCCTCCTCGAGACATAGGGAGATGGGGCTCCGCAAATTTCACAAATACTATACGTATATATTACTGTCTCTCCTGGCACCTCGTTCTCTCTCGCAAACTTTTGACCATCCTAACGATCCGCTGAATTACAATTCCTGGCTTCGCCGGTGAGGAAAAATAAGAGGAAAAAGGAAGAGCGTGAGAGAGGGTCATATAGAAAAAGAGAACGAGGATCTACTTCGTTCGGATTCAGCCGACAAGTACATTGTCTTCGCAGTAGGGGATGCTCGACTCTTCGGCCTGCGTGCGGGAGATGGTTTCTCCTGGAAGCTGGCCAGCGAGATGTCGTCTCGTTCGACTCCTTTCCTGCTTCCATACGTCGTCCATACTTTCTCCTCAGCGTGTCTGCAAACCCATTGGCAAAAAGTTCGAGGATACGAACTACCCTCGTTTTTCTTCGCGCGTTTCAAACTCACGGAACATTTCAACAAAACCAAAAACGTTTGTTTCCCATCGACCAAGCGATCGTCACACTGGTTTCCAATTGCTCCGTCTAATTAAATCCGGTAATTTGTGTTTGGCAGTATATCGCGCTCCGGGGGGCGATCTCCGAGGGATAAAGGATTGTGTTACCGAGCAAAAGCGGCAGCTTGTTCCAAGCTGTGTTGTACTAAGTAGGGAATAGCTGCCTTTACCAAACTACCCTCATACGTACGTACGCGCGAACCTGCATTAGTTTGCGGCTTCTAATCCATTAATCCGTTCATTAATCACTTCGGGTCTTCGCCATTTTCGATGCGAACAAGCGACGCCAAGACCACGCGGTATATATAACCATCTAGGATTTTGCGATTCGAGGGAGAAACACGATGTAGGGGGTGGAAACAACACTTGGCTCTGGCCCTGTGGCTACTCATGGAGTCTTGGTGGATCGACAGTACAGTCAACTGCGCAGCAAGACTCGTTCCTCCCTCGCCTATAGCTGCATATACCAGGCACTCCTCTGTACTACTGTCCTTCTCACACAAATTGACCGAACTCCTCCCATAATGATTTAACGCTTGTTCGTGACCCGAACGGGCTACCTAACTACCGCGTGCCACCTATAAATGCCACGTAATAATGGCGCCGTGTGAGAGAGTGAGGGAAAGAGGATTCATCCGTTCATCCCACCGGCGTTGCGTTCGCTAAGAGATGTAATTTCCATCAAGAGGTACATCGCTGTATATTTTCTTACCTCTTGGCACGAGTTGAACATGCGAAAAGCGGTACGATAGGACTATTGCACACTTTTTTTAAAAACATATTTGAGAAAAATATAGGGCAAAATCATTCGAGACCAAGAACCTCGAGAGAGTGGGGGTTGCTCGTCTTACTTCCCAAGGGCAAAATCCTCCATCTTCGTAGCGCGGACAGGGTATACTTTGGCATTCCAGGTTTCACTCGCTTCTGCGGTATGTTGGCACAAAGCAAACTCGGAACGTGATTAGAGATTTAAGGTGCCGGCTGTGCTCAAGGGTTTGAGAGAGGCAAACTTTTTTCAGCTCTCACCCGGCAGGTTTGCTCCTATCCTTCGTCCGCTCGTGCAGGTCGCGTCTTCGCTAAAAGAGAGAAACGGCAAGAGCAGTTTGGCGGGCGGTTAGTCGGGCTTGGTAATGCTTTTAATTAAGGGCTAAGGGCCTAACATCACCGCCTTGAAATAGCGCGCACGGTCGGAAGGGAGAGGGGAAGGGAGGGAGAGTTTGCGCGTGGGACGACGGGGGTGAGACGAACGAGGTTCCTTCATCCGGCGAGAACCAACTCGATTTCTATTCTCTTCCCGAGCGAGCAATGAGGCAATATACGCCCTTTCCCTGTTACCAACACCAGACTCGCCTGCAAGGGTGGTAAACGGTTCTCATCGTTCGATCTGTTCTCGAGAAAGTCCCGAGCGTATATATAACACACGTGTTCGACCGAGTTGGGAATCCCTTGGGCAAGAGCCTAGCTCTCGCCAGGAAGACAGGTTTTGTGGGCGGAATCCAATAAGGGGATGATGACGCTGGTAGGGTTGCAAAAGCTTCGCAGAGTTGAAACTCCAGAACGGCCCCTACAGATACAAGCTTCGCTCGTGGTCGTGCTCTTCTGCTGTTTCTGCTTTTGCTGTTGCTCTCTTCTCGTGTGGAGAATCTAGGAAAGGGTGTACATATAAGCCCAAACCCCGCCAGCGATGGAAGAAAGAGCCAGGCTCTATCTTCTTTGCTCGTTTCTCTCTCCTATTACTTCTCCTTCCGTCGTCATGCACAAGGCAGATGAAAGAAAGAGAGGCAAGGCAGATTCTCTCAAGGGCACTCGACGGCGGAACTGGAGCAAGACAAACTTGGCTCGGATGAGGATGAGAGCCTTCGTGACTCTGTGGATGATGCTCTCTATCTCTTTCTCCGTGTCCCCTTTCGCTCATCCGTGTATGTCTATCTACGTGCATCTCGCCATGCCAAGCAGAACGAGCAGCTTGCCGAGAGCGCATCGGTGTAGGACCCAGCGCTCTACTTCCGGCTTCCGATGCGAACAGCTATATAGGCCTATGTGCGAGCTTTCGCACAAGCTTCGGTATAACAGATGCTGACGAGAGCCCGGCGCTTGCAAAACCGGAGGTACGGAGAATCCTCCAACCTTCCCCGATCGCCCCTTCCGCCTCGGTACACCATGCGGTCTATGCGCTTCTCTCACATGCACAACGACCGGGCCGACACGACCGTGACGATGAGAGGAGAGAACCGCGCACCCTGTAGCATACAGAAGTCGTGAAATTGAACAACCACTACGACCGCCTACACGGACACTTGGCCACGATCCTCCCTTTTGGCTATTTTACCCTCAACGACGCTTCGTCGACACTTCGCGACCCAGTTTCGCCGATTACCGATGCAAACGAGAACCGCGAAGCTCCACGACCAAGTTGTCACAGGTTGGTGCAGTGGTTTATAAAGTTAGTTCCGAAGACGGTGGTCGGAGGATACGTTGCTGTTGCCGCGCAACATTTATCCAAGTGCACACCCGGTGTCGTATTTCTTGGGTTAAAACTTTGATCCGTATCCGCGAGAGGATAATCATATTAACGAATACGAATAAACTCTTGGAGAGTTTCTGGGACTTCGCTTTTCATCAGACGCTGATTTATGAAGACACATTTTTCCGGTACATGGAAATTGCTACGTGCAGGAATATGCGAAGATGGACGATAGCGAAAATATGAGAAAAGGAAGGCAGGATGAGAATGTTTTTAGGAGAATATTTGAGTATTCATAGAACGTTTTGTAATATGTCACAAATCCGGACGTGGATTAAGCTCTCTCAACCGCGAGTAGCGTGTGAGGAGAAGGAGATAGGAAGCGTTAAATATATGTAGTATTACAGCGAGAGCGTCTGGGGAGCAATTTTAAAAAAAGCGTCCAGCTTTCCTTTCATATCTCCGTGCGTGTTCCGCATTCCTTGAGGAAGTCGTGCCCTCGAGCTACAAGTCGACGAATTTTCTTTATTCCCTCGTTCTCGTGTAAACATTATATTTCACTTACCATTCGCGATCGGATGTTCAATATACAGTCCATAAACAGGACTAATGCAGCTATAACGTCGCGCGATCGAAAACTGCTGCGACACTCCTAGTCGTATCGTCGTCGAGAAGAGAGTCCTTTATGCAGGATCAAGCTGGAAGCAGTCTGACGAAAAAAAAGATCAAGGCGGTTGTACAGGGAGAAATAGTAAACGAGGAGAGAAAGAGGTTCGACTGTACAAAAAAGAGAACGAGCTGTGGGCGACGGAGAAAAATAAGCCCGAACGCCTATAGGTACGCGTTGTGAATATCGAATCGGGATAGAATCGGATTGCGATAAACGACGCGATTGAAAGTCCCGTGGATCGTGGCGAAATGGGAGGAAAGTGCGAGGGTCTGGAGACAGCGAAAGAGTGCAACCGAAAAAAAGTAGTGAACGTGTGTGCGCACGTTTCTCCGTTATTCTCTTTCGCCGTCTCGGTTCGTTTTTCTCCTGTACAACTCTCTCACTCTCTCTCTCTCTCTCTCTTTCTAGACCAGACTCGCCTGATACCGAGAATAGGATATCGATAAGCCATTCGTATTTCAATCGGGTCACATCGACACAAGCCGTTCCGCACCGTCGTCGTCATCGTCGTCATCGTCTTTCAAGAGGCCCGCGATAATGGCGAGTTGGGTGGCGATACCAATTGTGAAATCGGTTTTAGTACCGATACCAGTGTAGCACGTAGTCGATTCGGTACGCCGTACGAAGGGAACCTTCGCACAGCATGCTTTGCTATTTTATACCTGCGTATCTCCCTTTATCGCGACCCTTGAAGAAATATCCAGCGTTGCAATAATGTACGGAAAATAAATTTATATCTTCCGAATAAAAACAAGCTTTGCGCTCTGCTACATGCAAAGTGTAGTTCAGATTTGCTGAGTTTCGTGAAATATACAAATGTATTATGGAGACGGGATCGTTTAGTGAGATCAAGAGGTGGAGGACGAGACATGTAAATATCCTTACAAGCGATTTCACAGCATCGCGCTCTCCTTTATCGAGTGGACGATATAAAATATCACATGATCTCTCTGTGTCTGGAAATATGTCTCAACTTTCTTTTATTCAGTATCAAAGCCACCCTTCACCGTTAGCTGTATTCAAATTCTCAGGGTTGTAGGGTACAACTAGCGAATTCAACGCGACATTGCGGCTCAAATCGGCCTCATCTTTTAGCCCTTGAACTTCTCAGAACGTTCATAGAATAAAAAAAAGTTTACGCCTTTACCAGGCTTAGGAATCGGGAGGGGATGAAGTATTCGGCATACATGAAAATGCACGAGTATTTGGCTACGTTGCTTCGATCGAACAGTGAGGTTTTATCGGACAGGCGCTATATCGAGAAGAATGATGGAAAAATCGATGTAAAGCTTGGAATTTCAGAAGTAGAAATAGATCCGGCGGTTTGATCCCGTACGATTTAACTTTGCGGTAGAGTATAGGGGGTAGAAGTTGGATCCATTACATATATATATATATATATATATTTTCTCGATTCTGTTTCAGTGATGCTGCCGCAGCTTCTGGACCAGTCGCCGGGGGATGGATGAGGCGGTCCGCGAAAATCCTTCTAGATGGGGTGAGTGGTATTATTGCAAAGTTCTATCTCCCTCGTTGTTCGAGACTGCACGAGAACGAGAGGGGTCTCGATATGTCTGGGATAAAGAATACTGCTCTCTTGCCATTGCCGGTTCACTTTGGCCCTTCTTTACCCACGCTTGACTCTGGTACACGCACTATCCTTTATACTCGAAGCCCTCCGTATAACGCAAGAGCCGATCAATCGGAATAATTCCCACAGGATCTGGATCGTATCTTTTTGCTGTCTGGTCCACGCGACTTTCATCGATTCGAAATAACCCGCGTCAGACCTTGACATTCGATATTTCATTTTAACTTACATGGGAAAAATACCCAAATCGGATTCGAACGTTCTTCTCGCCGCAGTCGAATTTCCATTTATCACTGCTTTTCTTTTGCGCAATTTCGAACACCTGTTATTTTGTATCTCCTGCGATTGCAAGGTAGCAGAACTTGCATGATTACTAGGATTCATGATTTTTAGGATCTGTCATTATTCTTCAGCGTGGAAAACCACTTGATTTTGTTTTATTATACCGCTTGAACTATCCCGATAACTTTTATCTCTCCCTTCCTACTACATGTATTTTAAAAATAACAGTCGTGGGATTGAACGAGTCTTCCATCTCACTGCGGTTTTCCCGGCTCCACAATCATACAGGTCCGTCATACAACGTTGTTAAATTATTTTTCATATGAATTAGGGTCCGTCCAGACGTAAAAATCTTCGCGGCACATTGTGCGGAAAGATTGCTCTTGGCAGAAGAGACGATTTTTTTTCTCAAGTTTTTCTCGTCGTTCGTGCGCGAATTTGAGGTCTCATGATTTCAAGGACTGCGTCTTTTATATATATTCCAAGATGTACGTCAACTCGTTCACGGAGAGACAGACGTGACGTGCCGAATCAGCATGATTTCGTCTGAATTTTGGGAGAGCCTCTGAAGAAAAAAGCAAGAGAGAGAGAGAGAGAGAGAGACGGTAAAAAGAAAACATGGCACATCTTACGACACTGGCGGCGTACAACCCTTGCGCTCGTCTTCGCGCATGTACGAGTGCGGTTTTACTCGGGGGCGGTGAGAAAACGAGAAAACCTTCCCCGCAGTAAGGTATACGTATATAACGGGCGGATGGGTGTACGCGGTTCATTCCGGTAGTGTTGCTTCCGCATTCAGGCTGCGTCGTGTTCTGGGTGAGTTATTCTTTCGGTTCGTTGTCTCACCATTGTGTTATGTAGACGCAGACGATGCCTCCGAGGGAAAAATGCCACGGAGCTCGATGCTTCTTCTTCCTCTTTCCTTCTCTCTCTCTCTCTCCTCTCGCTTTTCCGCCTTTTCCCTCGGCGGACCTCTTGTCTCCATCGTAGCGAGGCGCATGCTAAGCAAACGAATCGAGAGACCGGGAGAGCCCGGCAGCGCGGCGTTGAAGCACAATGCGAATTTATTCGTGAAGCAGAATAAGAATGAAAGAGAGAAGAGCAAGACAGTGCCGGGTGGGCGAAACGGGGGAGTTCGAGGGGGTGCTGGATGAGAGAGCAAAAGGAATAAACAGAAAAACAAAAATATAACGAAGAGGTCGGATGTCTCGCACCCATGGGGTTGCCCATTTAATGCCTTTATCCGCGAGCTGCCAAAAGCCTATTTCCAGTCGGAACGGCTAAATGTTGCCATTCATTTTTTTTCCCAAGTCCCTTAAGAGGATCTCGAGAAGCTTTCTATATACGTTGTATGTTGTATGAGGATAGCGTGTAAAAAGGGACGTGCGATGGCGTATTGGTTTTTTTCGAATTAAATATGCTCTCCCGGGAGAAGGGCGTATCGATACTCGATTCTCCGATAGCGAACGTTGCCATTCTCGTTGACCCTTGGGAATCGATGAATCTAGGACGGTTTCGTACCAATTATCGTGAGGGGTTATTGTCGAGGCTAATTGTGACCTATCATTTATGATATAGCGAACTCAACCTCATCAGCCCCGCATAATTATCTCGATGAACATTATTAGCTCGATCATCGATCGATAGTTGAGCAAAATTCTCAAAGCAAAATTGCGAGCGATATTAGTCGCATCAATTTCCATACACCTTGGTAATCGTGTCTATATTTCGCTAAAAAAAATCCCCCACCATGATTGTGATTTACGCAATACGAAATAGAGACAAAGTACCGAAGACCGGACGGCAAAGCGTACGCGAGCCTATTTAAAATGTCATATGTTACAATTTCCAATTTCATTTCAATGGCGTCGAATGGGTCTCGAAACGTTGCTTTCTTGCTAGCGAGGTATTCGGGAATCTCCATGTTACCTCCTTGGTGGATTTTCCTTGCCGAATATTCGGGTCGTTAAATGATCGAAATAAATCCGAAAAGTACGCCATTTCGCGTCGAGCGGGGCAAAGATCGCGCACGAACGAAACGGGGATATAAGACACGAGAGACAAATTTAGGGACCAATAAGAGGCTCTCGCTTATTCAAATGTAAATTTACGAGGGAGAATAATTGCAGCCGAGGGACGAGAGAGCCGGTGTACGAAGAGAGCGAAAAAGGACGTTTAAATGTCGTTGGTGCGCCCAGACGGGGTACGAGGGGGCGTAACGTCTGGTGCGAAGCGCAAGTTTCTGTCTTCCTTTATTTTTCAATGGACATCACTAAGTCATTCAGGATTTTCTCTCGGTGGCTTACTAGCTAGAGCTTTCTCTCTCTCCCTCTCTCTCGTTCTTTTTCGCTCACTCTACCTTCCCGCTTCAGCGTGATTCACAACGGACCATATAGCCCGGGACCATGAGACGAGCAAATCTAACGTCGTAATCTCGAGTACAATTAATTATAACGGGAGAGGTGAAAAATCGTGCGCTCTGTACTACTCCCAGAACTATACGCCCTGCGGCTCTTTCATTCTAGCATCTTTCGTAATATTTCTACGCCACCTTCCTCTCTTCGTCTTTTTTACTTCTACACCATCCCATTCTCTCTCTCTCTCTCTCTCTCTCTCTCTCTCTTGCTTATATCAGTGAGATCCATTTATCGCTAGGCTCTCTTTAATATGGTACACTTGGTGAAAAATGATACGAATACGGGTGATATAGTGGTAGATAAAACGTGATAATCCGTCACACGATCTTTCCGAGATATCTTTTTCTCCCCCTTTTCTTGAGACTGTCTCTCTTTGGTCTTGGAAAGGAAGGGGGTTGAAATCATCCTCATGACGCTTCTCCTTTCATCATTTCCCACATTTTTCCATAGCGTCAATCATCTCAACTCGAATGACAGGGTGAAGCATTTTCAACTTTGGTAAATTCTATCGAAATTCAGTGGAAAGTCTATTCCCCCATTTTGCTTCTACGTTTTCTCCGAGCGACTTGCGTGAAGCTTGTCAAAATTTCAAATTTTCACGAAACTCTCCAACGAGTGGTAGGACCAGGCTCAAACTTTTCACCGAACAATTCAGCCTGGGGAAAATGTAGCATATAAGACACACACCGTGAAGATGAAGAGAGGAGAGAAAACGCAAGAACGAGGAAGAGAAAGAGAGAGAGAGAGACGCTTATCTCGCGACGGGGTAGCGTATAAATGAGGGTAATATTGTGCTCGTAGCTTCGAGACTACTCACGTCCGTTGGCATATGGCCACGCGTCCATCACTCTTGCCTCGCGTCTCGCACGGCCGCGAGCAGTAGCATTCCCCTACATCGGGTGGAAAAGGGACTCGCGTATAATGAGAAAAGTCATCTTCTGGATGTGCCGAGATATTTTGCAAAGACCTCTTCGTTCCCCCTTTTTTTCCTCTACCGCTTTTCCTTCCGTTATATATTTTCTTCCCTTTCGAGAAGAAACGAATCCAATGTAGCACCTGCTTCCAAAAAAAATAACGAAATTGTCGTGTCTCTCGATGCGTGAAAAATTCGAGCATTTGAGAAAAGAGCTTGGCGAGCTTTCGTTCGCTCGACTATTTTCCAGTCGCTGAATAGCCGTGTAGATCGGACAAGAGGAATTTCTTCTCCTTCGGGACATCTTACTTCTTGGGCTCTCTCTCCCCCCCCCCCTTTCTCGATCCCGCTCGCCCAAAAGCAAAACTATTGTCCGGCTTCTCGCTCGGTTATGAATATTAAGATAGTGGAAATATGGGCGCTTCTTCGAACCGGAAAGTTGGCCCACTTTAATTTTCCGCTAGCTCCGTGAAAGTAGTGAAGGGAGAGAGAGAGAGAGAGAGCGATCTTGCGTTAACGTTGAATCGAGCGATGATGCTTCGGGCTAGGAACCTCTCGACGTTGCTTCTCTCATCCGCTGTATTACGGTGGAATATTTGTTACATGGAAATTTAACGTAAAAGATATTCGCCGGTGGAGAGAGAAAGCAAGTACCTTGTTGACGGACCTTGGCGGTTCTAAGTTCACCTCCTCGCTCATCGTCTCTAGCCGTGAATTTTCAACTACGATGCCTGACGACGATCCGTTAATAGAACTTGTATAAGGCTTGAAAAATACTATAATAATAACATTTAAATTTCCCACAGAAAACTCACTGAAATTTCCGCCACGAGTTAAGCATGATAAATGGCGTCTCGGGTGCCTCGACCTGTAGGCTTTTATTTTATCAAATTTTCGGGTATTCCCCGAATAAGTATAAAACGAGGAAAAGAGCTCGGCTGGCCAATTTTACGGGGGTTAGGCATTCTTATTTAAAAAAACCGGTTAGGTGAGTAATTTTTACGGAAATATCCAGAGCCGCGAAACATCATGGGCTAAAAAATACATTCGAATAACAATGTAATTAAACTACCTCAATTTTCCGGTTTGACGCTGACGCAACAAAATTATCGGTAGTTTCGAGGATTGAAAAATAGACCTTCGTGAAACTTCTTTGTAATATCACGCGTGACTGCTCAGGCTCATGCTGAACGATGGAAAAAAATCAATCGTGATCGATGCTGAGAATTGCGAATGATTTAATTTGAACCGCGACGAACTCCGTGCGAAGGTAGGTCATCGGAGAGAGGAGAATATGTGAGAGGATTCGCCGATGATGATGAGAGAAACAGAATGCGGCCTGCACTGGCAGCGGGCGCCGTTTGCTTGCGCCTGCGGTTATCGAGTTCGGAGTTGCGAGGGGTAATCGGATTTGCCGGCTGATTCGATTTTCAATTTTCTCTCTGGTCTCTCCCTAACCTGCTCTCTCTCTCTCTCTCTCTCTCTCTCTCTCTCTCTCTCTCTCTCTCTCTCCTTCTCTGTCGCTCTCTCAAAAGCTACGCATTTTCCATCCCCGTAGTATGGCCCTCTCGTCGACATCGTCAGCGCCGCGTAGTTTTTCCTTCTACCGCCAACAGCAAGATCAGCAGCGCAGAAGCAAACCCCTCTTCCCTCGCTCGCTCGCACGTACAGAAGAAACTTCTTTTTCTCTCCCCGTCGTTGGAGTCGACCCGGACCGTGCCACCCTCCCTCCCACTCTCACGATTTTCACCCCCTCGAGTCTACGTACTTTCGGAGTTCCCGTACCTCGGTGAAAGTTTTTTTCCCCCGCCTTTTCTTTCCTCGTCTTTCTTGCCTCCCTGCTTAAATTGGAAAACACAATGGCCACAAGACCCTTTTTACGGCGAGCAATAGCACGGGAGCACCACGCGCGCACCAAAGTAAGGTCGATTAAGGGGTCTTCTTGTTGATCAATGATTTGTGCTTGCATATTATACCGGTATGGGAGTCAAATAATTGGTATCGAATTCCCTGATATTCCAAAAGGGAAAGAGTGCTTTTGCATGTTGAAAAGTTTTCACGCGGAGGGGTTTAACACGATCGATAACCACTCGGACTGGATATTTCGATTAAATTCATTTGTAGCCGGAGAATTCATTTTTACAAAGAGAAATGATAAGGGTCGCGTTTCTGCTTTCTGCCCGATAACAGGTCGCTCTATCCGATGAAAATTGCTTGGTTAGTAATCGAATACGCAGCAATCGCTATATCCGTCTACACGAGCGGATCTACGCGGACATCTGGACGATTTTTCGAACAAAAGCGGCCGAGTTGAAAGCTGCTGTTGATTTCGTATATGCAGGTGTAAATGTTTCGATTCCATCGCGGGCTCGGGACGTGCTCTCGATGGATTAAAGCCGATTCGGTCCGGATAAGCGACATTTGCGACGAAGCGAAATTTCGACCTCGTACTCTCTCCATTCCCTCGACTTTCACCCACGGATCGAGGGTCGGTAGTATTTCAATCTGCGCGTAACCTAGTTAGAGACTCTATTAGAAACACGCTATGACCATTACCGGCCTGGGAATTGCTTAGTTCATCAATTTCTCTCTCTCTCTCTCTCGAACTCGAACTCGAACTCGAACTCCACCCAGGATTACCATCCGCGCGGCCTGGGATCGGGTCACACTTTATGTATCCCTATAAAACGGAATAGTCATTTAACTCACAGTGACAAAAATCTGTATTGATTTCTTCACGTTAAATACACAAAATACAAAAAAAAACTGGTACACAAATCTATCGTATAACGAATACAAAAAGACCAATCGTTAAATACGATAAATCAGCAATTTGCAGCTGGATCGATCTTCCTCGTAGCTCGTTGCTTGGCTTCCTTCCCAGATCCGTTATTCAGTCGAGCAGCCTCCGGTTCATCGACTTCGCCGCCTTTGAAACAGCGGATCGCCTGAATAACTCTTTTTCGCGGTACGATTAGTATGATTACGAGAATCGGTTGAATCATCTTGATAAATTTCAATATCCACAAATCAGGATAAATAGCGCCGAGTGCGCCGGTGAGCCAAGGCGTGTCCATCACGAGATAGAGCTTGAGAAATACGATATATTTTTTCATCACGTTGCTCTTTCTATTCTCGTGGATCATCGACGTTGATTTTTGAACCGCTATGGTTTTGGCCGTCGTGTAGATAAAGAGAGAAGTGTCGATCAAGCATATCAAGACGGGTCCGGTAGCTACGTAGACGATAACAGCCACGTTCGTTTTCTGGAAATTCTGGAAATTTGGCCGTAGCGATGAATCTTCGGGCAATATCGGACTGAACTCAGCAATCGCTGCTATAAGGGTGAGAACAGTCGCGAAACCCCAGCCCCAGGCGGCGTAAATTAAGGATTTTCGTTTTTCCTCGCGACCTTTCTCCGATCCTCCTTTCGGTGCCCAGCGAAATCTCGTTATCACCAGAGTCATGTCGAAACATATGATAAGAAGCCAGATCACGGCTCCCTGGGTCCCGAACATTATGCAAAGACCTAACAGTTTGTAAGTCAAGGGTGACAGTATCTCGTGACAAAGACTTTTCCATCCCATTATTATCAGTAGGGAGTTGATGAAGATGTAACACAGGTGATAACTTATGACAGACTTGTCGTAAGCTCGCGTTCGCAACTCCGGCAGAGCGCAGTAAACGAGTACAACGATTATGAACGGTATGTTGTAAATTATCGTGGCGAAAACCACTATCGTCGCACCCCACAAATAAACTTGAGTGAACAAGCTGTCGCACTGTTGAACAGTATCGTTGAGTGCGGTGATGTTTGAATCGCAGAACAGTTTGATTCGTGTGCCGTTCTTTAGCACATCCACACAAGTGTCGTTGTTCCCATATCGCGCAGCATCGTCGGACTTGATTTTTCCACCCTCTCCATCTGCGCCAAAAAAATACAATTTTAATCAATAGGACAATCATTTTTTCTATTTTTGTTTTATTATTTGAATGAAATATATTTACTTTTAAAACAAACAGCGTATATCGTTTCAGTATCGTTCGTCAAATCGAAAAAAGTCTCCGAGATCGTTTCATTGCCAGCCTTGTCTTCAAATTCTTTTATACAGAGGAATTTCTCATTTAAGACACTTTTATCGTCGCAGCACTTTATAAAAGGTTCCGATTTCTCCGAAGTTGCTGTCGTTACTACCAGTGATACGACGATAAACCGAATAAAAACGAACATAACGATACACCGGCGAGATAATCCGTCCGACATTCCCGTCCACACTGACCGCTTTGCCGGCTCGCACCGAAATGAACGAAATTCAAACTGCGTAGCTCTTCTACTCTCAGCATTTTTCCACGATATACGATTTACGAACCGAGAGAATACTACGATTGTAACAGTTTCCCTACGCGCGACTTTTGGTCAACACAGAGAAGTCAAACGGATTGGGATTTCTCTGTGTTGAACTACCGGTTATCCGCAAGACGACCGGCGCGGTTGAGTCATCGAGGAATCGTTGTGGTTGCCGACACACGCGTGAACGCATGCGTTTGTACTGGTAGACCCTGGACGGACTTAGAAAAAATTTGCATTTCTGCGTTTGTCTCTGTGAGTTTAGTAGACGCCAGTCGAGCCTTGATTCGTGACGTTTCTCGACTGTCAAGGGAATTTTACTCTCGCGTTTCTGGATTTCCCGGAAAATTTTCCGTCTTCTTTTGCTCGCAATACCACTGTACCTATTTATCTCTGTATCAATATCGCAATATCACTGTACCTATTTATCTCTAATATTTCGATTAGAAGATTTATTGCTTATTTCACATTAAAACCTAATTCGTACACACGTTAATGCACGGACAAGGATTGTTCTTCTTCGACTTACAATGAACGATACAAATGATTTCCATCAATTTGGACCTTGAACCAAGTATAATAAATGCGCTTGGACACGAAACACTCGTTGAAATGTGCACTGTTTCGAATAACGATGCGGTTAGGTTTCCAGGAAAAAATGTAAATGCATAAGTATCGATAAGTGTAAATAGATGACGTTAACACTCTACGGTTGGTTTTACTAAGCCGGCTAATTATGCGTGTGTGCATATGCCACCCTGTTCTATTTTTGCGCAATCTTAATTTATCGGCGTTCGAACCATCATCGAAGGTTTTATGAAAATTCCCGACTTTCATTAAGCAGACTTATTACGTTCTATTCTCACAATCGTGATGACTTTAATCGCGGCTACCACCGCATCGTTACGTCACGCCATTCATTGGCCATATTAATTCCTCAGCCAACAGCGATTTCGCGAAACGGGGAAATAATTGTTGGAACGATTCTTCTCGCGGTAGTATGGATTTGCGGTAGACGTTGGACGATGCACGTTGATTAGATCGACCAGTCTTGCATCGTGCACTGAGGAAGATGCATGAACGATGGAGCTCTTATAAATATTATCGACTCGCGTTTGTTCTCGCGTTCCACGTTGCGATTATACCACCAACCAATGGTCTGTACAAAATTGACTCATGGCGAAAGTGTTGTTCACCTGGTTTTCTGTTCGATGAGAGTTTCGTATGTGTCAATCAAACGGAAGAGAACGAAACGAACGAAACTGAGATATCGATGACGCGATTAATCGTTGTCGAAAAAACTCCGACGTCTGCAAAATTCACGTGTCAATCAACAAATGACGATACTACGAGCAAGAGCACAATGTCAGCACCGCATAGAAATAAATACGTGATCGATGACGATGTTGCGTATTCCACTTCGTACGTACCGTTGAATTATTGCATCGAAGACATGACCAATGGGACGAAAGTGGTGGCCGAGTGTCCGAAATCGTCCTCGGGACTCGAGACGCTGGAACTGAACTACAGCGTCGGGATGATCGTATTCTGGGGCTACCAGACGTACATGACCACAAACATCGTCCACATGGTACTATGCATTATTGTGGTCGTTATCTACCTGTCAGTGCCAGAATTAGGCCGTGGTCTCTACAATCAGGCGGTTCTGCGACACAACGTCTGTCTCATGACTCACGGAATTTTGTTGACAATGTTCGTTTATTGCGATCGTGATCATTGCAAAATGGACAAAAAACTCACGACTTTTCTTTGGGTCGTCATGCAATTTTCAGCCAACACTACGGTTTTCTGGCTGAACGTGATTTGCTTCGACATGACACTGGCCATAACGAGATTTCGATGGAAACGCGGAGGTCCTTTCCCGAGAAGCGATCCAGCGGAAAGTCGCAGACTCCTGCTCTACGGTATCTTTGCCTGGGGCGGTGCACTCGTTCCAGCGATCACTGCAGCGATCTGCGATTATACACCCTCGATACCTAAGACATTTTTTTTAAAGCCAAATTATATCGAGTATCAAATACACAGAGGACCGAGTTACAAAGTGACGATGTACTTTTTCGGTCTTCCACTGTTGACGCTTTTGCTCAACAACGTTTTATTCCTATACACGACCGTTAAGATAATAAGAATTCAAAGGAGCACCGAGATAGCGACGAGCAATCAGAAAAATATACTGAAGCAAAAGTATTTTTTGTTCCTGCGACTTTACCTGTTGATGGGCGCACCGTGGTTCTTTGGAATTTTGTTCGCCTGCCTCACCGAGCTCGTCGTCCTGAAAATATTCCGCGTTTTTCAACCGCTTCTGTGGCTACTCATGCTCACTACTCAGAAAGATTGGCGAAAAAAGATCGTTGGAAAATTTCGAATTATGATGAACAAGGAAAAAGAAGTATCAACGATTAACATTTAATCGCGTTTTATGACACCCAAGAGTATAATTCCAATCGAGAGATATTGTGAAGCTGTCACGAATCGCTCTCTTCGTGATATATCCGAGATCCTGTGGTGCTATAGCGATCGCGCGGAAGAAGTCTCGAAGGAAATAACTTTGAAGAAGGAGGAGGCCGTGTAGGAAACAGTGGTGATTAACAACCAACGGCAAAATCCACCAGTGTGTGTAATTAGCAATTCTTACTAGTCTTTGAGCAATAGGTATATATCATCGGCAAACTACCGATATAATTTCTCGATCTTAACAATTATCGGACGAGTCAGACAGACAGTTTTAATGCTCGAAGGATAGTCGACTCGCGAACTTCCTAGATATATCACCTCCGACGTGCGTACGCGTCTTTCGTCGTAAATTGCGCAACGGAACTGCGTCTGGAATCTCCGTTGAGGAAGTATATATGCGGTCACGTAACATAAAACACTCGACTCCGTCACACATAATTGTGATCGATGATGCATTTATGTATATTGAATCACCTACATCGCGTTGTTTGAATTATAAGTTTTTTTTTATTCATCGTACGGCTATGACTTTTTATAAATATTTCATTATTATTAATTGACGAACAATCTTATTTCTATAATTTCTTATATAGCTATCGGATTGTGATTTTACAAAATAACAAAGTGTTAATAAATTACAGTTTAACTGTGAAATATAAAAAGCGCTGCATTTACTTTACTTAAACTTGACGAATAAAACACTGAGCCGTTAGTAGGGCCGGTGTTGCGGCTCGGTAGTTTTACGGTAGGTTAACGGTCCCTCGCCTGTAATCCTTTGCGCATTTCATTATCCATGTTTATTAACGCCGCCTGATTGGGCCGATCAATGATTGATCGTCGTTCCTTGTCATCGTTTCCAATCCATCAAAAGATAAACGGATTAATGCAATCTGACGCGAGTGCACCCGAGTGCAAACAACTAGCCATGAATTATTGATTTCTATTATCGAACGTTTGCTCGTGCGAAGAAGTAGTTATGCGTTGCCGGAGATTTAAATTAGTACGATCATACCATCGACAATGTTCGAAATACAAAGAAGCAATGTCGTCGATTTCCTTCGCACGCACGACGATATTTCGCGTTCAATTGGTGTTTAGAGGCCCGCGGGTAGGACGGTCTAATGCACATGTCCACCGCTTGATGCATGAGATGTGTCGCAACCCTCCGAACTACAATGTCCCGCTGTACTTCATTCGCACGTTCGGCACGTCCCCTATCATATCATCGTTTGGTCTCACCAGCTCAAGAAACTATTCTATTCAACGGACCCCTTGCCGGTTGTTGTAATGAAATCATAATTGCATTTGCTCGACAAAAGTCACTGCGAGAGCCGTGCTATTCTGACCGAGCTGAATAGGGGATGAAAGACACGATGACAAGGGAGGCCAAGGTCGATGAAAATATTTGCTGACGGATCGTCACTGGCGCGCCGTCCTTGGTTACAATTTCGCAAGAGAAATAGTTTTTCTCATTTTAGTCTCGAGCCAAAAATACATTCTGAGAGACAAAGTAGGATTTATTTTTTGTTGCGCATACTCACGATATAGAATCGGATAAATCGTACCTATAAATATGACTGACGAAACTTGACTTGACTTGACAATCGTGTTTAAGGAAATTTTGAAACATTTATTCCATTATAAACGTAGATGGAAAATAACACAAGAACTCGATTACGAGGAGTCGACCCTGTTAGAAGAGTCCAACGACGTTTGTCACCGAAGATCTCAAATATCAGTGGTTTTTTGCATCTATCAACGACTACGTTCGGTGCATGATCGACCTTCAGTGTTCTCGCCAGGTTTTAATGAAGACGAGGAATGTCGGCGAAAGCCCTCGCTTCCACGTCCAACGTTCGCGAAAGCTTTCTATCGCGAGCGTACAAAGTATTCCGGATTCTTAAAATAGTCTGGGAATACTCCCCAAGCCGCGGATGAATATTCAAGCGAATGCAAAACTCCTTACGCCCGTTAAAGTTCCTTGAACGGGGCATTGATTCGCGCTCGTCCATGCCGGTTCTGGATTGAACAAAAGAGTTGGCTTTGGGTCAAACTTCCAGAAGCTCGAAGCTGCGGAACGAACCACCGTCGGTAGTTAGAGCACTAGCGCAAGAAGATATGTACCACCACGATGAATTCAAACGACGAGAGTGGTACGTAGCCCGTCTTCGTCCGTCCTTACCCCTCTCCCCTCGCTCAGCTCATCCCAAGTCGCTGGCTCTTCTACGAACGTCATTGCACAGAATCGCGCTGGAACTAAAACCCGAGACCGACGACCGATCTATCGTCGATTTACTAGGTCGGATAATCTTGGATTTCGTAGATTTCAATTACGATACTAACGGCACCAACTCCAATAAAATAATTCGATCCAGATTGAAATAACACAAATCCTGGATTTATTTTATGTTAAGCTTTGTCGAATCAATTTTACGAATTTTCCAATTTGCAATCCATTCGTCTAATTTTAATTTACGTAGGATCGTGTCTTGGAAACTTCACTGTGATTATTAGCACGAACGGTATTTATCCTGCATTCCCATTCGTCGCATTAACAATGCGTACGCAAGGGAGTATTAGAGAAGGTGCGGATCGAGGGGGTGACCTCGGTGTCGTACCACCAGTTACTGGGTTATGCATTATGATTACAATTTATGGGACTGGGTCTCGCGCGCGAGGTGAATGGCCTGTGTATTCTGATTTTGCGAGAATATATCGCCTCTCAGTTATGCGCTGCGGTAAGATCAGCTGGTTAATTCGCACACGAACGTCAACGATATCAATCGTCAATACCAAATGATTGATTGAAAAAATTGATTAACAGCATTTACAATTTACAATTTCATAAAAACGTATTACTTCTCCGAGGAGATTCTAACATTGACATTCGACTTCCAGAAGCCCGAGAAACTCCCGTCGCGATTAAAACAGACAACGGCGGCGCGTTAAAGAAACATTAACGCGTCTCGTGCTGTTTCACATCCCCGAATTCCCAAAAGCATGCTATAAATCAATATATTTTCGAGGGAATGAGAGAAGGATGATGAAAGAAAAAACGCCTTAGGAACAGTTAACACGTGTGAACAAATGGTTGTGGAGGTGGGGGCAGAATCCAGGCTCGTCTTTCGACGCGCGACACGCCGCGTCGTGGAGTCTGGATCGCGAGGATGAGCGTATAAGCGTGCTGTTGAACGCGTCGTGCGAGAAAAAACGTGGCCTGGCATCGTCGCTCGTATTAAAAGCATGCCGCGGCTTTTTAAACCCGCAACCTGTGCGCCAGCTCCTACGAATGAAGTTAATACAGCTTCCTGGAAATGTCACGACTCTCCGGGGTTATTTTAATTTTTACCAGTTCCCATGCGAGTTGGTGCACGCGCTTTATCTCGCGACGCACCAGACGCGAGACTAACGAAAGAAATAGTTTCACGAAGACTCACAGATCCTAAAACAAACTGCGCGTCCCTCCTCGAATTGCGTGTATCACGTCAGCCACTGCCGCGTGCATGTTAGACTGCTCTCTCGGGTGCTCGTTTCCACGACACGAATTGACGACTAGTTTTTTTTTCTCGCTGCGCTGTTTACGGAGAGTGATAAAAAATTTCTCGACTATCCAGTCATCAGAGGGTAAATATATTGTCCTAGCTGTGATTTCGCTTAAAAAAAAAAGAAGCGTATTTCACACCGAGGGTGGGATTAATTGTTCCAACGTTTGGAAATCGCTGTAGGGGAAAGCTAAATACTTACGAATGTGAGAGACGCTCGATCTTTTTTTCACAACTTTCATGAAGACGGTTTGATGGAATTTCTTGAAGGGTTGATGAAGTAGATGGTCCCGATGTTTTAATCAATAGCGAACGATAAACCCGAAAAGTAATAGAGCAAACATCAAAGTCTGGGGAAAGATCGATGTTGCATCAACTCCGTGAAATTCAGACCATGAATTTCAGCATCTCCGTAATCATAGAACTGTCTGGTAGCGTGATTTATGAGAACAATCCGTTCATCCCTCCTCCAGAATATCGGTGAATTCAGCTCGAAGCCTTTCGCATAGTGCCGGTGCGCAATAGAATAAGATTTAGTGGAACTTCCGTGCGGTGGTGGAGTTGGGCACACTCCCCTTTAGCCCCTGTCGTCCCTCTTCGCTCCACTTGAGCTAACGAATCGGAAACGGCGTGATCCATTTCCAAGTTCTCACCCCCTTGATGCCGGTGAAACGAGCCCTCGCGCTACATCTTCGTTATGGGGCCATTAGAGAATCGTCTCGACTTCCCAGCTCTCGGCAAAACACGCCCGAGTGTATGTCGAATCAAACACGGAGCCTTCCATTTTCCAGTGTTGTATGCGTATCATCGAGACAGGAGGAGAAATAACAAACGAGAGGGTGAGATACACAACCCTTTAACTAGAATTTTAATCTCCACCCCGTTATCGTCTCCCTTCGAGAATTCAGAGATCGTTCCTTTATCCCAGCAAATAGCGTCTCCCACCATGATATGCAGCCCGGTGGCATTGTAATATGAATAATAACACCGCTTTGATAGAAGAACTTTCATTCGGATAGCCCGCAGGCGCGAAGGAATGCGCGATAGTCATTATCCGCCGGATAGTCGTATCGTATAAAATTCGAGGTACAAGAGCGTGCATGCAAATGAAACGTGGACTTCTTGGGAACTTCGAAGAACCAGTGAGACGCAGGAACAAGGTATTCCATTTCTGTAACCCTGCATGGGATTTTCATCGACCAAAGTGTACCCAAGCGTCGACTACCGAGTGTGTTCGAAGGGCGCAAGGAGGGTTTGGGCTCTGTGACGTTCGAAATGACCCACGTGCCGGTTGAAGCAACTCTGTATCGTACGTTGAAGCTTTGCGAATAGTGTTTGGATGGTTGAAAGACGACGGAAGGGTGGAGGGGATGGAAAAGGGGTACGGGTCGCGTCTACGCGCTCGTCTACGAACGACTATTCACTCTCGCTACAACTAGACTAACTGCCACGTCTTAGACAGACCGCGGGATTTGCATATTCAAAGGTCGTGAATCCTGTGGACTTGGGTCGAAGGGCTGGGGGTGTGCGCTGCTATACGAAAATGGGAGTTCTCCGCCGTGTACTATATACGGTAACGTCGTAACAGCGGTAGTCGCAAGGGGGTAGTTTGTTAGGGAGCCAATACCTAACTGTTCATTAAGGTATAGGAACGTTAGGGCCGAGAAACGTAGCTGCGAGTGCCAACACAATACTATCGTATACAGCCCGGGCAATAAGAAGCGGTGTGTGGGACACACGTGGCTCTCTCAAACGAAAATACTCAAGCATACACACGGAGTTGCATCGAAGTGGTATAACCCGTTTCCGACCGAGCGTGTGGTGTTACCAACACGAATTAACGTGCCGGAAACCACGAAATTATTACCTATCCGACGCCCAAGAGCCGCTCTGGCATCAATACGCGAAGAAAGCGGCCAAGACCGCACAGTGCCGAGTATAGAAGATGGTGAAGGACACGGAGGTGTCGTAAAAATTGTCAAATTGCTCCGGCCCACGGATGGATAATGCATAAACTCCGTTTCCGTCTCTCTTTCTCTGTCTGTCTGTCTCTCTCTCTCTGTCTTCCTTTCTCTTTGTCTCTTGAATTGGTGCGGATGGTCGGTCCATTCATTATTCAATAGCGGAACGAGACGGGGAATTGGATGTTGCGAGAGGGGGTTGGAACAGGAGGTTTCTGGTTCAAATTACGTCGCTCGACGAAAGAGCCGTTTTGACACGAAAGTTTCGCTCGCCACTCGGTCTCAGCCACCTCGAGCTATAGGTCGTGGCATTCGCGTCAGAGCGAGAACAAACCACCCGGAAGGAATACATTAAAAACATATACGTAGCGCGCTGACACAACCGACGACGTCGTTGCGAGGACCAGTTTAGTACGCCTAGTTGCACTTTGCCTATGTAGCCTACCTTCGATATGTATCTATTTTATTCGTGTATATATATGTGTGTGTATAACAGGCGTGTGTATATGTATATATGTGAAATAGCAAAGAGTACCATGCCGGCTTCCACAAAATAGATATAGACACGAATCTTCCATGTGTATAAGAGAGCTGTACATTGTATTATATATGTACTCTAATAGTTCCTTCCTGAATAATGCATCAGACGGCATATTTGCATCAAACTTCGAGCAGTTGCTCGCCCACCCAAACCCACCGCGGTGCTTCCCAAACTTTCTTGCTTTCTCTCGCACATCTTTGACTCGTCCTACGGAGACTCGCACCGTTCTCCGTCTCATTCTTTCACGTTTTCGCCACATAACGTCACTGCGCTATCCTTCTTCACCGCCACTCGGCACATTCTCACTCCGTCTTCAGGATCTCCTTTCTTTCCAGGCACCCTTCCTTTTTTCGTTTCCCCCTCTTCGTCGAATAAATGATAATTTTATTACCAGCCCGAGGCGAATGAGACACGTACATGCGCACTGATACAACAACGGCGAAGGAAACTTTCCAGCCCCAAAAATACCATTTAACCTTCGGCGGAACACTGACTTGAAATAACAATGTGCGCGCTGGGGGCCATTACCGACATTCCACGCGGTTGAAACGAAGAAGACTTTGTGGCCTTTTGCTCTTTTCTTTTTTCGTCATTGTCATAAAGCGAGGAATTGACGAATGCGTCAATTTTTCGCTTTATGTCGTTACTGCCTGAGTTGGAAGTATTGCTTGGAGAGATCATTAAGTCCTTCATTAAACCGATGGTGTAATATTGGAAGCCTGGAAGAACTTTGAGCCAGTGCGTAATAGGGATCACGGGAGATAGTGGATTTCATGAAAATTTACAATGCTCACCCCATAAACGCGCTTTCGTCGACTCGGCGATTTTCAATCTCGTTAACGTTTGAAGCTAGGCGCCAAATCCACCCCTCGCGAGCTCGACGAACATCGCCCAGATGCCTCGAGCCTGTTTGGATTTTTGTCTCGGTCGATTGCTCCCACGGGGGAGATGAAAATTATGAGTCATGGATTTTCCCCGCGGTCTTTCGGTACGGGAATTCGTTAATTTTTGGTTAACTTACGTCGAAGTCTCTGTTCCGCAAGAATAAGAAGGGTGAAGAGAGACACTATCCTGTCCATTCGCGAGAGTTCGTTCGAGAACGTACAGAGGGCGGACGTGTGTAGATTGTTTTCGTTGGAGAAAAGGAAGGAAAGATGAACGAAGCGGGGTGGAAGATTATTCGAGGATTTGATCGATCGGCTTTGGTCGAGATATCAACTTGGGTTAACGAAAGTGAGTGAAATTGGCAAGCGCCTAAGGACCGCGGTACTTAGCCATAGTGCTCTCTCCTCCCTTTGTCACTGTGACGAGGAACGCTTTTGGGTACACGTAGTTAATTCATTATAGCTCTGCGGGAAGCCACGACAGGCAGTGCTGCATCGTGTCAATGCACTTGTGCACATGCTTCGTATCTCCTTCTTTTTTTCCCTCTCTCGTCTACTCGCCGATGTGCCTACGGTAACGAATGCCGCTGTGGCTGCCATGTCACAATCCCGAATGGCACGAGGGATTGATTGGCATGATTCACCCTTTCGGCCCCTTTGGACGAGCCGAGAATTACTTCTTTCTCAGCGAACGAGCGAGCCACGAATAGAATAGAACGGGTGGTGAGCTACTTCGATGCTGGTTCGAAACTCTAAAATCGTAATTAGGGGTAGGTTTACCCCCGTGGCCCCGCAAATTGGTCATTCATCGGTGACTATGCCGTAGCTACTGGCGGATGCGAGTGGAGAGAAAAAAAAACACTTTCAGGCAACTAGCATAGGGTAGGAGAGGCCAATTTGAAGACGCTCAATAGCTCGTTTGTTCCACGCTCAGCCAGTTACTATCGTACCGAGATCTTCGC
This sequence comes from Netelia virgata, assembly GCA_951802705.1. Classification (NCBI taxonomy): domain Eukaryota; kingdom Metazoa; phylum Arthropoda; class Insecta; order Hymenoptera; family Ichneumonidae; genus Netelia; species Netelia virgata. Next base: position 30,569,755 of record OX637867.1, on the reverse strand, counting down.
GTATTCGAAAATACTGACGATACTTTGGGAAATACTCGGTGAATTTCTTATAGATATAACAATTATAGCAAATTCTCAACTCTCCTTTGCGCATGTTACGTATCGATAAGTTATAATTGCATCTGGACAATCGTGATTGATACATCGCTACTTCGAGTCTGGTATACATCACGATTACTAATCGCAGCTGAAACACTAACATATATTTCGGAGAATCGAAGAAATAGCTGGGGAAAAAACCATCGAGACGTATACGCGATTGACGTATCGGGCATGTATGAGCTGTGTACGAAGCTTGAGTGTACGACTGGTAGTGCCACGGGAGATTTATTAATACGAGTACCCTACTACGGGTATAGATGTTAAGGTTCGTCGATTGAATGAATAACGAGGCACTCGCTCTGCGTTCTATCTCTCTCTCTCTCTCTGTCTCTCTCTCTCTCTCTCTCTCTCTTGGGTCCGACAGCAAAAGATATCCCATAGTAAATATCTATGAAAACGCACGGGCGCCGTGGGGCACACGTTGAGTTTCTTCCGTCGTTCCGGACGATCGGTTATATATCATTGTGCAAATATATTATACCAGTAACTACTATATAACCGTCCGAGCCCGATGTAAGAAAAAGGAGAGAGAGAAAGAGAGAGAGAGTGAGACGAGAACGTATGCAAGATGCGGAGAAGAAAGATGGTCTCTTGATCGAGCCAAGAAACCAGCCAATAAACTATCGATCTTAATTAGTGAAAAACGTGAATCGCCCCAGCGATCGTACGAAGACGGCGCAACGACGTACGACGTTCCTACGAGAGAGGCGATACGCGAGACGTTCGATAAATTAAAGTCCCTCCCTCCCTCTGTCCCTCCCTCCCTCTCTCTCTCTCTCTCTCTCACACACACACTCTCTGTCCGTGTCCCGATAAATGGCGAATCGAGCTCGAGTTGCCGGAGGCCGAGAAGGGAGCAAAGAGACGGACGTCGATTTGAAGGTAAATGCGATCGCGACCCTGACAGTCGGCGAATGCAACAGCAGAAGCACACGCCACGCACGGCGCGTGCGAAAAACGCGAAGCGAATAACCCGTAGATTGCGTGCCGCGTGACGAGCACTCCTCGCCAAGAGTGAGACGAAAGCAAAGCTGGCGGTGAGAACGTAAAGAGAAATCGTACGCGACGAGATATACGTGAAACGTACGAAGAGGCAAAACGATTTATTTTTTTTATGACCGCTCGATGATCGCGTGACTCCGCATTATCCCCGTCGAGGTTTCGTCTCTTTAAGTATAATGTATAGCCAGTACTTATGTATCGATGCAAAATACGAAGTTACTTAGCAATTTTGACACTGAACCATCGATAAACGTATACAATTTTTCTCATTATTTTTCTTTTTACTTTTCCCTTTCGTGCCCGTACGAGTGATTATATTTAATAGTACAGAATTTACCCCTTGGCGACGAGAGTCTCTTTGAAATGGCCTCGATTAAATCATTAGCTTCGCATAACGAATATTAATTATACCGCGATGAGTCTGGGAGTTTGCGGAGGGAGAAAATTCTCGCGACGTCGACGACCACGACGATATCCACTCGACTCGTCATCGCAAAGTTCTCACGAGTTCGGCTTTATTATAGAGTCGAATCGTAGTCCCATAGTGACGCGCGTTTCTTACTGAAATTTTCATTGCGAGAGTCGAACGCACGATGGTTCAAAATTCGTAAGTACGCAGGGGATGACTGATGGATAAAAACCACGTCCGCGACACGAGGGCCGACGGGGGTTGAAGTAGCTTATGGCTTATGAGTGTCACGAAGACTTTTATGAATAATACGAAAGATTCGAGCATTTTCTTTTTTCTCTGACGTTTTTGTAAAGTGCATTTCACCATTGAAATTCTCCATGGTCGTTTGTTTCGTCGCGTTCGAATGAAATTTTATCGAGCGCGAATGCCCCTCGTTGGATCCTCAAAAATTCATGGTCGTTCGATAAAATCAATTGTAAAGCGCGATAACGGCGAACGCCACGCTAGTGTAGTAACCCACTACGAGAATCGAATGGTTTGTTGCATTCAATCGATGCACACTACCAAAAGTGTTTCACCCTTTTACGCTGAAACTGCCAATTTTCGTGCTCTCCCGACCCTTCCGCGTTTTTTTACGTTTGTATAAGCGTTATCGATGACACCCACGGACGTTTTGACGAACGGAAAACGATGCTTTTCGCGTGGGTTAATCGCGAATGACACGAAATTTTCCCCCGATAACGGTTATGACGAACGCACGCGATGGCTCTCACGTTGCGTTCAGGGTCCGACAAACGCCAAACGATATAACTATGTATTTCGTGTGCATAAATATGGATGACCGAATAAAACATAGATCAAACAATGGGAAATGTGATGCACAAATATCGTTCGGTGAAATGTATAAACACTGAGCATGTTTAGTGCAGGGGGGGAGGATAAGCACAGGGGGAATATCGAGTAAATTGAATTCATAGCATTGTGATAATGAGTCATCGGCACGATGAAGTGCAAAGCCCGCACTTATTTTAGTACATTGCCAGTTTTTTACTCAAAGGGTGATCGTCCGGGAAATAACGCCCACGAAACAAGATTTTTCCATTTGAATTTTTACTGTGTGGGTGAATAGAGAATTTTATAAATACGATGATGCGCGTTTGCTCACTCGTCCCTATAGCTTCACTGTGTTATGCGTCGGAATATTTCGTCGAAATAACATAACGTGTCGACATTCGCGCATTCATACATATAGTAACCCCTCTTGTTGCCATCCCCTGCAGCGAGGGTCTCGCGCGATTCGATGGTTCGTTGAAACTTGCGAGGCGCGATAAAAAGCGTAATGCGATGACAGAAGGAGAGCCAGAGAGAGAGAGAGAGAGAGAGAGAGAAAGAGAGGGGTAGAAAAAGAGAAAGCAAAATCGGGTCCCGTGTAGCATTCGAGGAGAGCGTGGTATATAACGTATCGGGAACTATATAACATCGCAGTATCGGGAACTACGTAATGTCGAGAGACCCAATGGTACACACGCAGAAGAGAGTCATGGGTTATGTGCGCGAAATTATACTGTAAACCGAATTCTACCAAGGGGGATAAAGGGGGGAGGGGGAGGGGAATACACCCCGTACTACAGTGACGAGAGGCAGTGATATCGTCGAAATGTAAATATTTTATTTAATATCGGAGCACCGGTACGCGAGCTTCGGGATGGAATAACCAAACCTCTCAAGCTCTCTGTTGGTTTCCGTTGGCTCGCGGGCTCTCTCTCTCTCTCTCTCTCTCTCATCGCGCGCTTTATACCCCTCATAATCGATTGTTCACGAAACCTCGAAAGCTTGATTCGCATATACATTCAGCGGTACACATGAACGAGATGCGGAAATCGAAAAATTCCAATCGAGTTATTCGACCCCTATTGACAAATACTCTCTCGCATAGTATGATTGAATTCGTGCACGAGTTTCGACTCGATAATCGTGGTGACCGAATGCCGATAAGAAGCCAATGGCTACCGGACACGAGTATATAACGCTAAGGAGGGTACAAGCCGTAATCGAGAGGGTCTGAACGTGACGTAATTCGAGGGAATCACCGCAGTGTTAGAGATTGCAGAAAAGAGTCTCGGGGGATGAGGAGTTCGGAATCGACGAATTTCCCATTCAACGATATCTCGCGTCCTTCGCATTTAGGTTTTGCCAAAATTTACAACCCTAGCTCGTATAACCCCCGTGGTCTAGACTAGAACAATTTCGTCGGTGAGTTTGATATCGTCGATCCGGGAGGGGTAGAGTACGAGAGAGAGAGAGAGAGAAGAAGATAGAGCCAAAGGGGTAAAGAGGCCGACGGCGAAATCGTTCGACAGCCGTACGAGACCCCCGGGAGACGACCACCCCCCGTGTTCGTACCTAGATATACCGGAGATGCCCGCACTCAGGAACTAATACAACACCAACTGCATCGTGTGGTTTTACCGTTGGTGATGCTCTTTACGAGCATTGGGTACGTAAATAACCGAGACGGTTGAGAGTAACAGAGTACAAGAACGAGATAGTCGAAGAGAGAGAGAGCGACAGAGAGAGAGAGAGAGAGAGAGAAAGAGAGAGACAGCGATGCAAGAAGCAGTGAGAGAAGGCGTACCAGCGTTTCCCGTCTCGTCTTTTGCGCGCATAAACGACATTCCGCGACGCTTGAAGTACGAGAATTTTCTTTGATTTATCTTACTACCCACTCGGCAGTACGTACGCCAAGAGAGAGAGAGAAAGAGATAGGAGTGCAAGAGAGAGAGAGAGAGAGAGAGAGAGATCGCGCAGTGAGTTCTCCAGGACTCCATTCTTGGTACACGGAGGGTCCGTACTCCTCTCTGGCAGGTCGCAGCTGTATCTACTCCTCGTGCCGTTGCATGTTATACCGATGCTATAACGTTCCTCTTAGACTCCATCTTAGAGAAGCTGGGTACGACACAAGCTTCGTAGCGGAATGACACACTTTGCCCTCTCGCGGTCTCTCCCCCTCCCCCCTCTCGGTCACATACAGCCTCTCCAATCTGTCTCCCATGAAGTATATTTAGCGTTACGTACGTTGATATTTATATGATCTACACACACACTCGAAAAGCAGGTGAGCTTTGCCTACACCGCGCACGTTTCATCGTCATTCAACAAAAAACATCGTCTCGTTTCGAGCTTCATATGCGGGACATAAGCGTATATTTCGCCCGCATTTCTCGCACGCTTTTTACGATTCGTTCTATCGCGAGTTATCAAAGTTCGTGTCATTGACGATTCAAACGAGACAAGCTCGTGGCCATTATAACCATTTTCGAGCTCACCGTTAACGAAACGTTGACGCGAAAACATACGTAAATCTCGGGACATAACGCCCCGCATAGGAATATGCGAAGAGCCGACGAGTGAAAAAAAGGAGCCATGGAAGGGGAAAAATCCTGGGAGAGTGAGAGTGAATGGCACAGCCGGAGTGAGCAGTAAAACTAAGAAAACAGCTCTCGTGCACTCTCCTCCATCCTCGGACTCTAAAAAGTTGCGCATACATTACGCCACGCAAACACGGAGCTCGAGCTTGTGTGCGCGCAAGAACGCGAAGGAGGCCTCAAACGCATGTAAGGATCGCGTCGTTCCCCATCGTCTGTAGCGGTACAGCGAGCAATAAAAGCTTCCCCCACACCTCCCCTTCGTGCTCGAGAAGCTCTTTCGTACCCATCACGTATAGTTATAATATAACGCATACATAAGTTTCCCGGAACAACGTATGTGCGGAAGATAAAAAGAACCAACGAGAAAAAAGAAACGAGTCGGAGAGAGAGAAAAAGATTTTTACATAGGTTGCCTTACAAGCGCAATGATACCACGTTGGCCGCACGTTGCGTGTCAGTCTTTCCACCGGCGTCTCTCGTTGGCTCGCACTCTTATGCTGATGCCCTTATTCCCTCCCCCCTTGCTCCACCTTTCTCACCGCCCCGCGTGCCTGCATCATGCTGGATGCTTCATCGACACAACCGAGCGTATCGTTACCGTTCAATGTATTATTCTTTAGCATTTAAGAAGAAGCAAATTTGGATAGTAATAGAATTATCGTTTAAATTTGTAAAAATAAATAAAAATAAAGAAATTAGAGTTGGACCAATATTTCGTTCGAGTTGGGTGGTGGAAAATAGACCGAGTACCGTGAGAGGGTAGAAAAAAGAAAATATCGTTGGACACCGCCGGCAGTGTCAAAGGTATGAGAGGCAACAATTTACAATCACGAAATTGACATTACGGCCGAGCTAAGAGGTACGAGCGAAAATAATAGTTGACTTGTAAAGCCCTGGTAACCACGCGCCGTTTCGCTATTCGAACTGTGGTATAGGTTAGCCCTCTGGTGGGACCGCATGCCGTGCCTCGGTCCGTATATCACCGGACGCTGAGTGCTCCCATAAATACCAGATCATCGTCGAGAGAGAGAGAGACAGAGGGAGCCCCTTCTTCGCTCTTCTCTTCTTCCCTTTTCGCTGCTCTGTGTCCACCTCGAGTTCACTGCGTGGTCGCAAGCACACACATGCACACGTATACCGATCGTACCCTCTTTGCTCTCAGTTTTCCTCCGTCCTGTAACACGCTTTATATGGCGTATTCGTTCTCTCTCACGCACGAAGAACGAAAGCTATATCGGCCTTTTCGTACGAGCGCCGTCTCTTTATCTCCGTTTCACTTGCATCCCAGCCTCTGTTTTACGCTGCGACGCTCGCCGTGTCTAGACAACAGAGGAGACACGAGGGAGATTCCCCGTTCTACTTTAACCGTTCGCCTCTTTCTCTTTCTCTCTCTTTTTCGCTCTTTCCCCCTCTCTCTCTCGCAAACCATGCCAACCACACGCTGCGTCAGAACTCCGCGTTTCGGCAATTTATTTAACAAAATGTCCCCTGCGTCGCTCGGGAAACGTACGAATGTACGTACGTGGAAAAAGCCACGATTATAAATGTTCGCGCGCGGTGTCTCGACGATATGGGGGTCGGGGGTGAAAAAAAACAGTCCTTGTCCGGTTGTTCGAAGCGTTTTTCCGGCGAGTTACATATCCGTATGTATCGCACATCGTGCGAGCTACAGCGACATAAAAAAATCGAAAAAGAGAAGTTTCCGAATTAACGATGTTACATAAGAGGAATGACGTCTGGGAAGGTTGATGCTGGTAGCGTAATTCTTTGTATTTCTTCGCCCTCGTGGCTACCTCGACTCTACTAGATTAATCTCGGCCACGGGCTTTAGAGCCACTGAGCAGAGTCTTCGCATTCATCGGGTCGGGTGGCTGATCCTTCTTTCACGGTGCACAGGGGAAGTATTAGCGATGGGTCACTAGCGAGAGGATATATCTGTCAAAGGGGTATTAGTCATCAGGATTATCTGAGAGAGTTGATCAAGTTTGCGTAGCACGTCAGTGGGTGAAAATTCGAGAAAGCCTGAATCTCGACAACGCCGGGTCTTAGAAGAGAACAAAATAACGACAAGCACGAAACAATAATGAAAATCTACCCTTTGGAGAAGGAAAATACAGAACGCTCTGTATCGAAGAAAACTACCGAATTTGTCCCTAAGGACTCGCAATTAGTATTGGTATATAATCCTGGTTATCCTTTCGCACACTTATCCACCACTCGGGTTCTCCTTCAGTGCTTCATTTCAGCGCCAGAAGCAAGTGAAAGCAGAGAAGGCCTTTCAAGGGGATGATAGTGTGCTTTCACGGAAGCTCCGGAAGGGCTTGCAGTCGAGGACGGATACACGGTGGGTGATATACAGGTCGAGATATATCCACATCGCTCTCACGGACGGAGTAACGAACAGGAAGGGATGGTTCGTCGACTTTCCCTAAACCTTCCTTGACGAGGCTGGCGTTATTTTCTTTTTTTTTCTATTTCCCTTCTTCCTTTCGCATCCACTGCCCATTACTTCTCAGCGATCAGTAGATTCAGCAGGGCACCCAACTCGGCACGAGGTATAAAGTTCTCAGGAGGTTTTTATCCCCGAAGCTACCTAGCCCGTTTCTAAGTTTGCCATACGATGAAGGGAGAGGGTAAAGTCGAACTAATCTCTCGAAACTCCGTTAACCCCTTTCCTCGGCTTCGCTTCTTCACTATAGCTCTCCTCTTGCGCCGAGAGAGAAATACTTTTTCACTGTTCACGGCAATCCTATTTCTCGGGAAAATAACTAGAATCTGCTCGTGTCTGGTGTGGATTGCGCCGCGGGGGAATCTCCCGTCAGGTCTTCCCAAGCAAAGAGTTCAATTTTTGTTACCAAAGTGGTTCGGAGAATCTGCACGTCGGGCAGGTCTACGTACGATATACCTACGTTAAAGGTCTTCGCTCCGACTCCTCGTAGCTACTTAATATGGTTGTACAAAATGGTACGATGCAACTTTTATAGAGTTTTCATAGAACTATATATTCGCGTTCGTTGGACGAACGAATACCGCATGCTACGTTTTAGCTCCGCCATACTACCCCCGGGCTGAATATCTTTTACCCACGAAATTACCCGTCTCCCCTCCCCCGAGGAGTTACTTTTTCGTAAGTGGCGAGCTGATGGTTCATCGAGACTCTCGAAGCACCGAGTAATATTCGCTCTTGGTCCACGACACGGAGATTGTGTCGGGCTTCACGCTTCGAGACGATGGTTGGCAACGAGTTAAGGGAGAGATGGACCGAATGGTATATGATAGCTTCCCGCAATATCCTCGCGCTTTAAAGAGTGTTAAGTAGCGAGGATCAAGAATTTAACGAGCTTTACCACTTACAGCCACCTTAACGAGCTGGCAGAGACTCGCCTCTTCTCCTTCACCATCGCCCAACCCCCTTCACCCTCAACCCTTATCCACCTTTGTTTCATCCCACCTCTCATCAACCGTTTCCTCGTTCACGCAAACCTTCTCGTCCAAACTCCGCGCTTTCCCTCTCGGTTCATTTACTTCTGGTTTAAGATCACGTAGAGACTAACGCGCGGCCGGAATAATTCATTTCTTATAATTAATTCACGGGGTACCGCGGCAACCGACCGTCGACGCGTCTCAATTACACGCGTTCTCGTGGCGCGTATATTTTCTTGCTCGTACATCGCCGTTGAGCAATTCATTCCAATGCAATTTTGTTTCTGTTTCTTTTAATTTGCAGCTTTTACACGGTCCATTGTACACCGAGACGTCGGCTCGCTTTCGGTTCAACTCTGTCTCCCGTGGAAAAGAAAGGATACGAAAAAGTTAATTGGTTCAAATTTTAATAACAAATCGGGGAATTCCCTTCGGTGTCATCGTTCTCTCGCATGAATTCTTATTGTCTTGCAATTTATCTCGCTTCTGCATTTGCGTATGATGCGTAGAATAAACTTGGGATAAACTTTATTACTCCTAGTAGTTAGAAATCTTGCTCAAAGAACGGCTGGAGGTAACGCAATGTTTGCTGGAACCAGGCTTAGCGGAGTCCCTAGAAAATCGGTCAGTCTCACCTTGCAGAAACGATACGTGTTGCGAGAGAGTCGGAAGAGGCTGAAGTGCGAACACTCGTGAGCTTCGGTATATATGACCGAGATATAACCCTTATCAAGTTGGCATGCAGATAATGCACTCCGAGTTTCATTTGCACCACCCACGTCCATTCTTCTCGACAGGCAACGAGCTCTCTGGGGGTCTCGCGTTCGAGAGCTCCGGGGTACATGCAAGCTCTCTTTCTCTCTCTCTCTCTCTCTCTCTCTCTCTCTCTCTCTCTCTCTCTCTGTATATATATATATATTCTTGAGCGCGTACGTCCGAGTCCATATTATTCTAGAACCAACGAGAGAGAATACCTAGCGGAGGACCCGAGGGATTCTCTCGTCAGCGTTGCCTGCGGTACCGCGACTTTGACCGGGCCCAGTACTCCGCCAGGTATCACGTTACCGGGACTCAACACGCGTGTATATATAAAGACGTGCCCTCGTAACCGTACACCCATATTCTCTGCACATTTTGCGGTGTAGTGCGAGATTGGTAAGCTAGAATGACCACGGAGTACCTACCATTTTCTTCGTCAACGAAATACACGTGGACACTTGCTCTCCCGGGTCATACGAGAACCACTTTCATCGTCATGGCGCATCCATGACTAAATTAATTTCTTCTATCTCGTGCTGGGATAATGAGATACGGTAAAGATTGAATTCTGTCGCGTGTCATCCCCGGCACGTGGTAACAAATGTCATCCCTCGAACCTAACAACCGTATCGTCCAAAAAATTGCAAAATTGTATTTGACACTTTACCAGCGACGATTTGATGGAAGATTCTTTTGTATTTTATGGCAGAGCGAATGTCTACATCATGAAAACATGCTCTAAGTAATATAAAAAGATGTTAGGATCCCATCAGTGGATGAGGGAAACAGAACGACCTAAATCGCTCACATTCGTCTCATACCCTAGAAAGCTCGGAGAAGTAATCTGTCGCCGAAGAAACGACCCTTGAAACGCGAGGATGCGAGAAAACGAGAAAAAGGAAGACGGATATTCCTCGTTGATGTTCCAGGCTGTACGTGGACAAAAAGAAGCAACACATGTGAACAGATCTCGCAATAGTGCGTTAGGAGCCACCCTCGATTGGGCCAGAGGGCGTGTACTAATCCAATGATTGTTGGATAATTCAATAAGCAATGGAACATTTAACTTTAATTGTACAGATATGAAAGACTCGACTGTACGTTTACTCTGCTACAACGGACCAATATAGCTCGCGGGCTCATCAAACCCCATAACATTTTGCAACGTTCTACGAAAACGCGTTTTCGAGGTGCTCCACCCTTTTCGTTTACCGTCTACATACTCTGCACATATACATGTATACTTCTACGTGACTGTGTCGAGCAAGGAGAGAGGGTAGTTTGCGCTATAGGTAGACGTTTGGTTGCGGCGCGGTGAGTAATCGGTGCTTGGAAAAGCGCGGAACTGGACAAATGTCCTCCCGAACGTTGTTTCGGTGGACGAACATGAATTGGTAGGGCTGTATCAGTCCGTGAAACAAGGTTTTAGCCGGCCACGGTTTCGGGCTTTGCGAGTCTGCACCAGCCCGCGTTAAGGTCGAAATACTATCATATACTCGCAAACCATGAATTTTTCTATTTAACCGAACAACCATGGTCGGCAAATCATTCGTATCCTGATAAGTGTAAAGTGTCGAATCGTACCAGAATCCATCAACGAGTATAATCGATATGTCATCATTCGATAACAAAAAAATGACCGAGACCCCCACCCGAGGAAACCTTGAGGGAGGTGACGACTCCGCAGTTCCGTTATTTTTAACGGAGTCCTCGTCCACCTCTCCATTTGTTCAACCCTCATCCGGAGCAAGTGAGAGTAATCTGTCGGCGAAAAGCAGCGTCGCCGGAACCGAGTGGAGAGAGAGACGAATGTGCAGCGGGTGTGCGAACGTTGTTTCGCGAGGGTACACCACCCTACTAGCTTGGTTGTCCCGATTCATGTCCGTCGTTCGTTTTCGCGTGTGAGGGTAAAGGAATGTAGAGGATGACTCGATGGTGTAGCGACAGAGAGACGTCGGTCCGTTGGACATGCTTCCGTGGTTCGCTCATGGCCCGTCTCTGTACTCCTTCCGCTGTTCAAGCTGCTGCTTTCCAGTTCCAGTTTCGGTGAGTACACCAGTGGCAGGTTTCGATCCCCGCACTGCCCTCGCGTTGTGATTGGTACGTACGTGAGTTGCATTTCAAGCATAAGGGCGTACGTGCGTCCAACGCGCTGACGGACGGACCAGGACCTCACGATGTTTCCCCTGCGCGAGGGTAGATGAGCAAGGGGATCAAAGCCGCAGGGTGCATAGGCTGCTGTTCTGGTTTGGTCGACTCTGTGCATATATATATATATAGATATATGCACTAACTCACTATCCACAGCACCGGCTCATTCGTCTAGGGAGAGTGAATACCGAGAGATTCACGTGTGCTCTCTCCGGGCTCTCCCACTCCCATCCCTGTCTCAATATCTCTGGCTCGTTCTCTGCCACGATCTCTCTCTTTCCCTCGCTCGTGTTGATCGGCTTCGAAGTCTGTGGAAACGGTGGGGAATGTTTGCAGATGCCGGCGAGCGCGACCGAAGGATCACTCTACCCCGCCTTTCCAACTCAACCCCCTGTTACCGTTTCGATCCAAATTCTTGTGCTGGCGAGTAGTCGATCGGCTCTCCAACTCCCCCATCATATCCGTACGCGCCTACAGGGTAGCGAGGTTCGGCAAGGCGTTCACTGGATTCTCGGAATTTTAGCTAATGCCGTCAATTCTTTCCCACCACCCGATCAAAGTTTTTACGGACGAGGTAATTAACGAGAGATATCTCAACTTCGTCGAATTTGACATGTTTATTGGGTCACTCGTATTTCTTTATAAGTGATTTTTTCTTTTCGCAAGAGATTTTTTTGGTGGAAAATAAACAATTGTGTGAGAGGTCCTCCCTGCACTCAGGCCCTTTTACATTTTCTCTTTCACTTTCCTTCGTATGAATCGGAAAACATCGCGATCCATCACCCTCCAAGGATCTCTCCTTCATACCCAAGCCGCTGAAATCGTCCTTACACGTCTGCTTTGGGGATATGCACACCCTCTCGAGATACGCCTTCGATCCATATGCTGCGGGAACTTTGGTAGATTTTCGTGAGGGCTTTTTTCCGTACGATACAAAGAGGGCAGAGTGTTCTCAAGGACTCTCCGCGACACTCTCATCCATCAATTAACTTTCGGGACATTTGAGATCGTTGAAGTAGAGCAAACGTCTCTTTCACTCTCCATGGAATGAACGATCCTACTCGAGAATGTTTCGGAGAGTGGAAAAAAAACGCGTTATCGCCCGGAATAATCTATATCTTTACGCCCGTGCTTTAAGTGAATTTTGAAAAGAAAAACAGCGTTCAATCTCCAACGTGCTTTTTATCTCATTTAGTAGTCGTGATCGTTGGTTAGCAATAGGGGCTTCCCCGACCTATAGGTGCCATTTGAGTGTCGAAGTCTAGTACTCCCGCGCTGCAAGCTTCATTTCGCGTCGGGCGTACATGTCTGGAAGCGCCGAGTACATAGAGCGAAGTACATATATACGCCTAACTAGACATACTCCACTAGAATGATGATATATGGATCGTTCCATCATTAATCGACGAGCGATCTGACTAATTTCTGATTAACGTGCCATTTTTATATTTTATTTGTTCATAGGTTCTTTAACTGGAACGATCATCTCCTGATTTCCATCTCATTCGCGTTCAAACTTTACTCATTTTAATATTTACAGCCTCAAGCTCGGTGATTAACCCTGGAATAACCCATATGCATACACGTATACATAGTTATCGAGCTTTTGGAGCTTGGCACCACCAAAGCGTGTCGTATGATCGAAAATTACTGAAGGTAGAGAGTAATGTACGTGCTCGGTCTCTCTCGGTCTTCCTCTCTGTACGGAGTGCGGCAGCAGGCAGCACATACAGCACTATTGCTTCACGGTATATAGCCCATGTACACCGCCATCGGGTGACCGGCCAAAGCGCACAGGGTCTATTAGGGCTCCGGATTGCCAGGACATTATAGGCCCTACTATATCTGCCTTATCAGCCGATCTAATGGCAGGTACCCGCATCCAAAATGTATCCTCTCATCCCTCAACTATGTGCCCACCATCACGTTGTATCAAACGCCACTGCACACTCTCTGTGCCTATGCTGATCAATGTCTGTGAAGCTGACGCTCGCTGGCTTATGCTGGGTCAATAGACCGAGGGGGTAGAGAGCCGACGTACCCGAGAGCTGGTTTATACGCGAGACATTGAGTTAACGAAATTGTGACGTCCGCACGTAGCAAGGGAGTGGATCCAGGTAGCAAGAACTAACTGGATTGTGTGGGATACGTGTTAATAAACATTCTTTTATTACATCGGCAGGATGTCGAGGGATTGTTTATTACTGGTGAATACACGTCGGGAGGGACGTTAACGAATATTTTACAGACGAACGAATCTTCGATCTGGGGACCGTACCGAGAGTGTCGAGTGCGACGATGAAACGAACGGAATGGGCGGAGAGAATTACGCCGATAGGGAGAGAGAGAATTTTGAACGAGAGTACAATTCCCAAGAGAATTCAACAACCGTTTTATCGTATCGGCTCATCTATTACATTTCAATGCAACCTCTAATTTCGCGTCCCATGCGAGAGGTCTCACGCCGATAATGCCCCCCGGTACCAGAACAATAAACTCCCCTCGAGCGTGTCATTGAGATCGTCTGATATTATCCAACCGGCAGCAGCCGCCGCGTTGTATGGATTCGGCACGCGGTGTACGTGTGTTGTGTGCATACGCGTACCGGAGAGGCTGCCGAGTATGGCTCTATACCATATTATAACGTGTATAGTACATAAGCTTGGTACCGGGTGTTTCGTTCGCTCTATCTCAAAATCCCCCTGACATTGTTGTGGAACCAACCGTTTGTCGAATGATCGACTGCGCCAAATCCGCCTGATCTGACGATACCGATATACGCGAACACAAGCCTGCACCTTTCGTTCCGTCGACAATGCACCAACACACTCGGGTTCGCTTCGTCTGCGAAATAACTCGCTGTCAAAACTCGCGACAGATTCCAATCTGACGGAATGGAACGTAGAAATCAGTCGAGAAGAATCGCGAGAAAAGTAAGTCGAGAAATTAATTTTTGGATGCCTTTACCTCGTCCTCGCTCTACGCAAACAATTTCCGAAGAAAGAATCGAAAGTTGCACGGACTGACTGGGCATCCGGGAGTTTGAATGTCACCAAAGATTCGGAGCAATGTTAGGTTTTGAGCGTTCTGTATACAGATATATCTCTAAAACATGGGTAAGGCGAACTTATCAATTGCATCTCCTCAATCCAGGCACCCTAATTATCAAATGGATGCGCCCGTTCCATAAGTCTTCTTCGCAGTGAAAGGGAATCGAGCGGAAAACGGGAAAGAGGAAATTTCCTCAATGGTGAATCCTTGGTAGAGTTGATGAACCCATTGACGTTAAGGTCTCTGCAGAACTACTACCGGTTCCTTCCACCATTGTATACAGTTTGCGTGCGAACGAGAGAGAGAGAGAAAGAGAGAGAGAGAGAGGGAGAACAGAGAAAGAGAATTATTCTTTGAGTCGTGTACTCCGTCGCGCACAACGGTACTCGAAACAGTTCCTCTTTTCCCTCTCACTTCGAAAATTTTCCCGATAAATCCTCCCTCCACGGGGGCTTTTCGTACACAAAAGAGCGGTTCCTACTACCTCCTCCGGCTTTTCCTGATGCCGAGTTATGCAGTACATAGCGTAGTATTTCACCAGAGTAATAGTACGCGAAGCTATATGTACACATTTATATCTATATATATATATATATAGATAGGTACATACGGAATATGTACCAAAAGAGCTCGCGGAGCGCGCGTAACGCGCTCGCCTCGCCGCGAACAAAAGAGGATGTTACGGGGGCCCTCTCTCGCACGACGGATTACTCTCGCCAACTAACGAGCATAACAAGCCACCGCAACAGGAAAATATTTGGCTAATGGTTATAATCCTAGCGTGTAGGACAATAAGTTAAGCACCCGCCAGTAGCACTCGGCCACCCGTCACCTACAGCGGCAGCCTTCCTCCGCCCTTCGTCTCTGTCTCATTTCTCTCTTCGTTTCTCTTCTATTTTACAGCTATCTCTTTCTTTCTCTTTCTCTATCTCTCTTACATACACGGTATACGGAAAACCCCTTTCCATCGTCTCGTACCCAACAAGGGCTGGTGACTGCGGCGAACGTACAAATTCGCTTAGCCGTTTTCCCTTTTTCTCTCGCTCTCTCTCTCTCTCTCTCTCTCGCTCACATGTTGTACATTTCCCTCGGTTGTTTTCGTCCCATAGCTTATAGTCGTCCGCACATCTCGTATTTGTTATCACGATATCGCACGTTTCTTTTTCTCTAATCTCTCTTGCTCTCTCCGCGCACATCCGTTCGCTCGCGAAAAAATGCGCGGTTTCTCGTCGCTCGACACCATTGTAAAAAAAAAACATACATACATACACGAATATAAGCACAATGATATTTTGAGCCACGCTTGATGAATACGTTAATACCGCAAGATAATTATTTCACACAAAATTATATCGTAATATTTTTTTCGTTAGTCTTCCATAGTGATAGAGCAATTACGAAAGCTTAGCGGGTTGCGATAGGGTGTTTATACATAGCCCCTGTAAGAAGGGATCGATAATTTACGTCGAGGGAGGAGAAGAAAAGCTCTAGGTATACATGGAGCGGTCGCAAGGAAAACCAGGAGTAGCACACAACGTGCCCAACCCAAAGTAATTACATAAGTGCAGGAAGCAAGACAAGGAACGAAAGAAGAAGTAGCAGCAGCAGCAGCAGAAGAAGAAGAAGAAGAAGAAGAAGAAGACGAAGAAGACGAAGAAGAGAAGGAGAAGACGCAGCAGGTAGGGTACACGCCCGATTCCGCTCCAAGAGGACGAAAGGAAGTTGGTAAGAGAGCGATGTTATCTAGAGGCAAACTATACGGCTTTCTCGTCCTCTCTGTTAAGGATATATATCATATATAGCTATATATATATACGTGTGCGTCTATAGAGTAGGCGAGCAGGAAGGAAACACATAGAGCGAACGTAGCAGGCATGTAAGTACACCACAGGTATACACCATGGCCGGTATTACTATGGAACACGTCAGCATGACATATATATACATATATATATAAGCGTACCGTACAGTAAATACGCATATATCGCCGTACGCCAACGGCCTATCAGAAACAGTTTCCAACTCCCTAGTGCGGTGCTGCTGTACACATATTACAGTAAAGACCATCCAACCGAGACACCTGGATCCGTATTAGCGCAAGGAACTTCAGTCTCAGCTGTATAGCTACCCAAGGGGGTTTCTCTCTACTCTGAGCTCCGTCGAGAGAAAGAGCGAGCGAGCGAGAGAGAGAGAGAGACGCCTGCACTCACCTCCTCCGTTAAGCAACTTAATCTCCACAGAGTTCAGTAATTAGGAGTTAAGTACAAGTCCTGGGCGTACATGTCACTCTACTCATATAGTTAACCCTCCGCAAGACACTAATTTAATAAGGTCGGACGACGACCGCGACTCTCGTTGATCCTTTTGTCTCTGTCGCCTCGTTAACATTGGAAACGCAAAGACACCGTGTCGCTAAATCCGTTTCTTTGCGCTCGAAAAGAAATCCATCCCTGAGTGATTACGCGATGATTGAGCTAAATTGAAACGATTCATTTTTAGGTACCATTGGGACTTGGGACTAGCGCTTTGGTCACTTTGGTCTTTGAACCGGTTTGTCACTCTAATAAAATCTATAGGTTATTACGAAAGTGGGCGAATGTTGCGATACGACACCTTCGTAATAATCCAGCGATTAGGATTAGAGTGAACAAAACAGTCGTGATAACTAAAGTCTCTCCTGCGTTTTGGCCCTTGTTCGTGGATAGTCGCTACTTATATCGAGCCAAATATATCTACGAACAGTACAGACGCAAGGGAAAAAATAGGCGCATCGATCATATTATCGCAAGGACGTATTATTCTTACATTTATATCGTTCTTTTTCTGGACGAGTCACACGCAAATATAATCGTCTTATCGGCTAATATTCGCTATCGTCGCGGGTCGCTCTTACGTCGAACCAAGAGAAAACTTTCTATTTTCGCAAGGAAGCTTCACGCTTTTATCCACAGACATCGATAATAAAGCCCTCGAGGAACGAGTCGAGCTATAAAAGCGAACGGGAGCGCGAAGGCGGATGACACACGCGTGACACGGCGGAACTTTGCATCGATCCTACTCGAAAGAGAGAGAGAGAGAGACTCGGTGAGTTTTTCTTTCACGATATAGATATATATTAATAGAAATAAGAGCCCATCGCATTCACCTCCGTACGTACTCGAGTGTTCGTGTGTTCGTGGCATGCGACGCGTGCACTCGTCGTTGAATGTATTGGAGAAGAAGGCAAGTCAGGAAAATGAAATTGACCCGTTTCTGTGTATGCGAGGTAGGTATATAAAGGGCATTGAACGGCTCGCACTCACGGTGACAAGTTCACCGAGCACACTCCAGCATTCATGCGAGTAATATCTCTATTTTCTAACTTTGAATTGGTCGAGCGATTCGCGATAATAATAAAAAAAAGAATATTACCACTCTTGACGTAGAGAGCGACGTGGGCTGGGACAAAAGACGGGAATAAGTTTTTGATCCGTATTAGTACCATGGGAGGTTGAACTATCGAAGCATACATTTATCTGTTATTTCTAGGTAGGTACGCGTACCACGTGTACCTCTAGTCCACAATTTTCCCGATGGGAATGTGTAGCTAAGACTCCGTCGACGCGTCGAATTCAGGGTGCGCGGGGACCTTCTTATATTGTGCATCTCTCCCATGCTTACTGCAATCCCACGTACATGCGATGTACGTACGAAACATTTTTCTTCTACTTATCGCCTACGGTAGAAACAGCAATCTCGAGTTTCCACGCTTCCCAAGCGACGGATTAAAACTACTAATTAGACGAAGTAATTAAGAGGGTGAGGGTGAAAGGAGGAAGGGAGGGGGTACCATTTGCTAATGGCCGGAGCGTGAGGCAAGCACGAGCATGAACCCTGAACGTGCCCCTGATATCTTGTACCGATATCAATTTAATACTTGAACATACAACGAATAACCACGATAGAAACTCCATCGAATACTTTTCTCGCTGAAATTCCCACCGATCTATATATTTTGTTTGTAGAAGGATCGTGGTGTTAAATTTTTGTTCGTTTCCGGAAAAAATGAGTAAAATAAAACAAATGTTCTTTCGAAAAATGTGCGATCGATCGATCACTCGCCATCAGCCCGATCTTGGTAGGTGCCACGAATATCCTGGAACAAAAGGGAGTCCGATACGCGTCGGGACGCGTGATATGCGGTGGTGATGTTCCCCATCGAGGGACAAGGGATGCGAGTTTGGTTGACCATGGGCTTACCTATACACCGAGGCAAACAATGCTCCATCAGGTGATCCATCATCGACAAGTCGGGAGCAAGGGTTAACATCGAGAGGGTAGACGCGACGAAAAACGAGAGAAAGTACATCGTTGGACAGCCCAGAGCGTCCAAGTGTAAAAGGGGTACGGGGGAACCGATGCAGCTGGCACGCGCCCCTTTAACCATGGAATCATCTTGCATCTTTGTGTCCTTGCGAATAAAAATTGAAACCCATATGGAAGGAAACAAAATAATAATGACAAAAAGAAAATATGGCACGTCATTCGAGGTCGTTGACAACGTAACAATTTTCAATCGCACGCTCGTTAAGACTCGTATTCTTCTACCAAAGTTGCCATAACGTTTCATCGTCATGGGATGAAGAATGAGCACTTTTTTTCCCTCTATATAGTAGGATTTTGATTTTTCGTGGGGTTAAAATAATGGTCAAAAATAATGGCGATAAGAATAAAATATTACAAGGAATGGAAAAGAATTGGTAAAGCGCGAGTCAACTCCCGCCAAACCAAAAGCTCCTTTAATCCCTTCGGATTTCCCTCCTTTCGCGTATTATACCGTATATCCGAGGCAATTTGGTGACAGTTTCGAGCCCGAACGAAGGAAGGAGACACGGTAAGACGCGAGAAGAGGAAGGGAAAGCCATTAATTAGCCAAATCTTGAGAGGGCTGACGCGATATAGGTCCTACATAGCATTAAGACGACGTTGCGCCCGGACGACGGAGAAAGATATCATCCCTTTAAAGTGCAAGGGTCGAAGAGAGAACGAGATA
The DNA here is from genome assembly GCA_951802705.1 of Netelia virgata. Taxonomy (NCBI): domain Eukaryota; kingdom Metazoa; phylum Arthropoda; class Insecta; order Hymenoptera; family Ichneumonidae; genus Netelia; species Netelia virgata. The sequence goes on along the minus strand of OX637867.1, from coordinate 30,550,395 downwards.
GAGAGAAGCAGAAGAAGAAGAAAACCACTCCAGACCGATATATCTTTTCTGATATATTTCAGTTTTAGAGCACAAGGCTCTGGGCTCTCTCGGTCGGCTTTAATTTAGCGAAGGTGTTCGCCTCGGTTTTCACCTCTCTCTCCACTTCGCCCTGGTGCTTCTTCGCTTCACCGACGAAGCCTCCCCGTGGACTCGCTCGAGATCTTCCTCGGCCCTTTCTCACCCCCCCCCCCCCCACACCGCCTTCTCCTATCCCAGCTCGTTCCCACAACCTTTTCTATCGTCTTGCTCCCACTTTCTTCTCGTGCTCCTTCCGCTCGTTTCTTAGCTCGGGCTCGTTTCCCTTTCCCTCGAGAAACCGCCGAGAGCTCGCTATGCTCCTCGTATCCCAGGTAGGATATAGGAATAAGACGCCACAACGAGAAACGGAACAGTTAGTTATACACGGTAAGCCTTCGCTGATGTATGGCGGCTTACTGGGTTCGCTTGGTGCATGTGCGCCTTGTCCACATATGTATATATACATTTGTCTAACTATATATCTATATATAGACCTAAATGTGTCGCTACTTCTCCGTTCCCTCGATCTTCGCACGAGCGGAAGTAGGACAGAAAAGCTTCTTACCAGCAGGTGGATAGTCGGATACGTGCGCGGTAGATGCAAACGGTCTCGTACCTTTCGCGGGAACGTATAAAACGTACGGGTGACGGTGCCGTTGCGCTTACAGCGGCACCAAGAGCTTTCTCTCCCTTTTCGCCGGGAGAAACTAACGGGTAAGAGACGAGGACTAAAAGAGGGAAAGAGAGAGAGGAGAGAGAGGGAGAGGGTGGGCGAGGCCCGTTGCAGTTGAACACGAGTCTGGTGCAGCAAAGCAAGGTGAATCCTCGAAATTAGGTTACGGCGGATTGCAAATCCGGCTTTGCCCCTACCCGCTTCTCATCCAACCTTTTCCTTATGCCTTTCCGAGCAGTCGAGAGAAGCATTTCATAGTCGTGAAACCTCCATATTTTCCGCAAGAGTGCTGTATCCTCCTCTCGTCTATATTCGCGTAGATGTAGGTATATATGTGTGTATAAGTAGAGCGATAGTAGATGTGGATGCCGAGTACGAGACGTTCCAATTTTGCGTCTTCCATGTAGGATGACTGAAGGAGAGAGGGAGAGGAGTTCGCAGGTATTTGTGAGATTCCTTGCTGGCACTCCTGCTGCGAAATAGCTATTCGCCATCCGAGAATAGAGAACAAAAATTCTTCTTTTTTTTCTTTCTCTCTCTTCGCCATTCCAGAAAAATTATTTTCCGAGATAATGGAATGAATCGGGGGTGGTACGGAAGAGGTGGGATTGGCTGTATAGAGGAAACCACACAATGGGATGTCTCGGTTTTCCGCTGTAAACCAGAGAATATTATCAACTCTGGCTGCCGTATGATGTTTCTCTCTCTCTCTCTCTCTCCCTCTCTCTCTCTCTGTTTCTCTCTCTCTCTCTTTATCTCCTCTTGCGCGGCGTTATCGCTGTCCTGAATTCGCTCTCGACGATGTACACTCACCACGGCGGTCGAGTGCATCGAAACGGAGACGTCGACGACGCCGACCATTTGCAATACGAATTGCAATGAGAGAAACGCATCACGGATGAGTTTCGGTGCATCGGCCTGGCGCTGAAACACATATCGCCGGCGCAATGTTCGAAAGTTCATTGGCAAACGGCCACCTACGTGAAGAACGCTGCGAGCTTTTTTTACTCTCTTTTTTCGTTTTTTTTGTGTTGTTTTTCTTCTTTTTTCAATTTTTTTTCGTTCCGATCGAAACGAAACTCCGTTGTTACGACGTGCTTCGTGTGTTTTATATTCCGCAACATTTTCCAACTCGTAGGTAACGTGTATTATGTAACGTAGCACGATACTCGCATACGCGTGTATGTGTACGTACGTACATGAGTGACCTCGGTGTAAAACGCGTGCAGTTTTTTCTACATTTGTCGTTTCTATTTTTTTGTAATTCCCTTTTCAACGACACGACACATATTTCACGTGAGCGGAGAGCTAACTCGATTTCCCGTCACCGTACGAGTTGCCCGACACCGAAGAATAATCGTTCGAAAACTCGCGGTATATATTTCATCGTGATTGCTCTCTTGGCTCGGGCCCGATCGCAACTTTGAACCGTTAATCATCGTCGTTATTATCGTATTGCCGTGAAATTCGTACAGGGACTTTGAGAATTACGCGGGCCTTGCGCTCATACGTTTGCGCAAGATGGACTTGTGAGAAAATAAATACATACGAACATATACATATATGTATATTCACCCTTATCTCGAATCTCTTTTAACTGACACGTGCACGTGACAATCGTATGGATTGGAACATTTTTTTCCCGAAGGCAGGCTTGATTACGCGGAGCATCACGGCGGAGATAGAGTCTTTGCCAGAGCACCAGAGTGAACATATATAAACACTTTTCACATAAGCAGCGAATGGATTCTCTCTTTTACCATCTCTCTCTCTCTCTCTCTCTCTCTTTCTCTATCTCTCTCCCTCTCCTTATTCGAGAGAAACGAGAGAACTCTCTTGAAAGTGCAAATAATGAACGGCGTCTGGGGACGACAGACTGGCAGCTTGTCGTGACAAGGGACACCCGCGAAAGAGAGACATAGAGAGAGAAAGAGAGGACCGATCGCTTATTCTCGTTGAACGGTAGGCTGAATGTTCTGTATAAATTTTATCAGTATGGGTTACAATATACATATACGCGAGTCTCGTATCGTTCACGAGGTCAAACATATCTTTGAAAACGTCAAAACATTTAAACGACGCGCGTCGCGAGCCCACGAATACCAATGTATTCGTGGTCTCGCCCTTTATCGCCCAAGGGAATCTACTTGCATTCGGAAAACCGGTTCTACGATAAATCTATTTACGCGAGTTTCAGTGTGTCAAACGTAGCCGATAGCCGCGAGCCGCGTATATTAGATACTTTTTTCACGATATACGGGTCGATGACTCTCGGCAATGACAGGAAATATCGAATTAACGTGGAACACGGATATACACTTCGATTTGAATAATGTGGTAAATGGTTTATCGTCCGGGATACACTCCTTTGGGAGAGAAACAGCGAGAGAATATAATTAAATCTTGGCAGCGCAAAGTGGTACCGCGAGCTTCGCCATCTCACTCGCTCCTCCATCTCACTCGGGGCAGAGAAATTGACATCTGAAGGGAATAATTGAATATTTCCCAGAGGAACACCGTGGCTATATAAGATATCGCGAAGGGGGGAAATCGTCATGGCACGGCCAACGCTTCCACAGTTCTTCCCTCGAGGTATATAACTGGGTCGATATTACCAGAGAAACAGGACTGCTAACTCGATCGTACCTTCATTCCGTACGAATATCGTGGATAGCGAATGTGTACATGAAGAATCCAGGAAGTAGAAGCTTTTTTTCTTTTCGTCGTAAAATTCATAACAAATGAGGTCTCTCAGTCATGCACGAGGTAGAATTATCGTTGACCCGGTTGCCCTGACATGACGCTATGTACATGCAATATTGACTGACAAAGGTTTTTTTACGGCTCGCTCCGGACTGTCGTCTATGAATAGAAATTTGTGCCTTCGCCTTTTAAACTATAACCTGTAAGATAAGATCGAATAGTATTCTTTATCGATCACACGTTACGAACGGATGTAAGATTTAATCGGTCTCGAGGTTCGAAGACGTCGGTCAAATTCTTTTCAATAGCGCATTAAAGTTCGTTGGACGAAAGATCTTTCATTGAAAAAGAGTGTTCTTGTCGCACGGTAGGTTCGCGAGATGGGACGAGGGAGTCTCGGTCCCTGTGGAATATAATCTCGGGCGGTTGGTTGGACGATTCAAAAGTACATTTTAACTCATTTGCCAAAAAGGAAATCTCATTGATCCTCGACCTCTTACATATTCAAATTACACTCGTGAGGGGAGTGAAGAGGGAGAGAAAGCAGAGATAGCGGCTCCACGCGCGACTTTGTCTGAATGGTGCTTCATTTAAAGTTTTCCGTTCGTCTCATCCCCCGAACTAAGCTTCGCGGACCCCCGGGTGGATGAGCGAAACGACGCGACGATGCGTTTATCCCGGTCGAAGGTATATCTACCCTGGGGGGCTTTTCTTATTCGCGAGACTTTGCGACGGTACGGAGAGAATGACCGTGAGCCAAGACGGCGATTAATCATCTCTAGTAGAATTTAACTAGCGCCACACCGCGAAAATCACTCACTCTCTTTCTCTCCGTCTCTCTCTCTCTCTCTCTCTCTCTCTCTCTCTCTCTTTCTTTTCCTGTCTCCTTCTTACTCCCAGCAAGCTTTGTCTCTTTCTCTAAATGGACTTTAAATTCGCGTTTACTTACTCTTCTGAAGTTTCCCTACTCGGCCTCGACGCCGTCGTCGTCATTTTCCCAGGAACTTTTCATTCTCTAGATAACGTTATTCGTGTAGTAAATTTAAAGAAAACATATCATCCTCTTAACGAATTTATACATTGTGGACTAGCGAGAGTGCACGCGATAAATAATGCACACAGTAGTCCACGGGCTTACAACCAACTATAGTTTGTATCACAGTATTAACAACCGACGCGCACTAAATACGATAGAGGGTACTTAGACAATCTTCATAAAAGGAGTCATTAATAATTCATAAGTTAATCAAAAATGTGCATTTTACAAATGAAGGACGGGAGCTTCTATCGATTTATCCAACCGGGGAATCAAATTTTGTAAAGGGTATTTTCCGTCACGTAAATAGTTTCGTTCGTGCATTTCGATTCTAGGACAGTGGCCTTCCGAAGTATTCGAACGATGCTTGGTTGAGTATCAAAGTTAGCAGTGCATTATGAGAATTTATCGAGCAAAATCCCAACATAATAATCGGCATTAACTGTCACGATTTTTATATCATAAGCCCTGGAAAACTGGTATAAATTTGTGTTATCGGTCGAATGGGAAAACGCGAGTATCGCGTGTACGGCGACACGACCGCGGCCTCGCTCCGAGATTTACTTTGAGAACCTCACGAGTCTGCTTGCGGCGCGGGAAAAACGAGACCGCCCAGTGACAGCGTTAAAACTCGACTTAAACGCGGAGAGCGGACAGGCCACGCGAGACTCACGAACGTCGATATATAGCATTCGTTCAACAAGTTGCGAAAGAAAAGTGCCATGGATTCGATATTATTAGCATGCCCGTCACATTAGTCTTCCTTAAACACCTGTCCCGTATAAACACGATTATTAATTCCCAACGAGTGGAAAGAGAGAGAGAGAGATCGATCGATAGATAGATAGAGACAGAGAGAGAGAGAGAGAAAGAGAGAGAGAGAGAGGGAGAGAGTTCGATCAGAGTGGCAAATTAAGAAATTAACCAGACTCCATTACAGAATATGTCGCGTGTACGAGCATTAATCATACTGTCAATAGTGTCGCCACATTGGCGGCAATATTGCGTTAATTCTGGATTATTCGATGACTTAATTATTCCATCATCCCCTCCGAATTAAAATCACGATACTCATACGACATTTGTGTCGTAACGATAATTAATATATGTAATCAAAGTTAGTTTGTATCGATTCGGCCCGGGGGAACAGTCGGGGTGGGGCGGGAGCGTAACCCACTGAATTGAGATTCAATGAAAAGAATAGGAACGAAGGGAAGCAAATCGGATTTCACAGCTTCGCGGAGTGTGCACGAGGAGACAAACGCTCGAGAGGGAGAGACATTTTCGGAGGCGTACAAGATTGGTGTCGCTCGGTTTTAGGCCTCTCTGTCTCCCGTTCTCGGGATATATAGATATATATCTAAACCCATATCCATTACCAGAGACGTGGGTTGACAACAGCTGCACCCCGAAAACTCTCTCGTGTCAAGCTTCGAACAAAAACACAATGCCCAGCCTGATTTCGGTCCCTTGTGCGAGTGTGAATCCCGAATTTTTCGCGCGAGACTGCGAACCACCTTCGTTCTCGCCACTGAAACGACCACTGAATTGCAACGCGCATGCACTTTTGAAAACCGGACTGCTTTGAATAACATTTTTTTTGTATTCTTATTTTTTTTTTATCGCCAGATTCTTATATTTGATTTTGTTGAAAATTATGCATAGACGATGCTCGTAATTTCTCGTGCGAAATAGAAAGGAAGAATTCTGGGATCGTTTCCAAGAAAAGGAAGCATTAACATATTTTTTTCATGACAAGGAAAATGGAAGACTTCTACATTCATGTAGTTTCGAGAGTTCGAGAGTGGAAGGAATATAAAAATTGTATAGAGAAGATAGCGCAGCGCGTTCGTTGTAATAATATCTTATTAATATCCATGGATGTTTTTTCTAAAGAAAGAAGGAAAGAAAACACCATAAATCGCAGTATTCAAATAAATTATACGAATGCCCCCGTCAACGGAAAGTGCCAGCTACAACTTCGTCCTACCCCGAGTTATTAAAATTCTATAGGTGCGAGACTCGATTATTATTTTTTTCACATTTATTCATTGTGTCGATGATTCGAAGATAATGGACTTTTAGGCCGAAATTTCCTTGTCGCGACGAGGATAAAAATATTTCGTAGTTACTGGTTATATAAAAGGGTTGTATAAAGGCGTAAAGGCAAATAACGAGGAGGCAAGGTCTGACGGTTATATATATCCACCTCGTCCTCTAGCACAGTGCGTTACAGTCTAAAACGAAATTTACGAAATTGCTCTTAAATAGAGCAATCTCGCGTAATCAGTACTCAGACTTAGGGTATGAGAAAATTAGGTTAGCGTCTAATTTTCGACGCACCATGACGAAGTCTCGGTGCGTCGCGATGGCGCCCCGTGTACTTCGTTTCGACCCGAGAACGGGAGATACCCGTAGAGAGAACCCGTATTGCAACGTGTACATTCTAATTTGGTTACGCAAAAAGTGAGGGTGCAGTTGGGTAGACATAAGCGCGAACACACCCGTAGTCAACGGGGGGTTCGAAGAGAGACGCTCGGGCTACGAGCAAATGGGAAATTAGTGGCCAAGAAAATCGATTTTCTATTTTGGTTACCGAGATACTTGGGAAAGACAACGGGGAGCGATTAATGTCTTAAATTTTATATCCTAGCTTTCGAATCTTCAAATATTCTGCGATTTTTCTCGTGTATACATTTTTTTCTCCGCTTACAAACTCATTTCTTTCTCCATCTTTTATGCATCCTTGTTTTCCAATCTTTCGCAAATTTTAAGCAGGCAAAAATCTCTCGATAATTTCCAAGTTTCGGACTCGATCGTTTCTTTATGCCTGTTGGTCCTTCCGAGAGCCAGTTAACCGTGTAACGTAGTAAGAGGAATTAAGTATTTATAGGCCAGCCTCGATCAACAAACGAGGATGATCGACTCTTTAATTTTCCAAAGGACTAAAGTAACTCGTGGTAGAAACTCCGGAATGGATCGTCCCGAAGTGCATGTACGTAATTGAATGTAAATATGATCCGAAGTTTGTCGAAACTCCGTTAAATATAGACAACCGAGAGTCTTCAAGCCACTACTAACGATAAGCCATCGCTCTTTCTCTCTCTCTCTCTCTCTCTCTCTCTCTCTCTCTCTCTCTCTCTCTCTCTCTCCTCGGTCTGTTTGCTATTTCTCATCCTTCTCTATTCCGTGCGTACCTCTTGAACTCTCCCGCGCATCCTTCGGAGGGAGGGAAAGACTGATAGAAATTCGCCACGAGTATATATTCGGATGGAATCGTTTCGTGAATTCCAACTACTTTAAACTTTCTCTGATCGTCAGAATCGAAGAATCGTTCGAGCATTTATGATCGATTCCAAGATGCTAAATTCATTTCCAATATCAATTACTTACATTATCGCAAGAACATCAAAATTTCGAAAGATTCTCCAATAAACCAAACTACGGTGACTAAGGATATTTTTTCTGATGAACAATTCGTAACGATAGAAAAATCATCTTATTCGCTTATCTTGTAATAAAACGCAGACTATATTCGAAATGAGAATAGTTTCCAAAACCGCGTTGAGATTGAAAAATGAAAACAATAAATTTATACCTCGTGTCTCTCTTTTTCCATCCGATTCAAACTCTCAGAATTTCGTATATCTATATATTGTTTCCCAACTCTCTCTTAGTCTCCGCCCTGTCTCTTCTATTTCTATCCGACAACCATAGTCGCTATTCAATTTTCCTCGAGCGTTGCATTATTCAGTACCGCGTCAGGACATCTGACTGTCTCTATTTCCGCCAGAATCGTGGACGACCGTGTCGCGTCGCGCAGGTCGCGCGGTACACCACTCCAGGTTCTCCCGTAGGTTTGTCTGTTTACCAAGGGAGCAAATAGCTGGATCTCCGTCTCTCCACCCCTTTTACCCCACGTTCGGGGCTCGTCCCGTGCCCCCCCCCCATCCTCTCTACACCCTCCAGGAATATAGCGTTGTAGACTCTTGGCGTGTGTTTCGGTCCCGGGCTTAACGAAACCGGAGACGTTTATACCGCGAGAGTTCTCGGGGACCACTTGTCATCCGTTTCGCTGTTCTGACCATCCTCATGAACAAGCTTCACTCGAACATTCGCGAGAGTCCGTTTACTTAGGACCATAAGTTTAATATGATTTGGAGACGGTAATTGATAGCCACTCTATCGATCGTACGACGCGACAACTCAATGTATTTAACGTCAAATACAGTTTCGTTGAATAATTAAAAATAAAGGTACTAGATAGAAATTGGTTAAACCTCGATTTCTTTAGATAAACAGTCTTTTGTGTTATCGTGAATTTTCTCTTCTTTGCATTTTTTGCCGAATTCTGCCTCGAGCTTTTCACTGCGGTTTAAACGGAGCAGAAGTCGACTATGAAGATACACGTTTCAACTTCTAGATACTCTCTTGGCTGTATACTATATAGTATCTTGGATAGGGCAAATCGTGCACAGTTAGTGCAACAGCGGGAGACTTCTTCGCCCAGGAGAGAGGAGATAGACAGGGCCCGGAGGTGTGCAAATGTCTACAATAACAGTTAGCAGTTTACGTTTCATTAGCAAGTAGACCGGTGTGTCTAAGCTCTCTATGTTACTGCTTACTGTTTGGTATCTTCGCGACACCTCCGAGTTTACCTATTCTAACAGGTCGTTCGTTAACGCTTCCGTGACTTACTATTTGCCTGTGCCACGAGCGAGAACGTCTCGTGTAAAGAGCATCCTCCATGACACGTAATTCCAAAACGCTTCAGGCACATTCTCGAGGCATAAAATTCCCATTAGCTATCCTTGATGGAGATCCATGTGAACGCGTTTGACCCTTCAGTTTCGAAAATCATTCGAATCGACTTCACGTGCGAGTAATCGTAAATAATTCGTCGGTCGTGACGCGAATTCGTTCGTTACCGAAAAATTAAATTCGCCGATAACTATTTCCGGAAATTCTTTCGTCGACGTGTCGTAAAGCGTGGAGACGCGCCGGAGATTTTTTCGGCACGGACAATGTCGCTGCAGCAAAAATAAGAATGTGGCAGACGAGAGTGCCCATCGGCATCGAAATATGGGCATGGGTGGGACGCGCTATATTAACCCGCTACGGGATTCCTGAGAGGTCTAATTTAGCTTCCGACGTGAAGGCCGAGGGAGGGTGGAAGACGGTCGTGAACAATTGCCAGTGCCACGCGTGCTTCAACGTTCATAAGGACACGTGTACCAATCTCACGTGTATGGCTGACCTGAATATCCGCCATGGCCGTCGTTCCACGTACCGAAAATACTAAACCACCGGGTAGGACCACCGTACGAGCTTGCCCCAAATTAACAACCGGCCGACGACTAATTTCCTCGCTGGACCGGCCCGGCAAATAAAATTAAAATAAAATGAGAAATTATAACAGCGGGATACGCGAAACGAACAGTGCGGAGCACGGATCTCGGCCGTTCCTGTTGCGAGAATCATCGTCGGTATCTCGGGGAAGAACTCGGTCAAAACTTTGAAGTAGAACGCGAGAGTCAAACTTTTGAATTTATACATCGTCTAAGCGCGCTAGCTTCTCTCGTTTTTGCATTTTCTCGGCACGATGGAAAAAGAGATGAAGCCGAGCAGATGAATAAGATCGGCCAAGTATAAAAGCACTATATATCTTATCTCATTATTCTGGATCACTCCTCCTCTTTCTCGTGCCTGGGCCCGTTCTCTCGCTGCGTCTTGCGCGAGTTAGCGCCTTCGACAGCGTTATTTGCTCGGGCAGCTGCCCTCGAGCCCCGCTGCCCTTTTAAAGTCACCGAAACGACGTCGAGTCTTTAATATGAATTTTGTGAAAAGTGAGAGGAAATATTATAGTTGGGTGTAAAGGACGATCTAGAGAGAGAGAGAGAGAGAGAGAGAGATGATACGAATCGACCACCTCGCGGATTTTCATATTAACCTCTAACTACGCCCTGCGTCGACCTCTTTCGCCTTACGCGTTTCTAGGCTGACGCTTCTATCTTTCTCTTTCACCTTTCTTATTCCGCTGTCATCCGTTTGAATTATAAAGTTCAAGTTGGCCCCTTCCCGTTGAACCAAAGAAAAGTTTCATCTCGCACTTTTGCAAAGTTCCGCCTCGTCACCTTTTTCCTCTTCCTGTTCTTCGCCGTATTTTCCGCTGCTCTCCGTTACTGGCTCTAGTGACGTTGATTCACGTACCGACTCTTTTCATCTCTTTATATATAACATGCGTCTACCGGAAAAGTCGATGAGATCTCAAGAGCCAAGAGAGGTTCCGTTCGATTAGCGTATCACATCTGCAAATCTCTCTATTTCACTATTGACAATCGATTAACCAGGATAAAGTTTGCCCGTACGAAACTATCCCTTTCCGCGTCGCAAATTCCTTCTTCCTCGCGCTATGATAAGCTCTTCTATAAAACTCGCTGGTCTATCTCTCGATCCTTTTGCGAATCGTTCGTGAACTCGCGAGAAGTCTCTCGAACGGCAATGCTTTGTAAACCAGAAAGACCTCTAAGCCAAACTGAGATCCCTGGCAATCGTTGCGAAGATAGACTCGCTCGATCTTTCTTTCTCTCTCTCTCTCTCTCTCTCTCTCTCTCTCTCTCTCTCTCTCTCTTTCTCTCTCTCCCTATCTCTTTCTCGAGTATATGAACACTCGAATTCCCTCGGGGCCACCGAGAGTAAGAAGATGTAAATTACTCTCAACGTCCGTGCCATTTCCGTGAAAGAAGTTTATCGTCGGCGAGCGGCCACCTTGGCCCGGTGAGTTCCCTGCGGCGTTGGCGCATCCACCCGCGCTACGGAGAGTGACTTATGCACTTTACGTCTTCTCTCTCTCTCTCTCTCTCTTTTCTTTCTTCCTTTCTCTCTCTTACTAGCGATGCAACGATTGCGTCGTAAACGCACTCAAAACTTGGCCACGCCGTATATATGCGCACAACGCTCATACATAGGTATTATATATATGTACATATGCACGTCAGCATGCGTCTTGCGAATTTCGAATGAGTACTCACTCGAGTGCGTGAATACCGCGTAAGGTATTTTTTCTCTCACTCTCTCTCTCTCTCTCTCTCTCTCTCTCTCCCTCTCTTGCAACGGGCGTGAAAGCCCTCGCTTGACTCGTGTGCAAGCATTTGCTCATCTCCGTCGAGCGAGTGAGTATATCATCGCATATGAGCGTGTACACGCTCGAGGAGAGAGAAGAGTACAAGAGAAAGAGTGACATAAAGCCGCGAAGGCTCAGGCCCCACTCCGGCACTCTGGCACACAATATCGGTCCACCGCGCGGACTTATTTTAGCCTTCTTCTTTTTATTTCTCTCTTTTTCGCTTTATTCTTCTTCTTCGCTCTTTTATATTTTTCGTGCTTGGGAGATGCGCCGGATGGACTCCTCGTCGTATTTATGACTCGGGGAACATCTTCATCCATATTTAAGGGCCGTCGGTATAAATCACCGACGTTCCTTCTCATATAGCAAAACGTCTGAGTACTCTTTTTCTTTCTCTCTCACACTACGCCCCCCGCCCTCCCATCGCCCCAACCTCTCTCTTTCTCTCGTGTCAGAATCAAAGAGGGCCGTGTGTGGCAGCGGTTCGGCACCCTTCGAGAGATGAGACCCGGCCGCGATTGGATCGCTGATCATTTTTCTGGCAGCTCTGTATAGCTTTGTATATTGATATATATACATATACATATATATATATATATATAGTTAATACTGTATATCGTGACACGTGATCTTCTTCGGCATCATCATCTTCCTCATATTCTTTCTTCGCTTATACGCGTGTCTCTCGATAAGTGCCAAGCTGCGTGTGGCGAGGGTTGAGACGAGGCAGCCGAAAAAGATTTTTACACGCTGGTCTACGCTGCTGACGAATTTAATTTCGTAGAGTCCTCGATATGGAAATAAGAGTACAAAAGAATTTTTCTCTCTTACGTTTCTCTCTCTCTCTCTATCTCTCTCTCTCTCTCTCTCTTATTCATGCAGTCGTGAGATCCATCGATCGTTCAATTTGCATTTAGAGTATAATTTGTAGCGAGAGAGAAATGGAAACGGACCCCCCTGCGTGTCATATTTATCGATATTTAATTGCCCGTATATCGAAGAGCTCGCAATATCGATCTTTCGCGAAATGATATACGAAGAAGGATGTGTGCAGCGAAAGATCGTGGCGAAAGACGGAGAGACACGAGGGCGTGGAGAGTTATCGTGCCTCGTATAATAATCGCGTCTCGATCGTTGTGTCCGAAGATATATTGCACTGCAAAGTTTCCTAATATAATGGTTACGTGCAAGACGACAGCGAAGAAAATGCGAGATAGAAAGGGGAGTCTAAGATGTTACGACGCACCGTACTCTCTTTCTCCACATAGTTAGCCACGTGTTCTCGTTGTATCAACCGACAAATTATCAACGGCGTTCTTTGGGAAATAGAAAATTGAAGGGCTTGTAAAGGAGGGTCGAAAGATAATTTCGTACAAAGTTTCATCGAGTTCAACGGTCTTTATCTTCGCACATACCGACACACACTTTGTCAAAGAAAATTTTCTAATGAAAATGAAAAGCAACCCCTCCTGCGGCGCAAACTCCATAACTCATGGCTCAACCTATAACTCGGAACGACGACGTTAATGGAACACTTTAAAACGTCGTCGGAGGAAATTATGAGACTTTTATTGAAAGCAAATCATAAAAAAATGGTGGCGGAATTCAAGATGGATATCGATACAATCGAATCGTAGCATTACAAATTTGTACGTAATTGCGGCAAAATTTATGGTGGCAAAAAAAAACGTTTTATTCTTTTATCGTTACTTTCAATCGATATATTATCGCGCTTATGCTCCGTCGGTTGAACCATGAGAAATGCATCACCGATAATAATAATCCCTTGTCGATATGTCAGCTTACTCGTGCAGACGTTTATGAGACTACGCGAAGAATAATGACGGAGAAAAATAAAACGTGAGCGAGTTGCAAGAGGAAAAAAATAGCAGGAAAGGTAGATAGAGAGAGAGAGAGAGAGAGAGAGAAACAGAGAGAGAGAGAGAGAGAGAGTGAGTGAGAGGGGGGAAGAGAGGGCAAAGGAGTGTGACTAACGATGTTTTTCCGTCGATACCGTCGTTTCTCCCGAACGCGTTCGGCTCTCCCAGTAATGGCATTTTTATTTTTTCGTCACTCTTTTCTTTTCCCATATCGAGTAGGGGTGTACTATATAATGCGATATACGAAAGGGCATGCATATAGCGTATTACAGCTCTGGAGTTTCTCCGGAGCGCCGGAATCTGGGTCAAACAGCTGACGTTGAGAGAAGACGGGCGTGAGCGTCGGTATACCCGCCATCTCCCGCTACGGTGGGGGATGGCGGGTTATACGAGAGAAAAGTCCTTCGAGGCGCTCAAACGCGCGGTAGTATAAGGGCAACGATAAATTCTTCGTCGCGGTGGTAGTGCGATCGTGGAAAAGCCGACTCGTGGACTCTGGGAGGCGTTCGCTCGCGCGCCAAGGAAAAATGACCAATATTCGCGTGAAATACCGCACCGCACCAAAGGCACTATCAGAACCTTCTCTCTCCCTCTCTCTCTCTCTCTCTCTCTCTCTCTCTCTCTCTCTCTCTCTCTCTCGCCCTTGCTCTTTCCTCGCTGGAGCGTGTTATATAATATATACATATATATAGGTATGTGTATAGCACTACGTACGTTTTTTGGTTACTTGCACACACCGAAAGAGCTCTCGAGCGTGGAGCTATTGGATTTCAATTTTACGGCTCGCCGATGGCAATTTCCTCCCGCTGCTCTAAGCATAATGTATAACCCAATAAAATCGAGGATCATATCGCTGGTGCACTCTCTTTACTCTCTGTGTCGCGCTTTTCTATATCGTTCTCTAACATTTTTTTCTTCTTCTTCACTCGACGACGTTATAACGATTCTCGACCGTATTTAATCTCTAAAAACACTTTGATCCATAATTAATCGATCTGTATTTTACGCGTCGTGTGTTTTCGTCGACGCGGGACGTGCGCGAATGCTCGCGAAAAAAATCCTTAGAAATGTGAGAGATACGGCTTATCGCGATTTTGGTCCAGGATTGCCAGACAAGGGTTTCATAAAACGGCGACTTGTTTATAGCCGAAAGAGAGCCCTTTCCGTCGCTCGTATTATCCCGAGCAAGTGTATTCCACCTACAGAATGGACAGGGTGCTCTCAAAGAAGGAGCAGAAGCAGGGGCAACGTTCCAAGAGATATAGGCTATCCTACGAGGATAAGAGAGAATAAGAGACAAAGAGAGAAGGAGAGAGAGAGAGAGAGAGAGAGAGAGAGAGAGAAAGAGAGGGAGGGAGAGAGCTGAAAGTAAGATGATAATATTTCTCAGAGCGGCGCCACGGACCGGCATAGATCCTGATTTACACATCTAGCACGTTCACCCCTCCTGCCCCTGTAATAACAATGCGTCACTTTTATACGTCGGCATAAACAATGCGCGGCTTGAGAAATAAAGAGTGAGAGACAGAGAGACAGAGAGAGAGAGAGAGAGAGAGAGAGAGGATGAGAATATTCGCGAAAGGAAAAAGACCTCCCACGTGGTTTATACACACAACTCGGGTAGACCATCGTCATAGCTGAGCGGATTTTCTCATACCGGTATTCTTACCGTCTATCTCTCTTCCTCTCTCCCATTTTGTGCAACACGAGCAATTCATCGTTGTTCCCTTTGTTCGAGCTGGTCATTTTTGCTCCCTTCTACTCTACGAAGCTGCTCACTCACGCACTCTCGCCCGCTCCCTCGGCTCGTGTACACGCAATATACCCTTCGAGCTCGCATCGAAATATAATCGCGACCGATACCGCACGAATAATCGAATTTAAATTTTCGTTCGATCGAGCTCGTGTCACTCTCTCTCCCTCTCTTTGTGCGGTCTTTATGACGAACGTTTGATCAAACGTCACGTAGCGACGAAAGCGGTTCAGGCTTTAAACTCCCTCGAGCTGGTCTTTCGCCCCGATGAGTAATTAATAATTCGAACGAACGACGAGTCAATCACACGAGAATATCGTTGAACGATGGTACAAACGCCCCTATATACATACTACCTATTATATTAAACGTTAATTAATATACGTCACATGGGTGTACGTTGAATTATTAAACCGCCTGCAATATCGAAGGGTTTCTCCACGCTTTCAAATATGTAAACATATGTGACAGGAACGCGCAATCTTTTCGGATTATTAATATCGGGATACAGAGTGACGCCGTATCGATGATGGGCATTTCGATTGACCTTTTAATCAAATCAAGATATTTCGTGTGATTTACGTGTCGCTCATTGCGAGCCGCGTCAGCGGAATAAAAATGACTGCCGCGTAATGATTATACAGCTTGTAACGTGCCAGGGGTGGTATTATGCGCTGCAACGAAGGTGTGACTTGGACGAAAAAAAATAGTCGAGAACAAATAAAAGTAAAACGAAACGACGAAAGAGACAACAAACTTGTATACGACGAAGTTACGAATTCTTAATTGAATTCGCGACGCACGACTTCTTCGTATTCTCGTGCTGCGCGCCGATATCGTTATGCGAAATAAATGCGTACGAGATGACTGCTAAGAGAACTGTCGGGGCAGAAGTAGCCCATGAAGCCTTGTTATAGGATGTTCGAGGAGGAGAAGAAGGATAAAACGAGACGAGGATCCCGCGTGTAAATGATTCCGCCGGTGGTGCAATGTCCAGTTTTGTTTCGGGGGCGGCGTCGAGTCGACGCCGAGACCGAGACGAGGAGGCGAGAGAAGAAAGAAGGAAAAAAGAAGAAATATTTCGTTCTCTCGTGTCCCGTGGGTATACCGGCATCGCGATGCAGACGCAATCGTCTCGTGAGTTCCTATGCAAATCGAGCAGCACACCAGCGGAACGAGGGACAGAATAAGGAGCTTGGCGATGCCACGCCGCCCGCATGCCCATCGCCCCAAAGTGTGCGGTTGCTGCGTACAACATGTACGTATAATCATATATATTTACTCACATATACGTATATATATATATATTTGTATTTATAGATATATAACAACGTTTATAAGCGTCGTTGTACAATAGCCCGAGGGACTTGGCACTTACGTCGCGTATTAGTCGTAAAGTAAAAGGAACAATCTCACGCCAAGCAAAAAGGCGCCGAGGTAGCTAAGAAACGTAGCTCGACCGCTGCTGGTAGACCGCGAAAGGGCTCCTACGTACACGTACACCTACATATACATTATTACATATACGAGAATATTCGTCGAGTGAGGAAAATCGCTGAAACAGCTCGGCAGCTTTTTTTTCTTTCCGCAGCAAAAATACTATTACCAATACCGTGACTGTGGGGGTGAGCTTTATATATAGTCTGCCAACGTAGCATCGGTCCACTCTCGCGAGAATCCCAAGTGGTCGCAAACTTTGAAATTTATTACCCCTTTCTCCGTCCCACCCCCTCCCCCGCATTCGTAAGTCGAGGTTCGATCTCGAGAGTCTGGCGTCGCGATGAATCCAAGTGCAACTTTTGCATTTTATTCGTCACGGATTTTTATCACGACGAAACGCAAATGCTGACCGGATGGAGAGGGTGAATGATGCCTTACACTTGTGTTTTGGTGCGAGCACGAGTTTAAATGGAAAGGATAAAGGGATTTATATGCGCACGTGGTCAAGATTACACGTATTGACTTACGTGTGCCAGAAAGTTTTTGATGGTGGAAAGATCGTGTGTTTGTCAGAGCGTGACAGAATCAAGGGGAAAAAATATAAATAGGCAATAGGGAAAAATATACAAATATAGATACGCCGAGTTGGGGACTGAGAAAGCGACACGAGCGTCGACGACGACCGTACGTTCGAGCGATGGAATATAATGCTCGCTGGGGAAACAACCCCCGTCTCCTCGTACATTTATATATACCGGGCTTTCGAAAAGAAGCGGACCCACCCCCTATCTCACAATCTACGTATCAGGGCAAAATAACCCGAACAAAAGTTTTATGGTTCATAAAGTTTTGCTTTTTTGTAACCTCAAATTTGATCTTGACTTTGAAGGTTTTTTTGAAGATTAGTTTGCGTTTTTTAAATGGGAAAGGCTGTTGTTGACCCCGGATTTGGAAAGAGTGGGAAGCTTTACGTTCAGATATGTAATTTTGTGATGATAAAAATTGCGGCCAAATCCTACTTTTAAACCTACTTTTAGCGCTATGCAGGAACAACTAATCTAGTAGATCTAAGTCAGCAACGAATGATGAAAAAATGTTAAGTGTCTTACAGTCTTTCATCGAAGATCCTCATTATTCCATACGCGAGAGGCGAGGGGATTCTCGTTAATCAAACACCCCAAAGAGAACAGATTTCTACTACGTCCACGTCGTTGTTCCTGGATAGCGCTAAAAGTAGGATAAAAGTAGGATTTGGCTGTAATTTTTACCATCACAAAATTACATATCCGAACGTAAAATTTCTCGCTCTTTCCAAACCCGGGGTCAAGAATAGCCATTCCCATTTAAAAAACACAAATTTACTTTTAAAAAAACCGTCAAGGTCAACATCAAGGTCAAATTCGAGGTCACAAAAAAACAGAACTTTATGAACCATAAAGCTTTTGTTCGGGTCATTTTGCCCTATGATACGTAGATTCTGAGATACGGAGTGGGTCCACTTCTTTTCCAAAGCCCGGTATATTTTCGTGGATGTGTGTAGAGTGGAAAGTAGCGATAGGTGTGCCTGCATGCGATAGGCAATGTTCCATGTACACACAAATATACACACACATATATATATATATCGAAAACCCTACTGGAGAAAAGGGATATACAGCGCCAACAGGGCGTCGCATTCTTTAAATAAATATCCGCAAGATCAAAGGTACCTACTGTACCACGTCATGGGACGAACCATCCCTCTGCTTTTCTCGCAGTAGTACCATGGGAGAGAGAGAGAGAGAGAGAGAGAGAGAGCTATATATTCCAACTCGATACAGTTGCCACGAAAAAACCTTTTCCTCTGGCAAAAGCGTGTTTTCTATGAAAAATATATTTACGACGTATATACGCTTTCTCAAGGATCGTCAAACGAACAAATAACCGATATTTAAAAGACGTATTTAAAGAGGGTTCCCAAGGAAAATATACGCCGACGGACGATAGCACACAGTCTGAATATTCACGTGCGATATTGCTTGAAAATATTTTTCACGAATTTAAATACCACAGTCTCAATATTTATTATCGCCGTATCAGCTTTCTGGTTGCGTCAAAATTTTCGTAGGTAATTCAATTTTAATTAATTAGTTTTTCTGAAATTATTCGACGAAGGGTTATTCCGCCTCGTGAATAATGAGTTTGATTCCATAATGGAAAAAAATGGTGCAATTGCAAAAAAAAAAAAAAAAAAAAGTAGAAATACCTTCAGCCACCCTCGAGAAGGTAAAGAGAGATCGATGAGGGCCATCGGTGCTCCGACGATAACATATATTCATACAACCCCCGCGCATTATGGTGTATTCACGAGTCGCAAATCATTTTAATTGCGCGCTCTCGCGCGGGTGCGTTAGATGAAATCTCTTTTCGGTGCCTCGTACGCTATATCGTCACTCCCCCGCTCTCTCCCTCCCCCATCGAGAGCTCTGATATTCTTTGTTACAAATTTTAATTATGGACTTTCTTTTCTCACCGTTAACGGGGTATGTTATGGTGCGTGCCCTCGGGCCAGCGTCTGGAAACGCGAGGATCGGGGGAGAAAATAACACGAACAAAAGTATCCGGAGGCAGGGGTGGGAGGCGCCCACGCAAGGGTACATATATATATTTTATATTCGCGTGTGTGATACGTGTAGATTCACGCGTGAGGAAGGGGAATGCGTACTTCAGTTGCGTGGCTCGAAGCGATCGGGGAATGCACGAACTAATGAAGATGATGGGAGTGGATAGAGGAAGAGCATAATATTTTCCATTCGAGAAACAGGGCGCTATTGACAAATTTGAATGAAAGTCTCCGGAGGGTTCCGTCAAAAATTCCGTGCATAAGAAACATCGCGTCGGTCCAAACATACATATATATATATATAGAAAATAATATAAAAGAAAGAAGAAGAAGGTATAATAAAAGAAAAAAGTGAATTATTTTATGGATCCATTTTTATTTTAAAGACAAAGGAAATTTAACACCATGAAATATTTAAGGAAAACCGAACGCGTGGCCTTTTCATAAATCATCGAGTTAGAAGAATATCTCGAAAGAGTCTTTTTCAATCAATTACACGAATACCCGAGACTAAATTGAATTAAAACGCACGTATGTAATTTTGATACGAGACAGGAATGGAGAAGAGAAGAAAAATGTGCGGTGAAACTTAGTGAAATATATGACGCAGTTAAAGGAACGCGGGTGATCTTAACCAAGAAAGTCTGCGAAGAGGGATGAAGGAGAGTCGGAGAGGCGAAAGGGGTGTGCGAGATTAGTCGGGGGAGGGACGAGTGCTGCGTAATCGAGTTAGTATCGAGTCGGCGAGCATCGTGCGGTGTGATCCTCGTGCTCAACCACTTCCTTCCCGTTGTTTCCACAGTGCGAAGCACAACCGTCCGTGTGTGTGCGTCTGCGAGTGTACGAGAGAGATCAAGCCTCGCGTCGCGATCGTGAGAGTTAGCGGGTGGGCAAACGAGAATTAGGGTGGTGAGTGCGGTCTGTTCCTTCGGGGTGATTAATGCCTTGGTTACCGAAGAACGACAATTTTCCGGGATATATCGTCTTCTCGGCCGTCTCGTCCTTCCCGTCGTCTTCGCGGTTGCTACGGGGACAAGATCTCCGGCCAGTTTCCTCGCACAGATACCGAGAAACGTTTCGGGGCTTAATGTACCGAAGGAACGTGGACCCGGCAGCTTGCGAAAACCATCCCCCACCTCGTCGCATCGGAGCAAAACATTCACAGCTTCGCGAGATCCTCGCGCAATTACGCCGCTACCCCCGGTATATCCCGACAAACATTTCTTGCTGGGACATAAGTCGAGAGACCATCTGTTCGAAAACGACGGGACGCGAGAGAAGAACACATTTGTCAGCGACTACTTTACGTTATTCTAGCACAGGTGTGCCTCGTGACGTCGTTCGATTTTATCCGGTTCCGAGGGTGAAGAGGGATCAGCGGATATATAACTAATTCGATAAATTCGGTTCAATACATTTCGCGAGAATCATTAAATTTTACGAAATAACGAAAAAGAAATCATCGTACCGGTTATAATTACGCGAGAATTTTCGAGAGTTTATAATAACCTGGCTGAACGGTGCAACGAATGTACTCGCGCGTTCAGAACTTCCCCATTCGCAAAATCTCCGGGGCCTCTAACATGCCCTTGACTTCTCGCACTTCTCTAACAATCTGCAATTATGAATACGAAAGTTACAAGACGCTCCTGAATTACGGAACGGGCTGCGAAGGGTAGTGCGCTAGAGGGAACCCGAGTCGAGTGAAGGGGATGTGCGTCTTGGTAGAGAGAGATTTGATATATAAACCAAGAATGGATGAGTAAGAGCGAGAGAGAATGAAAAGGGGAAAGAGCAGTTTATTATATTCCACCGGGAAATTCGCTGCGAGGCAAGAAATCGTCCGTTAAATTCGGGGGTAATTAAGCTCGTACTACCGCGAATCCTGTATGTCGTCGACGCGACCACCGCCTCTCCTCTACCAGCGACGAAGAAGAAACGCAAGCTCGGAAAATTTTCGGGAACGTACGAAACGGCTAAAGCGATATTTTTCTCTCGAATACTGGCGATTATATTGCCTTCGACTCGAAAGACGAAATGGGGTGACGCAGCAGTTTTTAATTAATAAATATTTGTACGGTCGTTTATATTCGTGTGAAAATTGTATAAATCGACTGTGCATATATAATAAACTAGTTGGACACCACCGGTACGTTCAATCATCCACCGAATAAATATTTACACGTCCTTCATCGTGTTGACCGGTTTCCACAGCTACTCACGGGTTCCGCGTGTGATTGATTCGTTCAAAGTGAGATTAATCGATTGGCACTTCATCTGGCTAATTAAACGTATAACTCTCGATGGCATTTGCTCGTCACTCATCGAATGTTTTCTATACCAAACTAAATACTGTACATATGCACACACACATACACACATATATATATAGATATATACTTGTCAATTGACAGTCACACGTACTCGAGAGAAACGATACGAGGTGAGCAAAGAGGTAAGACACGAAGAAAATTTCTCTCGGTTGAATCGTCGAGACGCATCTCGTTGCCTCGTTAGGTGCATACCCTCGAGTATTATGGACTGCTTGTCCGCGAGAATGACGATAACCAAACGCCTGCAACCTGCCCCACGTCCGTCGATCTTTTATACACCAAGAGTACAGACGCTCGTGAACTAACGCCCGAAGGAATATTCAGCTTCGGCCATTTATCGCTGTCGTTTTCTATTTTTATACGACGCAACGGATCGAGAACGTTCGTCCGCGCGTGATGACGTGCGATACGGAGTTCGAATCGTTAACGTTATAACGATTATTGAAACGATTTCCATCACGTGCCGATTATGGGACGAATTCATGGGCTCTGTAACGACACCGACACAAGTATAGATCGACGAATGACGACAAACATAGGTATACGTGGATACCTGAAGATCGTATATTGACGATTAGCCGCGGTTACTACTAGCCGTTATGACTACTACTTTCGTCTTTAATTACCATAACGCTAGAAATTCACACGATTGATGATACCTACGAATCATCGCTATTGGTACTCTGATTTTCGTCGAAAATTGCTAACCGTCATTGCGTATAACTATATGTTAATTAAACATTGAAATGTTCATTTGCATTGTAGAGTATGAATATAATCGCGAAAACATGAAATTTCATGGTTTTCTTTGTACTTGTTAATTCTCAAGAATTGGAATAACGACTACGATATTCGTATCGTGCGGAAAATTTGCGATTTCGCAACCACTCGTTAAAGTTATTTAGGACGATCGATCGTGAAATTAAATTCATGTCATCGGTTTGAAATTTCTTCAATGATCGATAGTCTATTCCACTTGGCTTGTCCGCACCGTTCCCTCTTAACGAAGACGTAACATTATGCCCGTTCGTGTACTTGGACGCGTTCGTGAGATATCTTGTTCCGCTACATTGTACGAATGTATATGCGTGCTCGACTTACACGTTCAACGAGAATGGAAAGAGAGAGGCTTAGAAATGCATAGAGACTAGAAGCGAACTCGGTGGAGAACCTCGCGGTACGAAGATAACGCATAGTGTCGGGAGAGTCGGTGCACCGTGTGTTGCGCTCGCCTCGAACTCGACGGTAGGTGGGCGTATCTGTGTTTAACGTTATTGCATATTGCTTACAGTTCATATATCATAAGCGTTAGTACAGCAATGTTATACATAGTCCTTGTATACCGCATATACGGGATATATGTATCGTTTCTTGCCCTGTCCGATCTAACAAGAAGCGCGCTTTCGCTTATCGATCGTTTCTCAACGCACAAAAATTCTCGACGCCAGCGAAGCTCGAGCTGACACACGACGAAGAGTTGCAACTTACTCCCCTTCTGCTAATATTACATCGGTACTCTATTACACGTTGTGAATTCACGAATTAAATTTCTCTGATATTAATTCTCTCGAGATACGAAGTATCAGAGTGAAAGGGCGGAATTGAATTCTTTTTCGCATATTACGTAAAATAATTTTAACCTTCACCTTCGTATGTTCAGAGAACGAAAATGCCTCACGGGGATGAGATACATTGTGTGGCGAAACAGGGGATGTGCGTGCGAAAGACAAGTCTCCCGACAGCGTTGCGGTAGAAAGTGAGAGTCGAGCGAGAGGGTCGAGAACAACCAAAATTTCTCTTGGCGAAACTTAGAAGTACTTTAGCTCCGTTACAGACACGAGAAGATGCCAACTCGTTTGCTCGTCTCGCTCTCTCGCTCTGTTCTGCAGCCTGTGCGAACTACTTTCGCACAGTCATCTCATCTCTTTTCACACAGAGAGAGAAAGAGAGAGACAAAGAAAGGGATAGGACAAGTATGAGGTGACAGCAACGAGAGAGGGTGTGCAGGAAGATGAGGGAAAGTGCATGGCGACCTAGCAGAGGTAACGGGCAAGCAGAAGCCAGGCAGGAAGCAGCAACGTAAAACAGCCCTCTGGCTTTTGGCTGAACGCGCTCGCTCGCTCAACTCGTTCATTCGTTCCCTCTGTCGTCCACGTTTCACCGAGAAACCCCTGACTGGCTTGGAAATGAGGATTGGGGTGTTTTATTTAATTAAGCTTCAGCGGGCTCTCTCGCTCAACCCTTTGCTCGCAAATGCGTACGCTCGTAAAATACGAAGGAAAGGGGCTGTTCCGTCTGTCCCTCCGTACGAAGCGAAAAGCGAGGAAGTTAAACGCGAAGGAGGAATATAATTCGACCGAGAAAGAAACATTAACGTACGAGAATGAGACTGTACGTATGTACACGTGTATTCTATCTCCGGTCACTTAATTTGGTAAAGTTTTGACAAAACCAAAAACGATTACTATGTGGAAATATCTTTTTGTTGCATAACGAATAACCCATACAGTGTGTACACATAAACGATAGATGATATAAAGTTCTCATCGAGGAACTGAACAGAGGGTGTTTATCCCCAACGGGGATTTCCGGTTATCAACGGACTTTCACCCATTTTCCTTCGAGCTATGTACGGGCACACATCATATCTTTCTTGCTATAATTTCGCGCCTTATGCGAATTTATAGCAAGGCCCGATTTTTTATAATCTTAAAAAATTTGGCCAAATTTTTTTTCCTCTCTAGTCAATTTTCTCAGGCACTTAAAAAATCGCAAATTTCTCGTTGATCACGAATATAACATTCGTTTTCCTCTCGCATATTAATTAATAGGTGAAAAGTCGAAAAAACGTGAAATGTGACAGTTTTTTCGCGATTTCACTCATTAGATTCGAACTATCGAAAGAATGATCACGATTTTCGTAACGTGCTAGAAATTCCCGATAAAAATAAACTTTTTTAAAATAATTTTTGTAAAAAAAAAAATTTCCTCCACCGAGTTCCTTTTATACGGCATTTTTGCATAAACATAGGTTCAAAATAAGTACATTCAAATATAAATTCGGTGAATGAATCCACGCAAGTCTACAACGAATACAATAATTATAATAACGTGAAACGGATTCCCCCTGTATAGCTCACGCGTTCTTTGAAAATATTTATTCTTGAAGAGCGGACGCGGGTCGGGACAACACGTGAAACATTCTTTTTTCAAACAGCTTTCTCGGTGCTACCTTGCATCCCATAAATCGCATTAACGTTGAAGTCTTGTGTGCCATGTGCGGAATAATTACAAATCGCTTCTCATCGATACCATCCGAGACGCACGAACATATATATATATGTATATACATATATATGTGATGATGTGTTCGTTGCACCTTGCCCATCGTGTTTCGATTAATCTTCTTATTTGATGTATGTACTATACTATGCATGCATAAGGTATATTTTAATGTACGTAGCGGTGTAACAGCTACGGATGTTGCCTCGAAATATAATTACAAATTGCCGTACGCTCTCGGACGCGGGAAGTAACACGAGACACCGAACGTACTCGTACGAACAACTTTCCATGTATATATTGGTGTATGTGTCCGTGTGTCTGTATAATACGTATGTACCTATAAGTCATTATAGACATGGGGACGACGCGTGTAACGCGAGAAACGAATAGTCGTGACGAGGAGGAGGATTCGGTGTGGGCGTACGAGCTGCCGTTGTTATCAGTCGGACGGAATCGTGTTCGTCATTCGAAATGACGAAGAGTTAAGGCGCCTCGTCTCCTCTCGTTGTTCGTGGACTTTCTTTCTTTCTCGCTCGCTCATGAATCGCCACGTCCGGGCTGCGGCTTTCCCCTTCTAGCCCCCTCCGATGAATTCTCCCGTAGCGAGACTCTCGCATGGGAACAACGCCTCGACGATTGCGTCGACAAGCGGTAATCTATACGATGGGAAAGATCCATTGACGACAGCTCGCCGACGGAAAAACCTCGATGAGACAAAATTCATCAAACGGATATAAAAATTGTTTCCACTCGATCTTCTTATTTCGGTGTGAACGTTTCTTTCGTAACGACTACTAATTTTCGAATATTATTCTTAAAATCTTGAGACGAAATGAAAAAAAAACAAATTTATTGTGGTATTATTTCATATCAAATATCGAGTCTTTGAATTAAAAATATCGAGCCCTAACATAAGGATGCAAAAGGACGAGGTGGTGAAACGAATTGTGAGAACGCGGTCACGTTCCAATCCGGAAACGTGATTGTTTTCGCGTTTCCGGCGCGCGGAGATTCTCTTCGTTGTCTATCTATGTATATTAGTCGGCTCCGCGATCAACTACTCCCCCGCAACAAACTGCCGGGGGTTTCCAGAGCATAGTTCGAGAAGAGCAGACACATCAGCTTTCATCTACACATATATGTATATGTATCTACATCTGAATATATATATATATATATATATATATATACGTATAGGTCGACATGTAGAATTCTCCGTTGGACGAGCACAGCAGCATTAACGACAGCCACTTGACGGATGCTAATGGATCATTACCGGTGATGTAATGATGATTGAGAGGATGTGTCGTGCCTCATCTACTCGTCGCAATCGCCTGTTCTACGTTAACGGATATATTGGCGTTGTACCAGCCAATATATATGGATATATCTATATTTTACCGGTACACGTATTTCCGAGGCCTATATAATGCGCCAGGAGAGCATCAGAATCATGAACAGAGCAAGAGGGAGGAGGGTCCGCCGGGCATTTTCGAGCGAAAATTGACGAGTCCCTCGGTGTGGTGTCAAGAATTAGATCATCACTTCCATACTTTACTTCCATTTTCGCTCTTCGACCATACAGAGGAATATTCTTCTCTGTATAGGTTTATGACGTTTCCATAAATTCCCACGAAAATGACAGGCTCGCGATGCGAAAGAAACAGATGTGCGAGAATTAAGCGTTCGATTAATCAAGTGGTGAGTCGTTGAATGTATCAATATAACTAATAAATTCTTGAATATTTCTCGGTGAGCGCATACTGCCTTAGACTGAAATAAACACCTGGATCTTTGTACATGAATATGTATATAGATATTGTTACGTGTGCGCAATATTGCAAAGAAAAATGAATAAAAAAGAATTCCGCGAGGATCACGATCGAGAAATTCAATATAGGTGTGGTCCATACCGCTCACACGAGAGAAATATATTGCACTAGAGAGAGAGAGAGAGAGAGAGACGCTGTGTGGCAGTCAAGAGTCGTGAACACGCGCGCTCTGCTCACGCTCGATCTCTCGTCAAGAAACCGGGGAGAATCGATACCTGTGCCGACCGACGTCAATTACAGATGATTTATGTTTCTTTCGATAACCCAATGTTGAATCTTATATACATATATCTACGTGTGAGCATGTGCATACACGCTCTTGACTCTCGTTGCTCTCCCCAGTCGCTCGCAGTCGTTGTCGTCCTCGTCGTCGTCGTCGTCGTCGTCGTCGGAAATGTAACTCACGTGCCCTCGCAATTATTATCGAGCCTCGATTGGCCAGGTCGAACGCTGCCGGCGTGTGCGGCTCGCGAGTTCGCCACAGAGGTTCTCTCGATTCTCTTTTGCCGCGCCTGTGGATCGCGCGCTACGAGAGAATCGATGGATCTCGTCGAGCCCACATCATCCTCGCTACACGTAGATAACGCGAAGCGTATACGTATATCCATACGATATCGATCTCTCGCTCGCACGATCCTCGATGATGTCAGCGATACTTTTCCAAGCTGTCAACGCGCCATGAATAACGTATGCATCGATGCTTCACACGCACGCATTTACGTGAACTCTGCACTCTCTTTTATTTAATTCCTCTTTTTGGTTCGTGTGTTTTTTTGTACTTCCTGTTTTTTTTTGTTCATTGACAGCTATGCCCACTAGGGCTTTAATACGAAACAACGTTTTCCATCTCGAAAATAGGAAAATTATTTTTCCACGAGCACGAGAATTCCGCGTAGCGGTGACAGAGAGAGAGAGAAATCCGCACACGAATATGAAATTTCGAAAAAACGAAAATATTCTATTCGAATGCATACAAAATACGGGAAATGTCAAAGGTTTCCGGGTCGTGTTGGTATGAAAATCAAATTTTACCTTTTTCGCGATGCGAGCACGCTCCGGCGGAGAAGTGCACGAAAAAAGCTGTACCAGGGTTTGGTATTCGAACGATACAGCAAAACTGGTGCATGAATATTTTTTCCACGGTATCTACATATGTAACTCTTCGTATCGCACGAGGAATTCATAATACGCAGCGTTGAGTGTATAAGTACACGGTAGTGGGACATTTGGTGAGGAAAAAGGAAGCGTTCAATCGCTTCGTTTATACCGGAATAAAATTAAACAGGCGGTTTGAAAAAAAACTAAAAAAATCACAGCGTAAACGCCATATTCATACATAGGAATATTGTTAGTAGTACGGAATATTCTCGTACCATACGTACGAGATTTTATACGATCCAACATTTTTTTTCGCGTTCGAGAGATTTTCAACATTGGAAAAAAATGCACTCGAGAATGACGCGATTTTTCCAAAAGCGTACCGGGCCGTTCGAGATAAAAAATTAAACGCATATAGAGGGTAATAAAATTGATGTGATTCTCGTGTCCTAAAATTCATGTGTTTTTTAAAGAATTGGGGAACAAAAAACGTACGCAAATGCTTTTCCGTGGTCGTTGTTTTACTATACGATAGAGTCCTCTCCTATCTCGTAAATATCTATATAGTTGCGGTCCGCCGAGGGATCGGTGGAGAAGCTACCGTATATACGAACGTTGCTGAGTCAATATTATCCTTTTCTCGAAGTCTCTCGGCCGTGTGCACGGTGAGGAGACGGGGGAAGGAAGGATGAAGAGTTTATAGGTATATATATATATATATATATATATATATATATGTATATATAACGCGGGGGTGGCTCTCGCCTCTGGTCGCTCCGCCAACCCTCTCTAACCAAACTGCCAACACAGTGCGGAAGAGAGAGAGAGAGAGAGAGAGAGAGAGGAGACTTCGGGCCACAAGCATTGTAAAGCGATAGCCCGGATTACGCGTCCTCGCGCGTACAGAGCTACTACTACTCCCCCGCGAGATCGCGAAGAAAAATACTCCTCGAGGAAGCGAAAGGACGTCTCTCGTTTCAACTTGAAGTGTGTATGTAAATGCTCGCAGACGGAGTTTGGGCTCTGTTTTTGCTGGTATCTCTTTTCTCCAAACGACGGTAGAGTGAAAGAGAGGATCACGAGAAACGGCGAGATCCTTCTTCGCTATCCTACTTATTCTCTCGTTCCTCTTTTCTCGAATATCCTAGGGTTGGGGTTGAAGATCCTGTATTTTTTTTTTATTTTTTTTTTATTTTCATCATTTATCAGAAAAGAAACGAGAGGCCGATAATATGTGAGATGGCTCGTTCGATAGATAAGCAGCTCGAAGGAGAAATGATAATGCAATTTCAAGTGGCAAAAGTCGGTCCTTTTAATGGTTGGCGAAGGATGTTTGCCTTTTTTTCTTTTTCTTTGATGCTGAGGAATTTGTATTCTCTCGATATTTCATTCATATTTTTCTTCGTTCGAATGCCAGGCACACAGACACACGCATACATACGTTCATCAGGAACGTGCACACCTTTATATTTTAACCTTCGGCCCGATCATCGAGAATCCGGTTATAGACACACAGAGGGGCCGAAGAAAGAATGGCTCGTTTCGAGGTGTCGTTGTTTCGTTCGCCACGTATCATACGTTACTCGTGTCTCGCTGGCTTTTTTTAAACTCCTCGAATGAATGGCAAGCTACGATGAGACGACGCGAGAGCCGCGGAGACAGACGCGATACGTTTCTTCGTCGTAAAGGACCTTCGACAAAAGGGGTTGCGCATAATTTAACAGAACTTCTTCGTCTCTCTCTCTCTCTATCACATTTTAATAGAATGAGAGAAAGCTAGAGAATGAAGATCGAAACGTTTCGGTAACAAAGCGTTCGTCACGGAGATTAATAGAAGTTGTCTTTCGACCAAAATTGATACCGTGCTTGAAATAAAAAAAAAACTGTTAATCGGCCTGTAGTCAATTTATCGTGACATCATTCGGAGTCGGAGGTGAGAAATTTCGATCCGAAAAATTCGATACGAATTTATCGGGTGTTCTTGCGAGTTCCTTGTAAAAGTCTGCTCACGTTCTCGTCGGTCCTCGGTATTCCGATCTCGAAAACTTCCAAAATGCAACGAGGTACTATGCTAAGCCTTATTTTATCGTTTATTTTTAGTACGTTTTGTTCGTTGCGTATCAATTATACGAGAGAGAGAGAGAGAGAGAGAGAGAGAGAGAGGATTGTTTCGTACATGCGGTTCGGTATAAAATACTCAAAGTAACAACGGTTCGGCCGACGGCCTAGGTGTGCACATAAATTCTTCCACTGGCGCCGGGAGAGAGAAACACGAGGATGCAATTCCGAACTGAAATATTCAGTAGATGCATACACCGCGTGCCGTTTGGTGTCCGAATGCCTAATAGTAGCCCACATAAATACAACACCAGCTCTTGCGTTTCTCCGTCTGTGTGTGTGTGTGTGTGCCCGTGGGTGTGTGTGCGTACGTATATGTGTGTGTTTGTTTTTCACGCGATAAGGGATCGAGACTGTGAAATTCGTAATGCCCGACAGATACGAGAGAGGTTTTACCTGAGTATACGTAAAACGGTGTATGTGCGACCGGATGCAAAACGATCGTCACGATAAATTCACTTTTCGAGGGACGCCTCGGTCCTATGAGAGCGAGCAAGAGAGAGAGAGAGAGAGATAACAGGGAGAAAAGTCACTGGTAAGTTATAGTCAGGTAAACGTAACGACATACGCATGTTTAACTCGACTATGGACGACGATCGAATAAACAATTATTTGAAATAATTACATTTAGATATTTTTAAAAAATCGTATATAAACATATGTTTGTCACTCTATTTATGAAAAATACAATGTTTTACATTTCTTCTAATTACTCGAAAGTAAAACAGGTCAAATTTTCTTTTTCATAAGCAATCAATCTTAATCGTATGGCCATAAAATCATTTTGAATGATTTTTAATTCGTAAGATATACGTACCTATTCACGTCTCTGGACTAAACGAGGATAAGAATAATGGTGTAGGGAGAAGGAGGAAGAACTCATCAGTACCAACACATTTATGCACGCGTTAAACGAACCCGGTGTTACATAAATATATATCTATATATGTATATATTTCATCTCCATGGGTGCCCTACGACCTATTGTACGAGATGTATAATAGTTTCTGCATATCTATCTCCATAATACGTAATATACAATGGAGGGCCAACTGTGCTATACGCCGGTGGAAACCAGCGAGAGAGTTACGAGAAACTCGTGTGGCCCATTCCGGGGCGGCGGATGTGCGCGCGGCAAGTGCATCGTTTATGCGGGTTAACGCCTAATCGCTGCGCATGCAACGTGGGTGGCGAGTGTACGAGTTAGAGCTACGATCGAGAGAGAGAGAGAGAGAGAGAGAGAGAGACAAGGAGGGTGAACACGGATGAGTTGTGCGCACTGTAAGCTCGATTTTGTCCGTCTCTCTCCCTCTCTTCTCTCACTTCTGACGTCCAGAGTCGGCTGTGGCTTGTGCACGGTACACACGTTGCACACTGCATGTATAATGCATAGTACTGTGCTCTGCTGAAAGTAGTGAAGGGAGGGAGAGTCTAACACACTTTAGGTCCTGGTCTCTACTCCGTGAGAGAGGGAAAGAGAGGGTGAGCTCGACGTACACGCCACGAACATCGCAAGTGCTCTGGCGATATCGTACCGAGAGAGGGAGAGGGAGAGAGAGAGAGAGAGAGAGAGAAAGAGGGACAGAGCGATACCGAAAGATCGGACACACCGAGGGAAATATATAAGGGATGGAGGGCCCTGCGGTGGTTGCGTTATCTCAACACATCTTTAATTATCTCGAGTGATCTGCACGCGGTGCGAAAACGTCTCTCATGGGTTTCGAGGCGTTTCGAAATAAGGCACTTTTGTACGAAGAGGCTAAATGACGAAGAAAACCTACAGAGAGAGAGAGAGAGAGAGAGAGAGAAAGAGAGAGTGAGTTATATCCAAGTCGGTAAACCTTTCGGATCAACTCATTCTCCTTCCGCCGTTCTATAACGCTGTTTATATTCTCTCGTTTTACCGCCGTTTCCTCACGAACACCGCAACGCGTTAAAGTCGCGAAGCTTGATTTGTGTTTTCTACGAATTCACACGAATGCGAGTGTGTGTGTGTGAGAGAGAGAGAGAGGAGAGCCTGACAGAGTGAGAAACTAAATCGCGCCTCCATGTGAAAAGTGATTCATTGAACCGTTACAACGTTCCGGGTATATAAACACATCGCTGAGATCTAAGCTCATCGGGATCCGCGAGAAAAAACAGTTTTTCGAAATTTATGGTTATTAAGCCAACTATCAGCATCGCTGCTTCGACCAATATTTTATTACATATTTTTTCCTCAATTCCGGAAATATTTGCTGCTACGCATCGATAATCTCATAAAAAATTCGATTCTCGGAAAAAGCTTTTAGGTTAGTAAGCTCGCTGGAGAATTTGAAATAGAATGAAATTTCCGGTTACCCGAGTACGAGCGTGAATTTCAGAACCGTACGCGAAATCCTATGAGGAATTAATATTTCGCATTGCTTCGTAATAAAGAGAATCTGATAAAAATGCGCTACTTCGGTGAAACATTCGTTCAATTTTAACGAATGGCAGCATACGTCAAATTTTACACGACTGGTGGTTGCACGTCTAGGAGAAATGAACAAGAGAGAGAGAGAGAGAGGTAACTTTCTGAAATACTGGTTGAAAATGTGCACTGTGTTCGATGGGTCTGACGTTGTCCCGTACCGCAAAGCAGTACGTCGACGAATCTCCCATGGCAAACCGGACAATTGATACGCCGGGCAAAAAGCCTTTCCCTCTCGCTCCCGCCTGCCTCTCGTGATTCGCGCACTGTGGTGGGAGAGTTCGTAAGCTGCTTAAATTTTGAATAAAGCTAGGCCATTAATGCTGCCTTACTAAAGCTTACGAAGCTTGCGCACACACGGGGATCGACCCGCAGCGACGTACATGCAAGGATTAAAAGAGCGCACAGACACGGTTACGATCCTTCTCCATCAGGAGACCGGAGAGGGAGGATCGGAGTCAGGGGAGAATAAGCGAGAGGGAGAGAGAGAGAGAAAGCGAAAGAGGGACATAATTCGCTCATGGATACCACTCGCGCCAATGGCCGCGCTCTTCCTCATTCTACAATTTCCCTCTCTGTCTACGGTCTACCAGCGAGACAGCCACGAGAAGGTGGAAAATCTTTTTTCCATGCACCAGCAGTCTTTCTATATACAGGCCGAAACGGCTTTTTTCCCTTTAATGCAAAATATGCACTATTTCCTCCCTTCCTGCTCGGGATAATTGGACCTAGCAGATAAGGCAATTCGTATCACGATCATTCCTTTCTTTTTCAATTGCCTTCTAGAAAATTAAAATTTCATCCCTGACAACCCTGATATTTAAATCGATCGATTGGTTGTTATTTTTACTAACATAAATATTCACGTTTTACGTCGAGATGATTTGTTACGGGAATTAATATAGAATTTCAGTCTAGGTATAATATGAAAATACAAATCCTGCGGATTCTATAATACGCGTAGCGGTTGTTTGTAAATTCACGCGTGTATCACCGTGGTACGGAGCTACGAGATATGCCGAGAGGGCAAGAAGCTAGGAGCTATCCGGAACAGACCCCCTGGGTGCTTGTTATAGTGCATTATGTCCGTTGTTAACTGACCTATATATCTCTCTCTCTCTCTCTCTCTCTCTCTCTCTCTCTCTCTCTCTCTCTCTGTTTCTCTCTTTCTCCTTCTCTCTTGCTCCTCGTATTATCTACCTTCGACCAATATGCAGCACACTCGAATCGCTGCCCGTTGCTCATAGCGCGCACACTTCGTGCAAATGGGTCTATCTCTCTCGCTATCATCGCCGCTCTATATATCGACTCTCACGTGGCTCATCGATCGACATGTCTTATACCGCTACGAGATTATAGCGCACGTATATATCGAGATGAATTTCGAGCGTGCCCTCGGTCCAGGACACGAGACACGTGTTAAACGCGAAGCCGTGCGGTCTTGTTTCTCCGCGGGGACAATTTCCCTCGTCGTTTTGTACGCTGTTGCGGCCATGTACGACCCGTCAGTCGTACAAGGGAAACCAGGAGGCATCGAGACACCGATGTTTTCGGTCCCGGCGATAAGATTGTCCGGAATCGAGATTAACACGAGTCGGTATCGTGAATTTATTCATACAACCCGATCGCTCGGTCTCGATGTTTTTCAACTACAAGATTTCATCGGGAAGCTCGATCGTTTTATAAAGATAATATACGACCGATCGTTATCATGTTTTCGTTCGCCCTACAAAAAAGGAAATAGTACTCTTATTTATTCGAAATAAAACGATATGTTTTTATCGTAAATTGTGCACGTATATTTTCATTAAATTTTGTCAAATTCGAATATAATTATGTGCAAGTCAAAGTTTATTCAAAAAGAATAAACCCATTTTCCCCGATTTATTAGACACGTTATCTCAAGCTCCGTAATCGCTACAACGGTAATCCGATAAAACGATCTCTTCTCTCTAAGCCCAATTGTCATTTTATGTCAAAGAAAATCTGGACGGTAATACCCTCCCGTCGATAGAGAGCCCGAACGAGAGTTTCTTTATACCACTCTGTGTTATAGAAGACTCGTTCGGCTCCATCGTTGCAGGAGTGAGAGTGCAAAAGTATAAGACTGCAGTGAAGAGCACCGAGGCCAAGGAGTGCAAAGGCAGACAAGCAAAGAAGGGCTTTCGCGTCGATATACACACGCTACGTTGGCAGTGTGACACGGATGAGAAGGAAAAAGACGGTAGGGAAGGTGGTAGACACGGAAAGATATGGGGAAGGAGGAACGGATGCTGCACGTCCACCCCCGCCACCCGTTCCCAGTTGTAAAACGAGTGGTTGAACTTTACGGTAGGGCTCATCAATATTTACGAGGATGAGCTTCACGGATCCGATTCGATTCTCGTCGTCGGTTCGCTCAGCTCGAGCCCCCGCGCGCACATCGCTCTCGATACATATATATATATATATATGTATATTCAACATCGTCTCTTCTCTATCTCGTTGTTCGAAAACGCCTGCTGCCAATGTCTAACATTTTACTCTCGAGTACCCAAGTACTTTTCTCGTAAAATCCTCAAAGTTTCGATAGAAGAGATAAAAAAAGAGGAACGAAGAAAGCGCGTGCGATTGATCGAAGATTCGAGAAACGAAAATTCACCGCTTACGTATATCGCCCTAGGGAAGCTCAGCCGCTTAGTACGCTAGGATGATGAAATTTAGGAGAGTTACCCCCTCTCTAATTCTGGCACGATTTCGCCAATTACACGATCGAGATAATTAGCCGTTGGAACATCGCGCCTTTTCACTACTCGCAAGATGGCCGCGCGGGAATGCGCGCGCAACCGCGCGCCCGAGAATTCCCGGAAAGAGTCGATATTTTTCGATTGTTTTGTTATTTCATTTATTTCCATTGCCATCGATGAAAACTGTCAAATATAATGTTTTTTGGATAATTGGTGTCCTGGAAAAATGTCCGACGAGGCGAGAAAATTTGTTGAAAATAATCCATTTCATCCGACCGATCCACCGCACGGTCTGCACAATTTTGATCTCGGGACTTTGAGCAAAGATCAACAGCGCAAGTTGAACGAACTGAAGACGAGACAAAGAATCGAGAACGAGGTTTATCTCGCTGCGCATCCGGAAGTCCGCGGTTTGGTGTCTATTCTCCTCCGGTGAGTGAATACATTTTTCGCTTTCGAGAGTCTATCGGACGGGCATGACCAGGGGGTTAAACAGATGCGATGGCGCAACGGCGCGAATTTGAATCTCATTAACAGGCATCTACTGTCGGAGGAACCCGAGGAAAATATTCACGAGGTAGTCGGCAATTTCTTCAATAGACCGCGTCGCGAACTGATCACAGATCTCTTGAACTATTTCAACGATAACGGATACTCGGGTTCCATAGTGGACAAATTGCGAAACGAAATAGCCAAGACGTCGGATTCGACGTCGTCGAAATCCGAGACGCCTTTCGCCTCCCCGTTCGATTCCTCGGAGTCGACGATTTGACGTCGTTCCAAGATTCCGAAACTGTCGCCCGAACACAATTTCTTTTCAACCCTCGAATATTATTTTCTCAAGTAACTATATTACTCTCCGACAATATTTGAAAATCGATTTCTTTCCAATGTTTCTTTTTATCTAAAAAAAAAAAATGTCACCGGTGATTACAAATATCGCGATTAATTCTCATCGGGCGTTTGATTTCCTTCCATTTTATTTTTCTTCGCAATTTGACAATTTTTTCACGTTCGCGTCGCGAATGCATCGTACCTACAATTCGTTACAGTGACACGCGTTCACTGGCAAATGGCAAGAGTAGCAACAGCGAGCATCGGTTGATGCAGCCGGTGCACAGGAGAGTCGCTCGTTATAAATGTGCTCGTTCGGTGTCCAAGAGGATCAAAGCGGCGCGCTGGCGAGGTAGAGAGCGAGTGAACGGACCGCCACGCAGCAAAAGGTCACGCCGTCGTTACGCGGGGCAGAGTGCCGGGGGGGTTCGACGTTCTCCGGCGTGTAAAATAACACTGTAGAAGAGCTCATACGGTAGTTCGCTTCATGTCCCCGACCCTCCCCGAGCCTCGAACGCTGAGAGATCTATCGCGAGCGGGGTATGTTGCGCGCCAGCTTGCACGGACGTAAGATCGGTGAACGGTTTTGGCGCGCGCGGGTGGTGGTCTCGGCGAAACGTTTGCCACCGAGGCAAACCCAAGAACCTCCATTAATAACTCGCGATATGGCACTTTGTAACCGAGCCGCCATGAATCCTCCAGAAATGTGCGTAAATAATAGTTCATCCCTACCGTTAGTTGTTATATATAGATAACGCTTCGTCTTCCGACCAAACTGCCCAAGACAGGAAAAATGGATAGGACATAAAAAAAAAAAGAGAAATTCAATTTAATTAAATTACGTTTGAAATAAATTTTGCTCGGGTCGAGATCGAATCGATTCGAAGCGTATAAATCTACTTTTCTCAAGATCTCGAAGATACGAAATTTTCAATCGAGCGAAAAAAAAGAAGGCTTGTATCAATTATTCTTATCTCACGATTACAACGCGCCTCGAGTCATGTCTATCTTGATTCCTATTACCGACCTCGGACTTGGATTAATTGAACAATTATTTCACATCGTGCATCGAAGGTGTAACACTATCCCCATGGGATCGTTTTGTTGCACTCGCATTTCGCATATACGTCGGTGGTATAAAACGCGGATATATATAAGAATACAGAACCGTGGGTTGTTCGCTATAAAGGACTGCCACGTTGCGTGGGCATCGAGGTAGCAATCGAGCATATTCCAAGCCGCGACAACCGGAGAGAGATAGAGAGAGAGAGAGAGAGAGAAGGTCTATAGATATTGTTATCTCCTGTTAAATAAATATACACGTATATATCGCACACGCGCTTGGTGTGTGACTCGCCGCGTCAGGATAACGAAAAGAAATTTCGTCCAAGAGGTCTCTCGAAACGAAGTTGTCGATAAATTCTCGCGTACCTCCGCAATGTGTACACTACCGTCGTAAATTATGCCGGCAGGTTCGCAGAAATAAAATAAAACGAAAAATCCGTCGCGATGCAGGCGCCGGCTATATACGGGGGGTGCAACAAGGGAATGAGAGAGAGAGAGAGAGAGAGAGAAAGAGAGAAAGAGGCTAAACTGGTACGAGACCAGCGATGTATATGGCAACACGTGGTCAAACGTGCACAGCTCGCGTAGGGAGGAAATATGGATTAGGCGATATTAAGTAATAACACGGGAATACATATATATATAGAAAAAGAGAGAGAGAGAGGAGGGGGTGTCAGGGGCGCGGGTCCAGATGGTCAGAAATATGAGAAGTTTGCATGGTGCTGTGTTAGCGAACGCGCGTGGTATAAAGTCACGGATATATGACGCCTAGGGCTACCCTTTGCAATCCTCCTTCCCCAACCTTGCAAAATTGCCCCCGCGGCAACGAGTGTTATTAACCTTTTACAGGGGTGGCCTAGAGGTTCACGTGCGTATCCAAAGACTCGATATAACTCTCGTTATGTAACAGTTACATACTTAACTGGTGTGAATCTATTTGCCATGAATTTACGCATAATGCGACGTAAATACGAATTATTGCACGATTGCAAATATACTTCCAACGTTACAAATTGGCTACATTTGGAGGATTTAAAAATTATCACGAGTAAAAATTTATCAAAATCACTTAAATAAATATTCCACACGAAATTCTATCGTTTTTCGATATTTCGTAAACAGACGAAATTTCTAGGCGTTTTTCAAAGCATCGCGATGTAAACGCTTGTATATATATGTATTAATAGCCGATGTGTCGGTTGTACAGCGTCGATGAATACCAACGTCAGCAGGAGCCAAGCTTTCTATAAATATATTCTAATAGCCAAGGTAGATGGGATAAATAATTTTAATCGTAGCATTAATAATGCGATAAAACGCGCGCTCGGCTACTTTGCACGCTCGGTGTACGTCGCAACCTCACCCTCGGCAAGAGGGAGAAAGAAAGCGCGAAGGGTCGAAGGAGGAAGGGAGAGAGAAAAAAAAGTCTCCGTTTATACGTCAACTCTCTCGTGTTGCACATTCGCTCCTGCAACGACGACGTCGGCATCGCTAGAGCAAAGCCTCGTTATACATTGCGGCTATAACGATTCACATTGGCATAAAATATACGAAAGTGCACGGTACACGGAGTGATGAGTGTACGATGTGCTTAAATCACGATCCGTAAATCCAAAAGCTACCGCGAAACACCGTGAACGCGGTGAGACGAAGTTTCTCACTGTCGTATTTACTCGGCTCGCAGGCGAAAGAGTCGTGTGTGGCGTGTTTGTAATCGTCCCTCTCGTACGAACATTAATTTTTCGTAGTTTTTATTTCGAATCCGTGGATAAAAGTGAGCGCGAAACGATGAAAATTCGAGCGGAATATTTCAGGACGTCGAGCGAAAAAATGGCGATGCTCTCGTGATAGGCTCGCGGGGACAAACGAGCGTACCGGATCTATTTAATTTACGGCATTAATCTATTTGTACCGTCGAACCCCGCAGCGGTCTAGGATTGCGAGCGAGTCCGTGAGTGTGACGCGGGAACATTTTATTGCGCGGAGGTAGTAGTCTAATGTGGTTTTCACTGTGGGAGGTCCTCGGGCACGATTGAAACGAATAATCATTCGTAACGCGCACTGGTCCCATCGCCAGAAACAGCTTTGTACATCTCCCACCCCCGCAATCTTGAGCTTCGAGTCATATATACAGATATATAGGAACATTCTCTTCATTTCTCGCCCCGCAGGCTCGAGAGACCTCGCAGCGACTCGAAGACACACTTCGGAAAGCTGCGCGTGACTACGAGAGGAAATTGGATCGTCCCTTCTATTATTATCGTCTTAGCTGGACAAACAGATCGTCGTGCATCGAGCGCATTAAAATATTTACCGAAGCATCGGGGGGGATTTTAATCTCGCATCTCCTCGCGAGTGGGAGTGGTATTTGTGTCAAGGTTAAAAAAATGCACGCGTTTCGGCGATTGTTTTTCTTTTTTTGTTTACACAGTCGACATTTTCGTGATTACATTTATTAATTCTATTCCAGCGAAATTATAGTAATGTTGACGCGAACCGTACACACCCCTTCATAACTTCTCTCTCTCTCTCTCTCTCTCAGGAAACGCATCGTATTTCATTCACTTTGAATAATCGTTACTCCCTATATTCGTCTGTTTATGTTGTACGTTAAGTAGGTGCGCGGCAACTTGTCCTATTCGTCTCTGATCAGATGCAGAAACGCGTTTCCCCTGAGCATGTACAGTATATTTGTATATATAGATATAGATATAGACATATAGATATAGATATGAGAAGCATCGTCTTGCCTCAGCGAGCCGTAATGCATTTAAACATCGCTGCGAACCGACACCGGATAGAAATATACGTATGTACAGATGCAATAGAAATGAGAGACGAGGGGCGAGCTGGAAGATACAGCATCGCTTTTACTGGTCAGCATGCATCGCGATCCACGTGGATACATACAGACAGATATATGTGTATTTATACGTGTGTATGTGTGTGTACACGTACGTCTGGTATCACGCTTGCATTATTCACATGCGAACACGCCTTCTGTGGAAAACATCTGGTACGACGAGCACTTGTTAATGAGAGGGAGCCGAAGAGAATCGAACCAGCTACGAGGGAGCGAGAGGTCTATTTCAAAGGATTAAATACCAGTCTAATCCCCATCTGTTTGCGCATCTTTCTCGTCGAATGCCGAGAGTACATAAATACAGCCATGTATTACGCAACGCACACTCGTACGTATATTCTTTTTTCTTCTTTCTTCTTTTTATAAAGTATTGGACATCTCGTATCTTAGCGTGGCGAATTTGCACAGCTTCTCGAAAAATGTTAGAGACAAAGCCGGGAAATACTTTCATTTTGTCGTATACGCGGGATTCCTTCCAGCTCTCGGCGTAACCTAATTACCGATGTTTGCCTTAGGCTTCGTCGCGCTATACGTAATTATGAAGTCCCCGTGTACTCCGTCCTAAGTCAACTCCAGAGCCGCGAGCCATCCTCTGTCTATGGATATATATATATATATTTATACGTATATCTACGTCAGAGAAGGAAAACGTAGGGTGAACGATGCCGAGGACCAAGTCACCTCGACGATTTGTCGAAGAAAAATATTTTTTCAGGGCTCGGTATGACGATGTCGCGTCGCCTAGGGGTGTGGTATACGACAGAGGCTTCCAACCATTTTTCACGTCGCTTCTCGAACGTCTAATATAAGAAAAAGAAAATGCCAGAGTTCAAACGAAGTAAGATAAAAATAGTCGTGTTTCAAGATATCGATGAGAATTTCGAAAAATTCTTAAATATTATTACCATTGATTAGACATTGGCTATTTTGTTTGTACGTCATATATTTCTATCGATGTTCCAAGTGAAAATAGAACTACATTTATGTAAGTATTACGTTTATAGCGCTTGCACTTTCATCCCCTGGTATCGTCGAGTGGTGACCGCGGGGTACGGAAGCGAGATGCACACTTAATCCGCGAGGGATTTCCGCGACTAAGCCACGTAAGCACTTCGAAAGAGTTAGGTGTGCGCGTAGTCCCCTCATCGACGAAGATCTCGTCGAAAAAACGGGGGTGCCAGGGGGTTGAGAAAGACTGAGGGTGCCAAGGGCACCGATCATAAAACCGGGGGGATTGTCTGTGCGAGTACACCATAACGAGATATGAACAAACGCGTCTGAGGCTACCGCCGCGGGCAATTGTTAGTTCACGACGAAGGGGAACCCCCGGTCAACCCCCCTTTTGTAACGTCGCAATACCTCTAACTACATATACAAATATATACACATAGATACGGGGTACGGTACTATAGAAGAGCGTCCCGAGCCGAATGTGCGGCTTATTTCTTCAATAGACAGCGAGAGACATACAGAAAAGGGAGTGAAAGAGAGAGACAGAGAGAGACAGAGAGAGAGAGAGAGGGAGAGAGAGAGAGAGAGAGAGAGAGAAGGGGGACCAGTGGAGAAGCAATGTGTGCACAGTGGCTCATTTCACGGCGGACCACCTGAGCACGGCCAGGGCCCAATGTTTGAACAACTCGTGCGCCCCGGCGCGTCGGGAGACTCTTTTTTTCGGTTCTCGCTCCGTGTTTTAGTCATCCTCGATTCTTTCGACGATAAAACGTATAAAGAGGACTAAATAACAAGGACGAGGCGAATAAAACGAATGAAATTAGATAGAGACAAAAAACGAATAGAAAGCATCCAAAAGACCATCAGTCAAAAAAAGTTCCTTCTCCATTGTTCTCATGCGACGTAAATTTACATTTCTAATTTTTATTTTCGGAACAAACATTTCGTATGAAATTTCTGGTAATACGTTGATTATTTAATGAACGAATGTTTCGACGAATTCCGACAGGGGGAATATATCGACGTATACGTCAATTTCCAAATGACCGGTCAAGCGGGCTTCCAAGAACATATGGATACGTTACTCAATGTACCAGTATTGTATCTATATATGCATATTATCTACCTATAGGCATAATCGTAATCCCTCTATCTTGTACGTCTACGTAGACGTATATATATATATATATATAGTGTGTATCTGTACGTACGTCCCGCTGATCGCCTATCGCTGCCACGTGATATACCATGAGCAGCAGCAGGGTCGCGTTAATATGCCATTAAATCAAAGTTGAACGGGAGACTGCACACATCAGATGCACACGCCGAGCGAGAGCGACTGAGGGACGGAGAGACAGGGTGAGAGAGAGAGAGTGAGTGAGAGAGAGAGAGAGAGAGAGAGAGAGAGAGAGAGAGAGAGAGAGAGAGAGAGAGAGAGAGAGAGCAGTGAGCCCGTTTGGTACAGGCAGATTCGGAGTATCGGTAGATATCCGCGCGGGATGAGGATGATTTGGCGAGAGAGGACACGAGGACACGGGAGGACGAGGTAGTGCGAGGGGTTCTTGAAGGCAGCTCCGTCTCACTCCCGGTGAGCACAAAATTACATGCGTATACCCGGGGCCATCGCGAGAGAGTGCGTCTGATAGATTTGTCTTGTGCACGAGCGTTAATTGGTAGCGTGACCTCTCTCGCTTTCGCGTATATTCTCCGATGCCTCTGCGCTCGTGTAGTTTCCCTGGAGGATATATGCGATTCTGCGTTTGGTTTCGCTAGCTAGACAGAGAGCTTCGGGCCTGTTTCTATCGAGATCACAGAAGTGCGCGCGCTGAATCTCATTGGTTGCACAATCATAAGCAGTGAGGGCGGGAGGTAGAGAGAGAGATTGATTGAGAATAATCATGACGCCCAAAGGAGATTTCACGTCGAACGAGAATATCCCACGTCACTGAAATACATTAGAACAATTAATAGAATTTTTGTGTTTAAAATTTTTAAAGGCCGTTCAATAACCGGAGTATGACACAAACATTGTTCTCTTCATTTGGATAAAAATGTACGTGTTCGCAGAGAAAATCCACTCGTACCCGGTTGTCAAAAAAACTTTTCGTTTTTTTGTTTTTCATCCTCCCCTTAGCCTTCTTGGTATTTTTATTTCCCGGGGGAGAGAGGATGACGAGAGGCGTATCAGGGTAGGACAAGAGCTCGAGGGAAAAGGAATATGGAAGAGACGAGGGAGATTCAAAGTTTTTCTGGGTCACACAGCAGGGCTCTTAGCGTGGTTTCTTCGAATGGATCACGAAAAAATCTCGAATGATATTTATCCCTTGCGCAACCCCCCGTTGGTTTTCACTCCAGAGAAAAGCATTTTGCCATAATGTGAGCAGGAGCAAGCCCACATTCCCCTGCTCCTTTATAGTTATTTATGTATTTAATTCTCATGAAATTGATGTAAAATTATGAACGAAAATCCATCAAAATATTTGTAAAAATTATTTTACAAAAGATTAAGCTTTGCACAAATACTTTCGCTTTGTATAAATCTGGATGACGGGCCGGAACTCTTTCCCCTGACAACTTAACCTTCGCTTCTGCTGTATGCAAATGACAGACATTTGATGAATTTTGCAGGCGGAAGTACGAACCGATGCATCGCTCTCCACTGGGCCCCCGTGCTTGCTTCCGGGAAAATTGTTGCCCGGAAAATTGCGCTCGTCCGGTTTTGCTACATTTTCCGCGTCTCTGAGTGTCTTCTATCCACCTCGCCCTCGCGCTGGGCATTACGTGCTCTACGTTCAATGTGAGAGAAAGCGAGAGCAAGAGAAAGACAGAGAGAAGACCGACGACAGTAACGCACAGTCCTTCCGCCACTCGAGGGACGTCCCACCCCCCTCGGTTCCGGATCCGCTCGTCAACGGAACCTAGAACGGACCACTCCGTCGCTTTTCCCTCACCTCGTCTCTGTTTTTCTCTCTCTTTGTCTCTCTCTCGCTCTCGTTTTCTCTCTCTCTCTCTCTCTCTCTCGCTCTTTCACTATCTTCCTCTCGGCTCCCATCGCTTGCTTCCGTCTATGCAAATACCGTTAACCTCACATCGCTGAGTTTCGGGTTAGTATAGACTATACATACATCCTATCCTTCTGCAGTGTCCTGCGTTGAAGATCCCTTGCGAAATGTATGTGTAGTCAAGCGGATTACGCCACATTTTCATTCGCTCGAAACAGGGCGTTTGAAAATGTCTCAGTCCTACCTAAGGGTTACTTTTATTTTGAGAACTGAAGCAGAAAGTGCCCTATACTAACGTTAATAGATTTTTGTAGAACTACACATTTTCTTGTTCGTTAGATAAAGAATACAATTGTTCGTTTAAAAAAAAACACACGAATTGCACCTCCGAGTGGTCGAAAAGTTCTCAAAGTAAATTTCGTTCGGTTCGAAGTAAATATCCGTAGACCGCACCCAATCTAAAAGATCTTCACTACGTATACAAGAACCGTTTTTTCAAAGGACATAAAGAGTATATTCGTGGCACGTATTGCACGTGTATCGCCGTTTGCCAATGGTGTACCTGGTGGACCACCGAAGTTTCGTCTGCGGCGTGACCGCAGAAGGCGTCACGGGAAATCGAAAACCTGTGCCCAATTTCAAATCCGTAGCACACGTTGCGCATACGCGAGCAACTGTCTCGTTCCCATCCAGGGATATCAGAGTCACGAGGTATCGGTCCTGTTCTTCGGGGGGAAAAAAACGAAGACAGGATCCCTTGATTCGATGCCTGCGAGCTCTTGAGATCTTGCCACTTCTGCGCTTCCGACCGTTGTTGATTGTACGTTTCGGAAATTTTGGAAACAAAATTACAACAAAAAAACGACGTGAT
This sequence comes from Netelia virgata, assembly GCA_951802705.1. NCBI lineage: Eukaryota > Metazoa > Arthropoda > Insecta > Hymenoptera > Ichneumonidae > Netelia > Netelia virgata. The sequence goes on along the minus strand of OX637867.1, from coordinate 30,505,692 downwards.
CCGCAGCAACGAGAGCGTGAGGCCAATAATAGAAGAGGCGGCTGCATCGTTCGTTGACGAGTCGGGTCAGTTGGCGGTAATGGAGGCACTTTGCTCGTACTTCCTGGAAAATAGAAGACGTCTCGTTCTCTCCACTCGGAACCAAACCGAGGGATGGCACGTGCGCGGTCTCTTTCAAAATTTCGGAAAGCCCTCGACGTTTTTTACTCCCGTCGTAATTCTCAATAGGTCTATGTGTCCTCTTAAACTTCCCCTTATTTATTTCCTCACTAAAAGATAAACAAGAATCATTAAGATTTTCCGATAATGGAGATTCGATAATTTGATTCAATATTTGTCGTAACCTTGGTTATATGGTTCACGATGGCTCAAGAGTCCGTTGCAGTGTATATACTCGTAATCCTCCCGTACCTGTAATCCTACCACTTCGGACTCCAAGTTTTCCCATTTTACTCGGCATGCTTATATGTCCTCGGCATAAGAATCGTGTACCGTACCACGTGCGGTTGTTTCTCGGTCTATACACGTTGTTCAAACCCGCAAAGTGCGCTTCTCGCCGGTGAATGGAAGAATGGAAAGAGGCAAGAATAAAAATAAAGAAAAGAAACGAGCGATGGTCGAGGCGGCGAGGAATATGCCCGTAAGCCGGATACACGAGAACGCAAAAATCAGTGAGCTTGTCGCGCTGCGGCCCCCGGGGTGACAAAATATTTGCACGGTTCTCGAGTGGGAGAGAGAGAACACGATAAGAGGAGGGATTATACGGCCACTTCAAAGATTCTCCGCTCTTGCTCGCTCCCTCGTACGTTGAGTGAACGCACGGGACACCTGTCGACCGGGAACCTCACCAGGTTTGGATAAACTCGGTGTGCTGGACAAGCGGCGAGAATCGCCATCCTCTCCTGCATACATATATTTATGTATGCGCATATATAGCTATAAAGCTTACGCGGACATATATCGATATTTGTCATCGACGGCAAGCGACCGAGACTTCCCGGTATAGCAATTCCACGGCTCTCGTGCAAGGCCGTAAAAAATATCCGTCATCTTCACAAGGGATAATAAAGAAGACACGTGAAAGAAATGCAAATTGTACGCCAAACGTGAAGAATTCTTTTTTTTCGATGAATTTCAACGATAGTTACGCAGCTAATTAGCAATTTTCCGACAATAGGTACGGTGTAATTCTAGTCGATTAGTCGTGAACGTAATCGTCAATTAAGAATTCATAGCGAGCATGAACTGTTCGATCACATTATTCTGACCTTAGTAAATTAATTTGTGTAAGAAAATGTCAGTCGTGCGAAAGTAAAAATTGTTTTTTTTCAAAACCGAAGAAAGCGAATCTATTTTTAATTTGTAAAAACTTATCACCCTTAATGGGTAAAAATAGAAATTTGTATTTTCTGTCCGTCTTGAATTTCTTCCGGCCAAAAATTGACAACCTCCCCTGCAAAACGCACCATTTGAGAAGTCCGGAAAAAGAGTGGGAAAAATAACTGTGGAAAGTGACTTTGAAAGTATCGCGAAAGATAACTGCGAATAGTTTTCATCCCGCAGAATCTAGCGCCATTCCACTTCCCTTCTCGACTCCGCGATGTTTTTGCACCCTCATATACATTGCCGGAAACTTTTCTCGCCGCAAGTCCTTAACGAAGCGATATCTCGCGCATTTCCATCCCGACGGCTTTTCTCTATTCAATCGCGAAATTTCTCTTTCAATGGCGATGTCTTTTTTGCTGCTCCCCCCACAGTCGCCGTTAACCTCTTATACGTGTGCAGCGAAGTGAGCACTTTAGCAGTTTGCGATTGCGTGTGTAGATGTCTCGAAAGCAGAGAGAGAGAGACAGAGAACATTATTCTCCCCCGTGCAGTAAGCAAGCCGTTAAACAGGCAAATCCTTGGTGAGAAAACTAAAACTTAAATCCCCTCGGGGGTCACGTCGTCGTCGTCGCAGTCCCTCATCTCATCCTCGACCTCTGTGCCTCTCAACCCCCTTTCTACCCCTTTGCTTCGAGAACGCGCGTAGTCTCGAAAGTTTTCGAAACGCGTATGTTTAGTATTCAAACCGAGCAGAAATCCATGGGCAGCTTTTCCGTCGCTTTGACTTTCTCTCTCTCTCTCTCTCTCTCTCTCTCTCTCTCTCTCTCTTTCTCTATGGTATAAAATGAAAAAAAAAGAGAAGACAGAAGAAAACGAGGGGATAGAGCAAAAGTAGTAGCGCGAACCCAGGGCTCACGGTAACAACCCCATCGTATCGCTCGCGGTGACTCGTGCGCACTCGTGCGACGAGGATCCCTTTCTTCGTGCCGCCCCTCCTTCCCTTTATCAAACTGCCAGGTGCCTCTGTATCGCGCAACTTTGTGAAAAACCGCAAATGTACCTCCTTCCATCGTCCAAGACCCTTAAGCTTCTCGCGTTTTCTTTTCACGTTTTTTTTTTTTTTTTTATTTATTTTGTATTTTTCTGCTTTTTTCCCCATATTTTTTTTATGACTCATACGACCATTTCCTTTTATTTCGGTCTGTTTATTCTCATTCTTTTTTCTCTCCCTCCTCCACAATCCCGTCGTCGCAGTTCGGAGAATACAGGAGTCTGGATAGAGTCTCGGTTACGAACGTCGAACCGGTCCTGGGCCCGTGTGAAAATCCTGCAAAGAAAATCTAACCGGGTCCCACGACGCGGTCGCATTCGATATATAGTCCCTTTCTTACAATTTCATTCGGTATAGAATATACTTGCTGCTTCTTTGATTTTCTGTACTCGGAGGATCTCGAGGGTGTAACACGGCCAATGCGTGCTCTCCATTCACGCTTTGACAGCAGGTGTCCAAACACCAACGCCTTCCTTCGTATTCGTTCCGGCTCAGGGACAGTGATATTGTACTCTCGAACGAGTAAATTATGGAGCCTGAGCGACACTCAGACGTGAACACGGTGATGGAAATTTATTTTTATTTCGGTCTTTTCAGCTTGAAGCCAGTGGCTATAAAAATGCTTGAGCTCTCCTGCGGTCGACACCCCACCACGATTTTTGTTACAGTCACAGGTACTCTCCTGTGTATCCTGTAACAGATTCCCTTTTTATTCGAGGACTCGTAACCGCTAGGATCATGAGCCGCTATAAAAACACGAAAACAAACTCACGGAGAATTGGGAGTATCGTTTCGTACTCGTTCAACCCTCGACAAAAAAAAAACAAATGCAAACAGTTCGTGTCCCTGATCGATACGCGAAACATTGAAAATAATTTCTCATCGATAATTAGTCGTCTTATTAGCCAGGTTTTATTAAAATAATTATATTTCTTGGTAAATCACGATATCAGCGAACCGAATAATTTTTATTCGCACTCTAGGGCTATATTTTTACTTTTCGGTAGGGTGAACATAATCAATTTTCCGAGGGTTCTGGCTTATCCATTCGCCGTGGTTATTCATGGATGGATGGAAAAGCGAGTATGTCATAGTCGTTATTCATTGATAGTTATGCCTGCGACGCAGTTGCGACGCCTTTAGGAACCAGCTAAGGGCACATCTGTTCGCGCGTTCTCGGACGCTCTTCCATCCAGGGTAGCCCAGGGAGACCGAGGCCTGTTATTTTCACAGGGAGAACATCGAGCGAGTGAGATGCACGCCACGACCGTAGCTGGTATCGATCATTAGAGTTCCCCAATAAAACATAACTGCCTCATTTTTCAAATTATTACGAAGAACTCTGGTTGGTGTATGTTTTTACGATCTCGTTCCCTCGGGGCCCGAGCGATGATGTTTCAGTTATAAAAACGTGGGAAACGCGAAGGTGATCATATTTCCCAAATTACACGAATCATAATAATCCACCAGCGGCATAAAATCGATCGCTTCTTTGTGAATTCATCTCGACACTGACGACGTTCGTTTGAAATGTCCGAAAAAAAATTACAAGAATCTTTATTAACCATGATTTATGATCGTTCCTTTGTGACTCAATTAAATTCGAAAAAAAATACAGTCACTGCGTTCGATCAATCGAATGAGTATAAATCGTCGCGGCTTTTCGAAGAAAAATAAAACACGTACACGGATATTCCTCGAGATCGTATCGTTTCTTCTTCGTATAACCCGCAGTCTAAACCCAAAGAGTAATTTATTAGAAATTTATTAGACGGGGCAACACGAAAGTTTAAAATTAAAAAATTTGTTCTCGCTTTATTGTCTGCGCGTGTAGGTATTTATGTGTGTGTGGAAGGAAGTCTACGCACTTTGAATTCGGCTTGTCATCTAATCTACTAATCTAGCACAAGAGAGAAAGGCGACAGCGAGACCCTGTCTTCATTTCGGTAACGCGAGTATTATAGCCCATAACAAATCCACGCATGGATGGTAGTCTTCCCTCTCTCTCTCTCTCTCTCGATCGGTCTGTCGCGTTTTCTCTCGACCAGGGCCCATGCTCACCCTCGCTCACCGAGACTTTTATGGGGGTTCATTGTCAAGCTGCAGGCGCAGCTTCTGCCGCTGATGCAGTGACCACAGAAGAGAGCAAAAGCGAATCCAGCCAAAACGGTAATATACCAACGCGGACGTCGAGCTTGTCCGGCTGCGGCTTGTTTCCGTGCGTGTTGTTGCGGTGAACCAGCTCTTTTCGAAATTTCCACCGGCGAGAGCCTCTTTAAACGCCGTTTTAATGATGCAACCCGGACAAAGGACACTCGATTATCGTATGTGTAGTATATGGCCTACATCCGTATACGCAGGAGTGAGCGGCCCTTTTTCTGAATGGCCCCTTGATTAGGTGGTTTTCGAGAATGGCGATTTGTTACGGGACCCGACAATGGATCTGTAATGCGATAAGCATTTACTCCCTCAAGCTCCTCGACCGCCCATCTCCGACTCTACGATGCATAGTTTCATGGAAAAGCACCCTTTTAAAATTCTAAATAATTCAATTACTTATTTTATGAATAAATACCGCTGAAATACTTATGTGCTTTTTTGTTTGTTTGTTTTATTTAGCTCAGGTCGTTTCGGCAATTTATCGGATATTCGTTGTGTCGATAGCGAATTTCTCGTTATAGCGCGGAAATGAGCTCCGCCATTCCGAATTTAAACATCTAGAGTCATAAACCGTCCTTTGTCCAAGCTCCGGGATTATTAGCGAAAAACGGTAAAATAAAAAGCGAGGATCGAACGATTCGGTGCATCGACCTTTCTCAATCAAGCGACGTTTAACGAGAAATCAAAACGCGCTTAATACGCGAGTAACAAGCACGGGAGAACGAACGAGGGCGCGTAATCTATTCGTTGCTGTGCTCGGATGGTAATTCGACCTTTAATCCGGTCGGGAATCGCTCGTTGAACTCGCTGGATCAATTACAAATTTATGGTGTGGCCTCTGATGAACGAGCTATGTGGGCGAGCGAACGATATATATACGTACGTATCAACGACGGACGGTGTAACTTTGTTAACTCCCGCTGGCTTTGTTTATTAATGATCGGTCGTTGCCTTTTGTTTCAGTCACTCACCCGAGATCGATTCTCTCGCTACGAGATAAGTGTGCATATGCGCGAGTCGAGCTCGATCGCATTAGCATTTTATACACGCAGATGGCCTTTGGGCAAATTCTATACGCGTATATGTATATGCATTATAGAAAACGACGTGAGATATTGTAAGCCCATGTGGGGCCCCGATGAAACGATGAAACGATTCTTCAAAACACCTTGCCATGCGTCGCCCAGTGTGCCGTCAAGTTCATTGTTCTTTATACTCGATTGTATTTCCAGCCTGTGCACCAACAGGCAAATTCATTAGCGTGAAACTACCACGTATGAAAAGCGTTTCAAAAATCCCGGCTTTCTTTGTGTCTCGCAAATGGTAATTAGGAGCTCGTTCTTTTAACTCGAAAAAACAAGTCAAGTGGCACCTGACGTTTACGCGAGGAACGAAAAATAGTCGGTTGTAAAATCGTTGAATTTCGTATGGAAAAAGCATGGTTTACGTGATATTGCAAAGCGCGTTTTATAAACGTCTAGGTATACTCCGAGGCTTTGTACCTTTCGCATTCCCCTCGGTTTACGCGCGTATTCCAGGTAATTAGCGCGAGGGGGGTAGAGATTATTGGTGTATCGTCCTGCGTTCGTACTCCGGCCATTAGTACATTGAATAGAAATATACACGGAGTCTGACGCGTTCCTCTCTCAACATCGACTTGCTACCATGCACCCTCTCGCACTCACCCCCTCCATTTTCGCCTCGCCCCAGGGCGACACAATGGTACATTGTATCCGAACTTCGTACGAAAACAGATTTACGGGGCATCGGATAAGCCGACAATGGGAAGCGAACAGACATTGTCGGTGAGAAGGGGAGAATTTTTTTCGGACCCGCACTCTCGCATCGTATACGCACGTCGCTTAATCTCTGTCTCTGCCTCGCACACTCTTGCACCTTTTCGTTGATTATACGCGCTCGAACGATTTTTGGCGAAAGGTAAAGAACGTAAAAAGAAAAGGGAAAAGAAAGGTTGGTCGCGATAATAAAAAGGACGGAAATTTCGATGGAATTACGAACGAGAGGGTGAAAAAACAGCATCGCCATTTGTGGCTCGGTCGGAAATTTTGCGCGACGTCGCTGTCTCGCGAAACGAAAGCATTTTCACCTGTTGTGCTGACCGAGCCCCTGGTGGACGCGAGATTACCCAAGGTACGATATATAGATACATATCGTTCGAGTAAACTGTTGGTCGTCTCCTCGCTATGTTCCTGCTATAGTGAGGGGTTGGTCGAACGAGAGGGAAAATTGCGCCAGGCCACGTAGTCCGTTTATGCTCCGAATCCATAGCAACGTCTCGTACGTGACGGGTTTTGCGAATGCAATCCATTCAATCGAGTCTCTATCTCCCTGGCCCATGGGCGTCTTCCTACCCAAGATGCTAATTTCATTCTTATGCCGAGAGCAGGTGAGGGAGAAAAGTACCGTGGCACTATCGGTAAGCTGAAATCGGGAGGAAAACGATCCGAGTTCGAAAATGGGAGGCCGATACGATGCAACAAAAAATGTGAAATAGCAAAAGAGCTAAAAGAAGAGAGGGAGAGAGAGAGTGAGTATGAAAAACTCTTCGTAGTAATGAATATTTGATTCTCTCGTAACATCCTCTATATATTCATATATCGTTGCAAACCCCCAAAATTCATTTAACGTTGCGTCTAATATCAAAGAAATTAGAGATTATTATCCCGCACGACGATCGAGGGCACTTTTGGCGAATTATAAGCGGGAAAGGGGGCTCGTGGCGATCAATCCGCGAGGGGTTCGAAAAATGAAGTGCGTTTGGCCTTCGAAACGGCTATTACGATCCTTGACGATGGGCGGTGTACGCGAGTCTATACACTCTTCTGTCATCCTATATATATATATTTATATATATAAAGTGCGTTTAAAGCGTATTAGTCGAGTATATGGGTGTATAATATATCGGCGATTGTAATCGACGTCATACGCGTATAAGAAGGAAGATGGGTGGTGGGGAATGAGTCGATATGTTACGATCCGGGGATATAAGATATTTATACGGTAACTCGATAGCCACGTCGAGTCCTTGGTGGACAAGAGAAAGAGAGTCTCGGTATATACGGTGATGCATGCGAGATGCACGCGCGAAAAGCACCGCCGCCTGTTCCATAGGGCGCTGGGCACACGAGTAACTAAACGGGGGGAGTCCCTTGGATCACTCTCGCTTTCTCTCTCGCGTGGCACGTTCCGCCCTCCACAGCTGTCGTACTACAAAAACAGTTGACATCTGTAAATCCATGCCGGTATGTATACGCGGCGTATATATACGTATGTACTGGTCCATATATATATATATATAGCGCACTCGGTCTCACGTCACCCGCTATGCATATTTTCTATAACCCTCCAATCTTTCCTAAACGCCGGCCACGAGGGACATTACCCATGGTAGTCCCGGAAAGTCGAGATTACCAGGGAAAAGACCCCTTGCTCAGCAACGCACGGTAAAATATTATTGGTCCTTGTTGCCTAGACCTACTCTCGACGACCCTGGAACGTATTACGGTGTTCTCGCTTCGTCCGAAAACCCCTCGTTATTTAATTCTTGCAAGTAGGAGAATATTTCGAAAGTACAGACAAGATAGTTCCTGAATCAGCTGGAAAATTTATCGCGCTCTGGCAAAACGGTCTACGAGGGTTATACGAAGGGTCTTGGAATATAAATTTGTTGTTTCGTTCACCGTGTATATCGTTTGAATCGAGGTTTCGCTTCCTAAGGGAGAGGGGACTTTCTTGGTTTATCGCCGCGATCACCGAGGTACGATAGGCCGTGCGTGAGAGAGCGTTGAATAGATTTTGACAGGTACAGCCGGAAGTAACATGGCAGCGGGGGTTTGTAAGCCCGTCACGCATGTTGCGAAGGAGAGAGTCTAAAATCGAAACGATAGAACGATCTTGCGATCGTTTATAACATGCGAGTCGAGATAATTAATTTCAATCGGGTTGCGAACGATGGGGGAACCGTAGTGGGGCGTCGAGGAACAAAAAATTGTAGTACAGGTTGTAGCTGTGGCTACGAACAAGGGTGGTCCGATACCTCTCTGGTGTCGAGCCGTGAATCCGTCTTTGATATTCGACGACTCTGTGCGAGAAAACATCCAGCGAGGACGGAGACGAGAGATCGAAGAACGCCGGTCATCTCTTGAATACGAAATCTGATATTTAATTAGTGCTAATGTCACGTAACAGAACAAGTTTCGAAGGGTTATCGTCTATTCAGAGCTTCCATGACGTGCAACGCGTTCACCGTGTGAAATAGATCGGTATTGTTTCGAGAGTTAGCTAATACACGCAGGAGGGAGCGAGCTGAACGGGACGCTAAAACTTTTGATTGGCAGAAGAGGGAGGGGAGAGAGAGAGAACGAGATTCGAGGGTGAAGGGCTTCAGAAAATTGAGAACGCACAACGAGGCAGATTGGGATGTGGGACGATGGAATTGGAATGAGTCGAGCTTTAGCGTCACGTGCCGGTCAAGACACGAAGCAATTATACAGTTTCGTATTTTACCGCACAGGGTTAATAAACCATCGACCGAACAACGGTTCAAACGATATCTCCGCCTCGAGAGGGTTAAAAGGGCAGTGTTAGATTTCCAACTAATTCGTAGGTGTCCGACAAGGAATTTACACTCCATTAGGTAAGAGCGTCTTCTCGTTACAGTGAAAGATCCATTGAAATATTGCTCCATCGAAAATTCCACGAACAAATTAGTCGTCACCGTTTAACTCTCGTTTTACAAAACGGGGTTGACAGGGAAGTGCGGCGTTGTATTTCCATAGGCCCGAGGATACTCGCTTCTCGGAGTGTAGAAATTTTAGGGAGCCGGGAAGAGCACGTCTCCTGTCGAAGACTCGTCGTGATCGGAACCAGATGTTTGCGAGGCTAAGAGGGAAAAACCATTCGGTCATTTGTACCGTCGTTTCTTACTAGGATGGTTTCGCTGTATTGACCTCCGAAACTTTGACAAAAAAACGTGTGCGGTTTTTCAAAACGAGGTCAATCGAGAAAATCCCCCTCGGACTCGAAACAAGATTTTACATTTTCGTCCATCCTCTTCCATCCCGCCGCGAAGAATCCAATCGAATTTTTCCAGATATGCGTCGCTCTATCGGCCTAACTTTAGCGATCGTGTTTTGTCCGCTCGTCGCGGGTCAGCGTCGAGGGAACAGCAAATACTTTCGGACCTGACCTAAGCCATGTGGTAGTGACGCGGCGAAAAGAAGATTACGCCGAGCAATTCTTGACCCCGAGGGGAAAAAAAAAACAAAATCTGTCCGAACAATCATCATTTTTCCTCCACGAAGAACGAGTCGTTCCAGGCAGCTCGTTTCCGCACATGGAAGAGAAACACGGGTAAAGATTCACCGGCTGCTACCGGGCTTTATATCCGTGTAACTGTCTTCCCGCCTCGTTTTTAGCGAATAAAAACCGTTGTCGAAACTCGTACTCCCATCTGGTCACGAGTTTCTTTCCACAAAAATGAAACGAGAGAGGAAATGGACGGAGGCCGAAGAATCCTCCGGCAAGGGGGTGGGGGGGGCTGAAAAGTCTGTTACGGTGTCCCTTGCAGGAAATCGTTGATACGATCGAGGCAAAAGAAGAAATTTAGTTTCGCCAACTCGGCGAAGAGTTTTCCGTCAGTCTTGCTGACGAATCCACGTACGTTCCGATCTTACGGGAAATATCAGAAAATATCTTCAAAAATGAATGTCCTTCATTCCGAGATAATTCCTGAAAATTATTCTGAAATCTGGGCGATTTGTAATGAAAGAAAATTATTCACGTTGTATAATTTCGAACGAATGATAAGGGGTAGGGGTCGAGAACGTAGCCAAGAGTGCAAAGGGATTTTCAACGGAAAATCAGGTCACGCCGAGGAGGAGAAGGAAAGGTGGAAAATGGAAAGGGCTCTGTGCGTCGCTTCGACCGTTGAATTTTCACAAACTCCAAGGATAACGAGAGAGTCGAAGCGCCGGAGGTATGAAAGAATTTTCCAGCTGGAAGAGGCATGCGCTTGCGCGTCCTTCCGCGAGTTGCATATGCGCCGAGCTTCGAGCACCTCGCATGCTCGTACACCGAGAATATTACCCTCCGAGAGAAAATCCTCTGCCTCTTCGTCCTCCGAGCAATGGAATTTAGTTTGGTATTTTCTAAACTCGCTACGTCATTTACTTTTTCTCCAGGCGACACGAGTACGTATATAGTTTCATCCCCGTAGAGCGTAGACGATGCAATGGAAACGACGGATAGGAAAAGAGGGGGTTTATCCGGTATTTCGCAGCTCTTCAAAAAGAAATATATAAATATATCGATGCAACGCGAACGTTAGCTGTAACTCGATCCTAGAAATATGTAAATGCCTCGAGAGGTATTTTCGTTATATTTGCCGCGATGAGGGCGAAGCTTTTGGTTCACTGGACTTTTGCCTGACTTGAGGGTTATATTCTGGCAGGTGGATCCCCGGGTGCTCTCGGGGTAGATTCGCGAGCTGTATAGAAACGGTGGTTCACGGAACCGCAACCGTGCGATATATATGTATATGTAACGAGGAAAGCGAGAATGAGGGGGTTGGGTCTCTCCCGCGAGTTCTCGACGTGTCAGCGAAATAGTTACCCTGCTCCCGACGGGGTATATAACTCTGTGGGCTCTCTGACCTCTCTCTCTCTCTCTCTCTCGTTCCCTCCTCCCATTCTCCTCAGAGCGTGTCCATTAACTCATCCCTCATCCGGAATAACCGTTCTCTCTCGTTATAATACACGGAGTAGCCGCGCTTCGGTTCAACCGCTTTCACGACCGTTATTTTATATATTCGTCGTAATATTAAATTTACGTTTTTCTATAAAATTAAACAAACGAACAAAGGAAAGAAAGAAAAACGTTATCACAGCGGTTATTCCATGGTAGCGAGGGCAAAGTTTTAAAAACTCTGAGACAGAAGAAACAAGCGAGAGAGAGAGAGAAATCAGCCCTTAGCTCGGAAAAGCGGAAATCAAACGGCAACGAGTTTCCCCGCTGTCTTTACAAGTACAAGAGTTCTTTCCGCTTTGTCTCCGTCGACTTTACGAGACAATCTAGACCATCTCATAGCTAAGGTTCGTTACCGACCACCACATTTTTCTCTCGGACGCGCCGTGACTTTGGTAGAACGAAATAGGAAACGGGAATGCGGGAGGGTGATGATGACAGCGGGCTAGGTAGAAAGTTAACGGGATATGAGAGTCTGTAGCGTAAAACAAAACTGCGAGTGAGCGAAGCAACACACAACGTGGATTAAGAGGCTTGTGTGCAATCGAATCTTCGAATTCGGAACTCGAATCACGTAGGTCGTCGTGATTTTCAATTAACGAAAGACGCCTTTTCTGGCCATCGGTGTTCTCTCGTCTCTTTTCCAGTTGGAGTTGGCGAGACGGTGAACGAGAGTTGTCCGTTCTCTCGCCGCGACCGCCGGCCCGTGGGCACGTAGCGATACCGGACGGTAAGAAAAATCAACAAGCCCGCGGGACACTTTTTGTCCCGGTGTTCGCCGGAGCACGGTATGTTACAGGACGCCACTTCGTGTTTCTCGATACGATAAGAAAGAATCGACGTTGATAAAACGTCGACGAAAGTTTGAGAAAAAATTAACAGCACCTTCCAGGTCGCGATATAAAAACATAGAAAATGATCCGTCAAGTTTGACGGGCGAAACAAATTAACCCTCGGCTCAATAAAAAATATCGCTGGCCATAATAGTCCAGCGAGTATATCTGTGTCAACCATCTGTTGAATTATGAATCGTCGTGCTATAACGAGAATAATACGTTTAAAAATATTCTCGTGTAAAAAAAAAAAAGAAACGGAAAAGAAAAACTTAACAAGGTCCTTGAAATCTACTTATAGCAAAACCCGAGCGATTGTCGCTCTTACCCGGCGCACGTATGAAAATTATAATAGCGCGATAATTGATCGTGGCGTGCACCGGGCCACTTTATCGGCCCACGCGCCCAACGAGCTAACCTGCATCTCTCACACTCGCACGGAGTACCCAAGTTCGTCGTCGCCGAGCAACTCACTCTCGAGCAACTCTCGAGTCGTGCAACAATATGCAGCACGATGCCCGGTTATTCAGTCTCTCTCTCTCTCTCCCTCTCCCTCTCTCTCGACTGGAAGTCACGTCGGCGATCGATAGTCTCGCATCGACGAGTTACGAGTTAATTCCGGACTCACATATTTGCCATCGAATTAATCAAGCTTCACAAAAGCGGTCAACGAGGCACCGCACAGGCCACCGTTACGCACTGTACCGCAAGGATTCCGCACGATACACCTCTACCCTCGCTCCTACACATCGGCACGCACCGAGATTATACCATTGGTATATTTTTGTCGAGCTTCCGGTTATTTACGGAGGGAAGCTTGCAATTGTTCGACCAGTCGGTTCGTTTCCGATTCCACAGAAATGAACGAGGATAGTGCGAGGGAGGAGAGACGGAAAGGGGGAAATCCCGGGCGTCATGCTGCCAGGGTTCTGCTGTTCTGAGTTCCCTTTTGCTTCTATTCGCGATTCCCGGTATCCCTGACTATAGATACGGTACACGCGCATGGATTCTACACGTGTGTGAAGAGATATAATACCCGTAGGTAACGCGAGTTTCGCTATATATATTTCGCCGGATCCATCGGTAAAACGAGTCCATTCCACGTCTAATTTATTCCCGATAATGGCAATTACTGTACCGCGTAGCTTCGTACATTGATATGCATATTAATATACATATATATGTATACAGATACGCAGTTATCCGTACACTCGAGCACGTTCATTAAAACGGATTTAATGATTCGTTCACGGGTTTCCCATTAAGCACTGTTTTTTTTTTTTTTTCGATATTATCGACGAGAACGTTTTTCGCGATATTGTAATTTTTTCCTCGGTAGCTACGAGAACAATGAGTCGATGGAAAACATATTGATACACGAAGAACGATACTCGGCTATTGCAACGAAAATTATTTAACAAGCTCTCGATACACTTGTAAACTCGCGTGCAAACATAATATTTACATTTTCTCATTGCGATATTAACGACGATATTTTGTATAATGTGGTCGAAATTAGCGTCTACGGTACATATGTAAGCGTAAATGTCGATTAATTTATTAAAATAAAAAGAAAACAGAAAGGTAATTGAAATGCGTGCAAATTGAATAATTTCGAGTTCCGGGAATTGTATACACACCTACATTTTTTCGATGCGTTTTAATGTACGCGTAGCTCTATGTAGTAGACTGTCGGTATTCGTATCATTTCAGTTCGATAATTCCGCGCATATTTTCTCGTCGGCCGTATAAACAGCCGAACTAACTTTATTTTCGGTATTAACGCTGACGTGTAGCCCCGGACACCAGTCGAGAATTTATTTTGCAAACGTGTGTGTGTGAGAGAGAGAGAGAGAGAGAATGGAAGAGCGACATACACAAGAGGGAGACTTGCGCTCGGAATTTCAGGCAAAACGCGCTCGTTATTAAACGCGAAATATAATTTCGAGTAAATTATTTTATTTCGACCTCGCGTGTACTCTGTTGAATGCCCATGCGTACACGACGTAATCGAATGAGAGGGCTGCACATTATAAACGGAAAAAGCTTTCACCGCGTAAAAAACAAACGCGAATGTTTATTTCAAGATGAATCGCCGCAGCGTACGAGTTCAACTTGTGGAGAAAGGATGCAATTTGTACGATTGAAAGAGAAGCTTCGAATCGCAGCGAATAAATGCAACAAAATAATTATTCACGGAAGAACGTGTTAGTTGATTAAAAAATATTACGAGGATTAAAATATTCCGTGAAAATCTCGCTCGTGACGACGGATGATAATTTAAACATTTTGTTTAAATTATCAGAGTCGAATAGAAAAAGAACCCGCGTACTCGGGGAATCCTAGCCGAGACTTGAAAAACCCCAAAGACGAACGAAACGCGGACTCGATAGTACGAAAAACATTCTTAGTTGTCTGCCACGAGAGTTCAACATCTGTTAGAATTATCGCCATCGCGAAGTCTCGAGAATTTCGTTTGCGCTTGCGAGACAAGAGTCCCCCGGTATCCCGAAGTAGAAGGAGACGAAGAAGCCGAAGAAGAAGAAGAAGACGAGATGCTGGGAGTTCACGAGAGCTATACGAGACAAGCAAACTCGAGTGCGAAAAGGCTCTTAAAGGAGGGTGTGTTAAGGGGTCGAAGAGGGGGGGGGGGGGTCGCATCGACGACAGGACTGACGAATGTCGGCCATGTGAAGCGATACGCGTCTCAGCGAGAGGGAAAAAGAGAAGAGGAAGAAGAAGAGTCAAAATGGAGAAACAAAAATGTGAAAGCCCAAAGACAGACCGTATAACTCCAGAAAACGAGAAAGTCGGTAAAGATCTTTCTGTTACGGGGATAGTTCTCCACGTTGGTCCGCTATCCGTACGATGCACCACTGCGTGAGCCGAGAGGACGACCCAACGACTGCCCGACGCAATAAATAAAGGGACAACCACTTATCCGTCTTCGAATATAACTTGGATACTCTCCAAAAACCTCGACGATCGAACACCCGGCTCTCTCTCTCTCTCTCTCTCTCTCTCTCTCACCGTAGGAGCTTCAGACACACGCATACTAATATAAATATAGCTCATCTCGAGAGCAGCGTGTGAGCCATCCTCTTAATCCCGTACAAGCTTTAATGGCGACGAAGACTCGAGAGCTACGAATATTAGTTCGAATTTCACAGAGAAAAAGAAAGAGAGGGAGAGAGTGAGAGGGACGAAGAGAATGAGAGAGAGAAAAAACGTGAAACGTCAAGCGACGCGCTCAAAAGAAAGTGCATCGAGCGAATGATCGTCGTTCGCGACCGAGTCATTCGCAAATTGTAAAATCCAGTGAATAATGCACTTTGGTGAAAGCTTCAGCCTCGTATATTTTCCGATAAGAGTGCATCGCGAATGCTCGTATACGTGTCACGCGATTTCAAATAAAATCTGCGTCGCGTGAATGCCGATTATATCAACGTATAGATAAAATGCATCGAGACAAAAATCAAAGCCCGTGCGACCAAGAGAGAGAGAGAGAGAGAGATACAGGCTGTAGCAGACCGTGAACACGCAGAGTGTTCTGGCTATTCGCCACGGTCAATAGCCTGGCACGTTCGCCACACAGTTGACATGTGAATCTCTGCGTCGATATATACCCCAGGTTTTCAAATATAACTGTATACGTACATGCAGATGTAGTCTACGGATGTTATCGAGCTCTATTCGTCGCAACAATGCGTGCTGAATCTGCGAAGCGTACGTTATATGTTCGAGGAGTAAAAATAGTACCGGAGGGCACGGCGTTATTCGCGTGGACGCGTGGCTCTGTCATCCGTAACCGATACACGTGTATATACACACGTATACACGTATATCGATCTATCGAATGTGCAATTTTCCTACTATTATATACTATTCGCTCTATTCAACAGGCCGGGAATCTCGCTGACAGTTTTTTTTTTCTTTTTTTTTTGTTCTTCTAGTTTTCACGCGCGCTCATCGATCGTATATATATTTTCGAGCACTTTTCGCACGACGAGGCAATTTATCGCGCCTCGCTGTCAATTACGATAACGTTATAGATCGTCGGGTTCGACGGTTTGACCGAGATTTTATTCGGAATCAACGTGATATTTGGTAAAATTGAAAAATTTGTATTATTCGAATAAAATTCGTCGATGGTCTGTCGATAAATACGAACGATCCTTTCCCCCGTGGGTTCGTTTCGGGCGTGTTACTAAACGTTACTCGGAATAAACGGTCTGTATAGAATTCACGGGTACTCGAGCACCGAAACGGAGAAAAGGCCGGATAGATTACTACGGTTTTGAGAATAGAAAGAGTTTCGCCCGATTGGAGGATCGAGACCGGACGATATATGTAGGAAAAAACCATTCCGGCCGAAATCTATACAGTGCAACCGAGAGATGTACTACTATTTAATGCACGTATATACGTATATATATATATATATATATATATATGTGTGAGTGTATATATCGAGATAGAGAGAAAGAGAGAGAGAGAGAGAGAGATACTCGAACCGGACACTCTGCCGGATGCACGGAAGATTGATTCCCCGGCTGGATCTCCTCGACGCTCGATCGAACACGCTTTTGCAATCGGAATCGAGAGTTTAGTTGTTTGCTTTTTTCCTCGCAATGCCCGCCGACATGGCCTCTCGTATAGGGTGTCGGAGACAAAAAAGAACGGACACGAAACGAGTATCGAACGCGAGAGGTGAGATAAGCTATAAAACCCCGAGTCTCCAATGATAATCAACGATGGAGACTCCATCGCGAGTATCGTTTCGACGGCAGAAATATCAATTCGAATAATAAAATCAAAAAAATTATAATCACATTCGAAAGTCCTCCGGTGGACTTGCACATACTGCGTCATTCTCTTTGAATGTAAATATTGCATGGAGAGTGCTCGCGGTGCACGAATGACTCGTCTGCTAACTCCAATATTACGGTATATCACCTGGTATTAG